>CM021101.1:31841433-32241439 GCA_007115665.2 Sequoiadendron giganteum
CTAGTCATGATGTTTGCCGGCTGATGTTCTTGATTTTCTCGGGGGGTGTAATGCATTTGATTGATAACATCATAATGTGGTGGAGGTGGAACCGCATGTGTGGAGCCAACTCCCTTTAACATTACTTTTGATTGTCCCCTAGTTAGCGCATTGGTGGGTTGATGTTCTTGATTTTCTCTGATTTTTAAGACATTTAGTTGATTATCATAGCTTTGCACACTTGGGAGTAAATCCAAAGAGGTAATGGTGTTGGTTTTGTTATCAACAATGTTATCGTTAACTGCATGATCATGTTTGACTTCAGATAGACATAGGATTGTTGTGTCATAGACATGATTAGTGTGCTTTCCTTTGCTGTTTGAAGATGATGCACCTTTTTCATAATTGGGCAAAGGATCTTTGAAGGCCAAACGATCATTGTTATTTTGAGGTCCTTCCACATACACTTTGTTGCTGTCCACCAAATCTTGCACTGCATGTTTCAATTCCATACAGTCATTGGTTTTGTGACCCTTGTTGTTATGAAAATTACAGTAATCAGCGTCATTCCACCATGATGGTTTGAATTTTTGGTCCTAGAACCTAGCTTCTCGTGCCGTGAGAAGGCCTCTAGTAACTTGTTCTTTCATTGCTGATTCCATTGATTGACCTAAAGGTGTGAACCTTCGCCGATTTGACGGTTTTTGATATGACTGGGGTTTTATGATCTCATTGTTTTGTATGGTATTTGACTTGAAATTTTATTCATTGTTCTGATTCTTTGATGTGGATGCGGTCAAATTAAAAACTGGTTTGACGTTTTGGGGATCATTTGTCATTTCGTTGATAGTCGTGTTGTTACTCTTTTGCCAGAATTTTGATTTATCACCGCTTGAGTATTGATTTGAGGAGTTACTTGTGTTGTTTGTTTTATCATTAAAATGTTTGATAAATCCTCTCTTGACTAACACCTCTTTGATTTTAAGACCATTTTCAATTACTTTTTCAAATGTTGGAGGACATTGTAGTTATAATCTATAACTCATTTCTTTCATCAAATTTTCAATAAACAACTCCATCTTTTCTTCTTCAGGAATGGACCTAGGATATCTAGCGAACAAGCGTCGCCATCTTTGGAGAAAAGACAAGAACGTTTCTCCCTTGTTTTGTTTGAGATTGTAAAGGTCTTTGATTGTCACATCATTTTGGATGTTGAATGAGTATTCAGAGATAAATATGTTAACGAGTTCCTCAAAAGTTCTAATGCTTGGTTTCAACTTTGAAAACCATTCCATACATTATCCTCCCAAACTCCTTGGGAATAGTTGCATTAAATATGTCTCTTCTTGTGCAAACTCAAGACTCATCGTTTTGAATTCTCTAATGTGATCAATTCGATTTGTTCTCCCATTATACTTATCATATTTTGGGATCTCACAATGTCTTGGAAAAGGTATCAAGCCGACCATTGCGTCGAAAGGATAAGGAAAAATGTCCTATATCGCATATCTCTTGGTAGTCCCTTGCGTCATATCTTGTATTTTCTGTTGTAACAGTTGCATTTGAGATGTTAAAACGGCAACCAGATCTATTGTTTGTGTAGGTTGTGGTATCTTAGTCTCATTCATTTCTAGTGTTTCTTTCAAACGGTTTATATCGAAATCTTTTGGAAGTTTTGCCCCTGATTCGGCTAACATTAAAAGATATTTTTCCATGTCTTGTTCTAGAATTTTCTCCATAAATATGTGAAACTTGGGATCTTGTTGAGCCGCTTGGATGTCCTCTAGAGTTATTTCATTTTTATCGTTTCGGTTTAGATTATTCCAAGGATTTTCCTCTACCATTTCTTGTGATTTTAAAATTTCTTGTTCTAAGAATCTCTGTTTTTGGGCCCTAGTTAAGATTGGCATACAAATTTTTGCCCTTTCTTCTCAAATGTTGATCTTATGTGCGGGATAGTGTCAATTTAAACCGTTTTAAATAAAGTCGAATAAGATGACTTATCTTATTGATGAGACAATATTTAAAAAAGTTAATCGCTATACTTTGTTTCATGATGAAGGATGATAGTATCCTGATAAAGAAACTTTAGTAAAGTAATTGATTGTGTATTTGATTTCGACACTTGTGATTTGCAAGATCTTGTTTCAGTTGATAAGTTGGAAATTTGTATAAACCTTTCTGAATTTGATTCCTAGACAATGATTCTGATAGAAGAAATTTTATTCCGATGAAAACTGTGGATAGAATGACAAACTGATGGACTGGTGAAAATCTTAAACTCTATGTTTTAAAAGCGCTAAAATAGATACCAGAAGCACTATTTCTCGGAAGCGCTGGAATAGAGACCAGAAGCATTGAAATAAGTGACCAGAGCGCTAATTGACCAGAAGCGCTGAAATAGTGTCTAGAAGCGCTGTAGAAATTGATGAAAGTGCTATTATACTAAAAGCGCTGAAATACAGACCCGAAGCGTTGAAAGATTTAATAAAAGCGCTATTTTATCGAAAGCGCTGAAATACAGACTATAAGCGCTGAAACAGTGCCCAAAAGCGCTATTTCTCAGAAGTGCTAAAATAGTGACCAAAAGCGCTGAAATAGGTTTCCAGAATGCTTAAATCAGAAGTTCAATTTTCTCTATTGTAGAATCTAGTCTGGCCTTGTGGCATACTGTATTAGAGACTGTGAAAGATACGAAGGATGAATCCGTTGACTACAGTTGTGGAATTTTGTGAGAGCTCTTCTTTGAAAGAAGGCTCGTGAATAGAGTGGTTCTACCACGTAGTATAAAGAGTGACCCCTAGCAAAATCGTGATAACAGTGAATGAATGTTCTATGTTGTAAAAAGAGTTTTCGATTTTGATATAGAAAACGTTGTCTTCTCAATTTATTTCTATAACCGAGAGGTTGTTTGGGCCTTGTAACTTTGATTTTTTTCTCGAAAAATGTGGTGGACTTCCACTTTCACAACATGGATTTCCTGATTTGTTTTGACTTGAAATTTTCAAGATGATCTTTAATCTAATTTAAATGAATTTGTGAAAACACGACAAGCAATTTTGAATAAGTGTTTTAAAACTGAAAAGATTGTGTATATTCAAAAATCACAAATGATCTTTATTGATTTTGATGGGTTTTTTTAACAATTGTATACAAATCAAACAGACTCACACTTAAGGACAAGTAGGTCATCATTATACTCACAGCCCACATCTTGCAATTACGTTGACTCACACAGCCGTGTCACCCCCTAGAGGGCGCACGTGTTTTTGTTGTTGCCAGGTGCGTACTCAAAGTGACGGAAGTGGATACCAAATCCCTTGAGCAAGCGGTCCTTGGTAATTATATGGTGAGTGTCTTGGGGGCAGATTCTTCCCTCCCCTTGCACCGTGAGTATGACAATGTATAGATATTGACTTGGCGAAAAACTACTCTATGGTTCGTAGATAGGGTTCCGTTCAGTGTGGCAAATAGATAAACACCCTAAGGAGACCTCCCAATCTTTAGAACAAAGATTTTGGGGATGGTTATCTTGCCTACTACCATCAAGTTGGACTTTCATCAACAACTTGCATTTTTATTATAGTGGGTTGGATAACCTGGCTTTGGTTGTTCCCACTTAGGTTGTTCCCATAGGGTGAGTACTTTTTCCCACTACGACTGGCCTGCTAAAGGATTTAATAAAGTGTAAATGACATGAAATAAATGTGAATCTGGCACTTTGGTCACCCACTCAAGGGGAGAGCATAACCCTAATCACCACAAGCACAACATATAAGTTTGTCCTATTTTAAAAGCCCAAAAAGAATTTTTCTAATCTATGTGAAGGTGTTGCTTCACAGAAATCATGATGTTCTTTTTAACTTCTACTATAAAAATGCGGTGACTATCCTAGGATTGATAGATTTGCTTTAAAAAAACAAGAAAGTGACTATCCTAGATTGATCAATTTTATTCCAACTTTGAAATGACTATCCTAGATTGATCAATTTTAGAAAAACTTGAAGTGACTGTCCTAGATTGATCAATTTTATTCCAACTTTGAAAAAAAATTAAAATTTGGCCACAGATGCATCAGATCCAGACTGACTTTTACAAAAGCGCTGGAATATTACACCGAAGCACTAAAATAGTTACCTGATGCGCTATTTCCTGGAAGCGCCGAAATAGGAACCTGAAGCGCTGAAGTTTGACATGGAAGCGCTAAATTACCCAAAGCACTGAAATATGGTTCGAAAGCACTGAAACAGTGACTGGAAGCGCTAAAAACCAGAAGCGCTGAAATATGAATTGGAAGTGCCGAAACAATGACTGGAAGCGCTAAAACCGAAAGCGCTAAAACATCAACCAAAAGCGCTAAATCTTTTAACGAAAGCGCTAAAATAAAAACATGCCGAGAACCTGCGTGACACTTTTTAGAAAAATAACATTTTTGATAAAATTGGGGTTAATGCCCCACGGTGGGCACCAAATTGTAAGTGGTGAAATAGTGAATAAGATCTAAAACACTTCTTAATACGACATTATATCAATGATTAAACAAATTGAATCAATTCAACAAAGTAATCAATTGAAAGCATCCTATTGCTCTCTATCTCCAAAGATTTATTAAATCTAAATTGCTCTCAGATTGTGTAAGCAAATAAGACTGTTAAAATGACTATCTGAAGAACGAGATGATGTTAATACAATGCTAAATGATAAATCAATTAAACTAGCATGATATTGATGTGAAACAGATAATTGTAGCTACGAGAGGCAGCCATGGTTGAAAACTGGATTGCTTGATGCTTGATTGTATGAATGTTTGATGCTTGATGTCTGGATTCTTGCAGAGTAAGAGTGCAAAAGCTTGATTATCTGGATCCTTTTCTTGGTTGAATGAGGCTGTATTTATAGATTTTCTGGCTGTAGAAATGTACAGGGAAAGCTTTGAAAGGCTTGGATTCAATCTGGAGAATTGAATGGTGAGAGATGGATGAGATTGAGAGAAAGAGGGAGGTTGTCTCTACCCATAAAAACACCAGGCAAGAGAAGAGGAAGAATTGATGGAAGAGGATTGAGAGATCAAATTCCAAATTTGTCTCCAATTTGTCTCCAAAACTTCCCGTGAAGTTTCAATCAACTAATTTGACATATTTTAGACATAGATTAGACATAGGAAATCTAATGCATTTTTGAGGAAATGTAGATTGGAATATTCCTTATGCTCTAATTCAAATATTTTGATTTATTTGAATTAACAAAGGAGAGATAAATAATTTAATAAAACGAACTATAGGATAGTTGTTTATTAAATTAAAATAGAAGAATAACGACAATTAATAAATAAAGTGTTTTGATCTTTATTTAATTAATTTAGAAACAATGTGATAGATTGAAATAAGGAAATGATAATTAAATCGAACAAAGTATTTATTTTTGTTTATTTAATTAAGACGAGATTAGATGTGAACTATATTAAATAAATATTTCTATTTATTTAAACAGTAGAGGAATTTAGGATAATTAATCAAATAATTTGTATTTAATTAATCGGAATGCTCCAGAATATTTTTAGGTGTATACAGATGATACAAAGACTGTTACCTGGTGGTCGTACTTAGACTGTGAGCAGTGGGATGAGGATGATGCAGTGTTGGGGTATCTCTGAGATTCCATGTACTTGTTTGGCAGGACACCCTTTTTTTGGAGATATTTTTGCTACACCGAGTGTATAGGCAGTATGGCATCGTTCAGTGTATGCCACAGGGGGTAGCCCACTATGCTAGGCGACAGTGTGATATACCTGATTGGGGGCCTTGTTTGTCATATGAGGTACTAGTAGAGGGATACAGGGCATTGTAGCCATCACCCTGGGACATGCGTAGAGACATTGTAGAGGCACCATTTATAAAGGAGTACGTTGCATTTTTGGCTTTGGTTCCACACCCTCGCATTACCATTCCAGACGAGCCAACACCATTACCCATCGAGGAGGATGCGGCCGAGGGTTTTGTGGCTAGTGAGGGTGGTACTTCATTAGGCAGTAGCACGAAGAGTGGTAGTGATGATAGCAACAAAAATGATAGTGATGGTGGTGGCAGAGGTGGTAGAGGGGTAGGGCCAGTCAGCAGTGGTCCCTCATCTAGCAGGCCTCGCAAGAGGCGAGCAGTGGTAGTACCATCAGCAAACCACCAAAGATAGATTGTAGGTCTCCAGACATAGGTACAAATGCTGTAGGGACAGTTGGTATAGGCCCAGGGTTTTCTTATTTAGACACAAACTCAAATGCAGGCTTAGGCTTAGGCCCATGCTCAGGCTCTAGCACAAGTTCAGGGACAGTTGGCCACCGTGCAGACTCAGGTTGCCACATTGACAGCCGAGTGAGACAGTGCATGTCAGATTGCCAAGAGGGCAGAGGAGACAACTGAGACCCTACAAAGAGTGGTTGATGGTACCTATTGGCACTCTCAAATTTTGCAGATTTGAGGTGCCCATTTCAAGAATTTTGCCTCCGCACTTTCAGAAGTGCATCTGAGGGGTCAATCTGAGTGACCCACTTTGGAGAATCAGAATTCAGAGCATGTTGATTTCCAAGCAAAACCCATTTGCAGAAATATTTGATTGACATATGTGAGCGTGTGTGTCAATTTTCAAATTTTCATGTTAAGGTTTGTCAGGGTTTTGAAAAGTGAAGATGGAGGGTTTTTGCACTATTCTGTTGTTTGCAGATTTGTTAGTTTGCGAAATAGCCTCCTATTTGAGCTTGGATTTCGCAACCAGTTGATTGTCATGTCAAATTGAATGTTGTTTTGTGTTCTCCATACATAAATGATCTCAGGTGTCAGTTTGCAAAACTTCATGATTTGATTTTCTATTTTTAGCAAACCAAAACCAAATACAGTTTGTTCAGTTTCACATCTACATTCCTGACAGCCTTTCTGACTGGTCAACTTTGATCATTAATATCTTTTGATCAAAGATGTTTCATGGAATTATTTTTGCACATGTGCTTGGGGTATCTTAATGTTCCACTGTGTCTGATGGCAGCTTGTCAGGGGTTGATTTGCTATTTTTACAAATTGGCAGTCGGGTGTGTTCTAATTGTTTCAGAACAGTTGTTGTTTCAGAAAAGTTCAGTTGAGCAACTTTGCCGATTAATTTTTTCTCCTCGTGATTTGTTTTTTTGAGCCATTTGTTGCACTGTATTCCTGGAATGAATGTCTACATGTCTGCAAGTTCTCATTGCTTCACGAGATTATTTAACTGGTTTCCCAGGACGATTCTAGAGCCTACAATCGGTTTTGCATATTTTTTGAAAGTGATAGAAAACAGTTTCTGAAGGCAACACAGTTTACCATTCCACTTCAAATGCATCCAAATGTTGTCCTGGGATGATTTGAGTTCGAAAATTGTTGAAAACGACAAATTTTTAGCCGGGCCACATGGGGCCTGACATGCTTTGCACAGTTGTGATGCTGCAAGTGTTTGCAATGTTGTAGCTGCTTCAAAATAAATTGTTTTGGTGGGCTAGACATGGTATTAAGTGCTCTTAAGTATGATGACAAAAATTATGGTCTTTGTGATGTTGATCACACTTTTTAATGGCCTTATATGAGTCACACAATGATGCAAAAGGAGGTTGTCAAAAAGTTTCTAACACTGGCTTTCACTTGTTGAAAGAGGAAGATGTATCGGAGACCAAATTTGAGCATAATGTTTTAATTGATATTTTGAATGTCAGTGATGTTGAGGGGAGCACCTGTTATATGATAGAGTGACAGGGGGTATATTGACAATAAATTCATTCAAGTCAGAATTTTCTTTCTAATCTTATTAAATTGCTTGAGCATGCTACCATTGGGAAGTTTAAGACAAAGTATGGTGCTTTTGGTCTAAGGCATAAAGAGTGCAGATATTGCTTCACTTGGATTACTTTGAGATAAAGTCACATCATAGTTGTTCTTGTTTCAAATACTCCGAGGGATCCTAAATGCAAATGTTTTAATGATTATTGAAGATGATGTGGCTTTCTTTGAATGAGGGGAAGGAAGTTCTGGGTTCTCAGATCATCCTTTGCAAATAAAGTCATGAATACTTACAAGTCATCTGTGATTTGTAAATAGTAACGCCACACTTATCAGAAAATGTCTTCATCCATGATGAAAATGTACATGGGCACCATCACACAGACAATAAAAATAAACATACCGAATGCTTTGTGTAAATACGGAAAAAACTTTTGGCTTGATTGGACATGATTGAAGAGGAGAAATGGATTCATAGAAAAAGCTTTGGGAGCCTTCAAGCAAATGTAATGGAGGGAGTTTCATGCCTGGCAGAAAGTGAAATGACTTCAGGATTTCTATTAGCGTAGCCTATGCATTAGTGTTTTGTTGATAAGGATTCAAAAATCTCCATGTAAAGATTAATTTCCAATACTATTTTGAATAAGAGGCATGACCAGTACAAGACAGTTTTATTAAAACAAAACCTCATAAACTCCAAGTAATTGCAAGTTGTAATCATGCAACAAAAGAGAGCTTAGGGATGTTGCAGGAGGCAAGGACCCAGCGAGCTATTTCTTGGTAGCCTTCATACTAGTGAGTGGATACCCGCGCGCAAGGGGAAGCATGCACCTGGAACAGGCAGTGGACATTCATCAAAGTATAAGGAGTTTCAAATTGGCATGACCAGAGGACGAAGGGAGGAAAAATGGTAAAATGGACAAGGAATATGAACTATTCAAAGCCCAAATAGGTGTGGATCTCACACCCACCATGATTCAACGCATACAAAAAATGAATTTGTTGACAAGGATTTAGTAGCTTGAAAGCAACACAGGTGGAGGGCGTAGCCAAAAAGTAAGGTAAAGATATCCATTACTGCCAATGAAGGCCCGCACCTAGAAAGAGTATTCACGCCAACAGCTAAGGGTGAGTCACAGCCATGGGAGGTCTCTAGATTTGCAAAAAAATAAAGGAGGGTGCAACCAGTGAATGGAGGGTGCATCCAGTAGATCAAGGAATGACTGGCAGTGAGGGGAAGGTAGTAAATAGGTAATGACAAGGGGGGCACGTACATTGCAGTGTGGAGGGTGCGGTGAATGAAAATGTAGGCACAACCAACAATGCCTGGGAGAGAGGTGAGTGGAGCCCACACTCGAGGAGGAGGCTCACGCAAGCAAGGGAAGCCCACAGTAGGGAGCTCACGGCCAATAGGGAGACCAGTGGGAAACCCACACCAAAGGAAGAAAATGGAATCATACAGCCAATAGGTGAAGGGTGCGACCTGCAACTGGCTCTTGACATCCATCTAAGCACAAGGAATAGGAAGAAAATGAAAAGGTCGCCATGAATACAAAATGCAGAGCTCAGGGAGAATACTCGAGTAAATAGGAAAAATAGAGTTAGGGCAAAAATGATGAAGCCAAAAGGATCCAATGGTGGAGGATGGAGAGTGAACACAGCCAGATCTGAACCTTTGCCTGCCAAATCGCAATCGGGAGTTGCTCACGGAATGTTGATTGCGGGATGGCAGGGAGATGTGAAGAGAATTGAGTAAAACTTATAAAAATAAATGTTTTTCTAAAGTTCGGTCAAAGATATTAAGTGGGCGCCTCCAATTTAATATTAGTTTTGTTTTACGGAGAGGAATGGGAGGTGGGTCCCGTCATAGTTTTAAATGCAAAAGAGAATCAATGGCAGAGAATAGGGTGCAAATGCAACATCGTCTAAGCCATTGCCCGCCATTTCATGATCCGGAGATGCTCGGTAAATGTTGATTGCGGGATGTCGGGGAGGATGAAGCAAATAAAAACATTTAAAAATTAATTAAATGTTCCCCTATAGTATGATCAAGTGTTATTAAAATGGGTTGGGGCTCGTTTCTTTCCTCGGGTGAAGTTTTTAAGAGTATTTCAAATGAAATTTTAAGTGAAGTGGTAAAAGCATGGGGGGAAATATTTTATGAGGTTTCATTTGTTTTAAAATGAGGGAGTGTTTTAAATGAGATTTTAAAACATTAATGCATGAAAATAGGTGAACAAATTTAAATGTTTTATAATATGACTGTGCTGGGGTGAAATGTAAAAGCTAATGCTGAGTATTTTGTAATTGTTGGAAGGAGTATTTTCAAATACTTTGCATGAAAATTGAAGTAAAATGAAATATTTTACTTACTGATGGTAAGTGAAATAAAAATAGCAGTGAATAAATACACAGAGGTAAAATGCAGCAAAGGGGAAGAAACAAAAAACAGAGCAAAAAATGATTTTTTCACGGGAATGGAGTTTTCTTTCAGCTGTAGAATTTGTTTGTTGCAATGAGTGGAGTGGACACATGGCATTTTCCTATTGAAGAACGAATTGAGCACATGTTGTTTTTGGAACAAAATCAAGTTTGCTATAGGGAAATGGAGAAGATATTTGGTAGATCACTGTTCAACGGTGGAGATGTTTCCAGATGGCATTTCTTGTTCGGATTTAGGGTTTCTTCTGGAATCTTTTCTCCTCTTCTTATTCTTTTCTCTTCTCATTGTAAAAGGGGAGAAAGTGGGCAAGTTAGCAAGTTAGGTTAGCAATTAAGCTAGTCGAAATTCTGGTGTGGAGTTGCATTTCAAATTGTAAAATATGTAGTTACAGAGGCAATGCAAATAGGTTTGGTATCATTTTGTTGTAGGATTTGAGTTTATTGGGATTTAATGTTTCATAACAGTGCTGGAATTTGAACTTAAATGACAAATCGAGGCTCATGTCTCTCCTATGTGCAAATATATTCAAATTTTGAATGAAGTAATCAAGGGTTATTCTATTCTTCTCACTGTTGTGGTGTGTGCAATTCTGGTTTTAGCATTAATTCAAAGAATTAATTAAACTACTTAAATGAGATTGCAGATTGATATGTTCTATACAAGGATTGGGTAAGAAGTATTGAACTGAGGAACAAATTGGTGATACTGTAAGGCAGTATAATCAGAGATATTACATGTCCATGTGTTAAAATCTGCTATGAACCATTAGGTGTTGATGAATTTGACTCCCCCAATGGATATGGCACTGGTTTGATTTGCATCTATTCTTTGTGATGCAGTGTTTTGTTTGTCTTCACCTGGGGCTTGCTACCACAAATTTTAAACATAAAGATTATCCTTCACCATGAAACTGTGTTATAACCATCTCATGCTCCAAGTGGTTGATATTACTGATGAACAACCAATTCATTTCAATCTTATCCCATTCTATTGAGCTATTAAGTGAGATTATCTATTTTGAATTTAATGATTGTTTATGATTTTGTTGCAGAAGTTGTAAAATCATTACTGGGATCACCCTCCTGGGTCTTGTAGAGCCCAAAGTGTAGGAGGTTATTGTTAAAAACAATCCTCGTTAGTTGGTCTAGGTCCTCTGAGCTGCCCTTGATTGGAATTGGCAATTCCATAGGTAGATTAGGAGACAAACCTGGTTTACATGAAAAAATACCAACAGTACCTCGGTGGGAGATTACATGAGAGAGGTTCTTTGGGCTGGCCAAGAGGCAAAGGTCTACTGAGGCAGATATCATGATGTTGTGCCTGTTGATCGTAGAGTCAGCTATGCCTCTTTGAGATCCGGTTGAACTCGCACCTAGATAGTTAGTGAGGGTGTGACACAACCTCCACGTAGAGATTCCAAAGATCCTGGTTCTTCCAGGGGTGTTGGTGGTACCGGTCCCATTGGGCCTGCACATTCTGGCAGTAACAGATCGTAGATGTTTTATTGAGATTTTCCTTTTTGAGACATGATGTATATTACGATTTACCTCATTTTTGATGATGTATTTTTATTTTAAACTTCATTGTATACTTGACACTGATGATATATATATGAGATGCAGTTGATGTGATTTTATGATGATTTATGATTTCTATGTGATGCATGCATTTATTATGTGATGATGCAACATGTGATTTTCTATAGGAATGATTTTATTTCAATGTGAGGATGCTATGATAAATGCATTTTAATGATGATAATGAATATGCAGTTTATATGATATTTAGATGTATGATGTGATGTATGAATCTCTAAATGATGATCTATGTGAATGCTTTTATTTCAATGTAATGATGTTATGATTGTATACACCTAAAATTGGTCTGGAGCATCTGATTAATTAAATACACATTATTTGATTAATTATTCTATTTCCTCTACTGTTTAAATAAATAGAAATATTTATTTAATATAGTTCACTTTCAAATTCATCTTAATTAAATCAACAAAATTAAATACTTTGTTCGATTTAATTATCAAATCCCTATTTCAATCTATCACATCATTCTCGAATTAATTAAATAAAGACAAAACACTTTATTTATTAATTACCATATTCCTCTGATTAATTTAATAAACGACTATCCTATAGTTTGTTTTATTAAATTATTTATCTCCCTTTTCTAATTTAAATAAATCAAAATATTTGAATTAAGCATAAAGGAATATTCCAATCTACATTTCCTCAAAAATGAATTAGATTTCCTATGTCTAATCTATGTCTAAATTTGTCACAATTAATGCTTTGAAACTTCACGGGAAGTTTTGGAGACAAATTGGAGACAAATTTGGAATTTGATCTCTCAATCCTCTTCCATCAATTTTTCCTCTTCTCTTGCCTGGTGTTTTCATGGGTAGAGACAATCTCCATCTTTCTCTCAATCTCCTCCATCTCTCACCATTCAATCCTCCAGATTGAATCCAAGCCTCTCAAAGCTTTCCCTGTGCATTTCTACAGCCAGGAAATCTATAAATAAAGCCTCATTGAACCAAGAAAAGGATCCAGATAATCAAGCTTTTACACCCTTACTCTGCAGGAATCCAGGCATCAAGTATCAAGCATTCACATCAATGGCTACCTCTTGGAGCTGCAATTATTTGTTTCACCTCAATATCATGCTAGTTTAATTGATTTATCATTTAGCATTATATTATCATCATCTCGTTCTTTAGATGGTCATTTTAATAGTCTTATATGCTTACACAATCTGAGAGCAATTTAGATTTAATAAATCTTTGGAGATAGAGAACAATAGGACACTTTCAATTGATTACTTTGTTGAATTGATTCAATTTGTTTAATCATTGATATAATGTCATATTAAGAAGTGTATTTATGTTATTTACCTCATTCCACACTTACAATGATAAATATATTTTATTTTAAATGTGATAATAAAAAAAAATGATGATTTATGATGAATGATAATGGATGGATGATACAATGATAATAATAACATGACTTACCTTTATTTTAAATGTGATAAAATGTATGGATGACAAATGACGTATGGAGTTTAAAAAGTGATCAAATGCATCTGATGGTTATGGATGATAATGTAATGAATGTTTATGGTAAAATGCACATGATGTATGTATGGTACAATTTAATGTATAAATTATTGGATGTAAAATGTATGAATGATGAAATGACAAAACTAAATGATGAGATGATGATTTCTACATGTTTTTGATGATTTTGATTTATGCCAAGTATACTTAGTCTATTTGTAGATAAGATAATCATTGATTGGAACCCTTTATGTAAAAAATACTCTGTAGATAATGAATTATGATGAATGCAATCTAATTTTGACATGCAACTATATGGAAAAACCATTGTCATTTTAACAGTACTTTTATGCTTTTTGTCATCACAGAGATTTTATTGGATGTTGAAAGTGAGTACAAGCATAAATGGTATGTTTTAGACCAATGGTGACCTGAGTACTTCTTTCATGATTTTTTATATTGCAAGTGAACAGAAGCATCTAGGTATAATTGAATTGAGATGACCTAAGCATTCATTGTGTAAACATGTAGTGATTAATTATTTCAATGTGTGAATTCTGAATGTCATCGGTGATACATTTGCATAGCACATCCCCCAATAATTCATACATTTAAATGATTATCATACAAACAATAGACAAAAATATCATTTTTTTTCCTTGTTTCTCTAGTTCAATACATCATTGAGTTAGTCCAAAGAAATGATAATCAAAGATACAATTTATCCATTTTTTACGTAGAGTGTTTCAATCATTATTCAGATTTGAGATCATCCATCCTGATTTTGTAATGTTTTTGTGATTTTTGAGATTTTTACCAAAGACCTAACCTAATAAATTATCCTAGGGGTCTCGAGGGCTGATCAAAGATTAGCCTTGCCTACATTACACACACAGAGACCATGTAGTTTGACTGACACAGACCTATGATTTTGTTTTTTTTGTTTTTCCTAGACTGACATGTTTTTGGACTTTTGATATGATATGGATGGTTGATGCTATTGATTAATATTGTACTTTGATCATTGTTTTTGTGTTCTTATCATACTGTTGTTTTCCCTTTGGTGAAATCGATGTTTTTGTTGCCCCTAGTGATATCCAGATGTTGCCCCCAAGCTTTGGAGTGTGACTTGACTATGTGAAATGATTTTGATACATATGTAATGATGGCAAGACTGATGACATGATATGAAACTATACTCACTACCATTTTAAATGATCCTGATATGTTTCAAAATAGATGGTAAAGTTGACCTTAGAATCACATACGATGCCTGTTTCCAGGTTTTCACCATATGCTTTGATTACACTCTTTGTTTCTATTTATTTTTCTCTTTTTTCTTTCTTTTTGTATTTTCTATTTTTTTTGTATTTTTGTGTTTCCATGATGCCTTTTTGCCAGGTTTTCATCAAGGAAACAATTTTCAGAAGTTTGCCCCGTGCACTAGGAGATTCAAGTATAGAATTTTCTGAGATGGATACTATTGATAGGTTCATCAAAAAAATCCCCTTCTGATGTTGATAGTTGATATTCCCCTGATCCATATACTGATATAATGACAAAAGGACCAAGCCAGTTAGGCTCAAATTTCCCTTTCTTCTCCCTATCCTACTGATTCCTAGGGTTTTCCTTTAGTACCAAATCACCAACCTGAAAGACCCTCAGTTTTACCCTGTGGTTGTAACTCCTTGACATTCTCTATTGATAAGTCGTTAGATGATTAACAACTTGTTGATGACGCTCATCCAACAATTCTAGTTCCTGTAGTCTAGATACCCTATAGTCTTCATTTGAAATGATTCCTCTGAGTGATACACGAAGGGATGGAATCTCAACCTCAATGGGAAATATGGATTTTGATCTATATACCAAGGCATATGGTGTAGCTCCTGTTGGAGTTCTGATACTTGTTCTATAGGCCCATAGTATAGGATTGAGTTGAACATGCCAATCATGTCCAACATCGTTAACCGTCTTTTTGAAAAATTTTAGAATTGTTTTGTTCAAGGCCTCTGCTTGGCCATTCCCTTGAGGATAGTACGGTGTTGAAAAATGATGTTGGATATGAAACTTCTCACATAGTTCTTGGACATCTTGATGTTTGAAAGGTCATCCATTATCAATGATAATGGATTGAGGGATTCCATACCGACAGATTATGTAATTCAAGATAAAAGAGGAGATCTGCTTCCCAGTGATGGTTGTACGAGGCATTTCTTCTATCCATTTTGTAAAATATTTTGTAGCTGTGATAATGAACTTGTGTCCATTTGATGAAGAAGGATTTATTTTTCCTACCAAATCCAGACCCCATTGAAAAAAGGCCATTTTGATGTGAGGGGATGCAGATCTTATGCTGGTGCATGAATTAGATTGCTGTGAATTTGAGCCTTTTGTGACATTTCTTAAGAAACTAATAGGATTCTTTCTCTATGCATGGCCAATAATATCCTAAATGGAGGAGTTTCTTGGCTAGAGTTATCCCACTCGAATGAGTGCCACAAATACACTAGTGAACCTCTCATAGGGCCATTTCAGATTCGTCATGTTCTAGACATCGAAGTAAGGTATCATCAAGACCTTGACGATAAAGTATGTCGTGCGGATTGGCGGATGAAGTTTCATTTTTGGTTCCTGGAAAGATCAGGAGGAAGGATATCATCTTTTAGGTAAGCATAGGTCTTTTCATAGATGGAGGTTTCAATGGTTTCTAGATGGAAGATGGTAGCGTATTCTGAATTATTATGAGAAGGACATGATACTTGTTCTACCATAAACTCATAACAAACACGTTTCTTAAACAATTGTAATAATGAAACAATTGTGGCCATAGCATCTGCAACTTTGTTCTCTGCCCTTGGAATTTGATCAAACTTAATATTGACAAAAAATTGTTTTAGATCATCTATTTGTTTCTTGTAAGGCATCAACTTTTCATCTTTTGTTTGATACTCATCATTTACTTGATAAATGACTAGTTGAGAGTCCCCATATACCTGTAAGTCTATGATCTTCCATTGAATTGCTATTTTGACCCCAATGATTAATGCTTCATATTCTGCCACATTATTTGTACACTAAAACATTAGTCTATATGATTTTGGAATGGTGTGTCCTTAGGGAGAGATGAACAAAATCCCTGCTCCTGATCTGCACTGTGTGTATGATCCATCAAAATATAATACCTGTTGTTGGGGCATTACTATCAAAATGTTTGCATCTGGAAATTCCATTGTCATTGGTCGATCATCTGGTAGAGGAGCCTCAGCCAATTGTTCAATGATTTCTTGACCCTTTATGGATTTTCTCTCCAAATATTGAATGTCAAATTCACTTAATAGCATGACCCACTTTGCCAGTCTACCTGTTAAGGCAGCTTTACTAAGTAGATATTTTAATGGGTCAATCTTTGCTATTAACTTGATTGTATGGGTCAACATATAATGTCTCAGTTGTTGAGTAGCAAACACTACTACCAATCAAGACTTCTCTATGAAAGTGTAGTTAATTTCATACCCATTTAATGTCCTGCTGATATAGTAGATGGCACGTTCTTTTCCTTCATAATCCTCTTGCGCTACAAGTGCCCCCAAAGAGATATCTATCATGGAAATGTACAATATCAAAGGTATTCCTTCTGTTGGTGGCATGAGAATGGGTGGTGACATTAGATATTGTTTTATTTGATTGAATGTCATCTCACACCCCTCATCCCATTTGAAAATTACATTTTTATTCAAAAGGTGATTAAAAGGATGACTCTTGTCTGCCAGTTGGGAGATAAATCTCCTGATAGATTGGAGTCTTCCCTGTAGTGATCTGAGTTGAATGATATTCTTAGGAGGTGGCATCTCCATTATTGCTTTGAATTTCGTTGGATCCACTTCAATGCCCTTTTCTGAGATAATGTACCCTAACAGTTTTGCTGATGTGACTCCAAAGACACACTTCTTGGGGTTTACCCTGACATTGAATTTTTCTAGCCATGTGAAGATTTTGTCTAGAATATGCAGATGTTCGTCCCTTGCACAAGATTTTTCCAAGATTTCATCCACGTAATCCTCCATGAAAGTGTGCATCATATCATGGAAGATTGTCAGCATTGCTCTTTGATAGGTGGCTCCTACGTTTTTCAAACCAAATGGCATGATGTTCCAGCAAAAAGTTCCCAATGGACATGTAAAAGCCATCTTTTCTTGATCTTCTGGAGCTATTTTTATTTAATTGTACCCAAAGAAACCATTCATGATTGACAACATGGCACGCCTATCGTCAAGTCCACAATGATGTCGATATTTGGTAGCATAAAATCATCCTTCGGGCATGCTTTATTTAGGTCCCTAAAATCCGTACATATCCTGATGCTATTGTCCAGTTTTGAAATAGGTACGAGGTTTGATATCCACTCGACATAATCTATAGACCATATGAATCCAACATCTAACAATTTCTTTAGCTCTGTTTTTACCATTAATGCGATATGGTGATGCATTTTTCTCAATGTTTGCTTGACAGGCTTGATTCCTGTGGGCAAAGACAAATGATGCATGAGTAGATTTGGATCTAAGCCTGGCATATCGGAATATGACCAAGTGAAGTTGATGCTTCTTTCTTTAAAGAAATTGATGAAGTCTAGCCTCTCATGATCTGTCATGGATTCTGCCAGATGTAGGATTTTTTCCTTTTCCTCAGTGCCAATGTTCATAGACTGTGTTGGTTCTACCAGAACTAATGATCGCTCATGATAATGTTCTGGAAGAGTGTCAAATCTTCCATATTTCAGTGCCTCAGAAAGGTTTTCACCGTTAGATGGATTCTTTATTTTTTATTTTTCTAGATCTAATGCTGCCATAGAATGGTTCTCACCATTAGATCTATTTTCCATGTTTTCAATTTTGCAACTAGAAGATTTGACACCTTCCTGCCGAGTCATGTTGTTATGAGTATTACAAATAGAATTTGTACCAAGCTCGGTATGACATAGGAAATTTACGATGGCATCATCGTCTACAAATCTTGGCATGGTTAGAGGTTCGACAGGTTCCCAATCAATTAGTCCAGGATCGATTAATGACATGAGGTTATCGGATTCATTTCAGTTGATGGATGTAAGGGTTTGGACAACCATTTCATCATATTTGTTTATTGGAATATTGAGTTCAATAATAGTACTTTCTTCAATATCTTCTAGTTCACTCGAGGTCTGTTCATCCCAACTCGAGTCATTGATATTTTGTGATCCTGCTATGAATGGTCTTGACCCAGAACCTTGGCCCTCCTCACGTGTAGGTGTATATTGTTGAATGAAATCAATATGAATATTAGTGAAAGATACATCGGAACATGAATCCCACTCATATTCATTTGGATCTGTCTTAGAGCTATTTCTAAGTTGAAGGATTCTTTCCATAGTCTTCTTTGTCAGTTCCTATTTTTCTTCACTAGATTATCTAAGTCCCATTTTATCTTTTGAGTGGAGAGTGAGGGGCTGAATGGGCTCTATGATTCCATTCTTTCTTAATCCCATAGGACCTTTTCCTTCATAACCCTTTTTTTCTAAAATAGCTTTTCCTTTTCCATATTTATCAGTGTTAATATTGACATTTTTTAGACTAATATTGGATGTTGAGGGTTCCTCATCTTTGTATAGCCAATCTAGGATCACTTTATTGTCTGACTCATCCTCTATGGTACCAATTTTGACAATTTTTTTTGCAAGAATTGTGACTGGTAATGATGTTTGAGGTTTTATCATAGATGGTTGATTATAGGTTTTAGGAGATGGCATTAACTGTAATAAGTTAAGCAATTGCTCCATAGAATATGTTCCCATGCCCTTGTCCATCAGTCGGACTTGCTCTTGAAATTTTTGTGATGAAGAAGTTTTTGGATCCAGATTATCTATTGATTGAGTTTCAACAAGACTTGTTTCTTTTCCTTTATTCTTCTTTTCTACCCACTTGGTGGTGAGACTTGGATGTTTTTCTTCGCTGGATGATTTTGAACCAGATGCTTCCCTGTTGTGAGGCAACAAAGTATCTTGGGAGATTCTAATTGTGTCACAATGTTGAGGATGACTATAATCAACATATATAGTCACCTCCTATCCATTTATTGGGAATTTCAAACATTGATGATATGTTGATGGTACAACTTGCATTTCATGGATCCATGGTTGTCCTAAGAGTATGTTGTATGTTAACTCTTTTTCCAAAACCTAACACGCTATGTGTTTCATCATAGGCCCCACTTGTATGGGTAACACAATTAATCCTTTGGATGATCTTTCCTCCTCATCATATGCTTTAATAGTCATATTTCTTCGAGCATCAATAGCATCATCGGAGTACCCTAGCACACAGATTAACTCGAGAGTGCAAATGTTCAGACCAGCTCCCCCATCTATTAAGACTCTCTTGACATGATGATTGTGGATTAAGAATTCTATATAGAGTGCGGTATTATGGGTATGATTTAGTGAGACATCATCCTGTTAAGAGAATGATAGACAATGCACGGTAGTCAAATGTCTCACCATAGCTTGGAACTGGCAAACATTTAGATTTTTTGGTACCATAGTGGCTACTAGTGCTTGTTCTAGAACTTCCTTATGTGATGGTGATAATTTAAGGAGTTCTAGTATCGATATTTGTGCAGGAATGTTTTGTAGTTGATCGACAATGTTATAATGAGATGGAGGTGGAACCACATGTGTAGATTCAACTCCCTTTAACACCACCTTGGATTGCCCCCTAGTCATTACATTTTTTGGTTGATGTTCCTGACGGTCTCTTATTTTTAAGACGTTGATTTGATTTTCAAAGTTATGTATGCTTGGGAGAAAATCCAAAGGGGTAGTGTTGTCGATGTTGGGTTCATCAATGTCATGACAAACTGTATGATCACTCATTACTTCAGATAAACAAAGGATTATTTTGTCATAGACATGGTTGATGTTCTTACCTTTTTTGTTTGAAGATGATGATGCTCTTTTGTCATAGTTTAGCAAAGGGTCTTTGAAGGCCGAATGATTGTTATTGTTTTGGGGTCCCTCCACATATATTTTGTTGTTGTCGATCAAATCTTGTATTGCTTGTTTCAACTCCATACAATCATTGGTTTTGTGACCTTTGCTATTATGGAAGTTGCAGTAATCCGTGTCATTCCACCATGGTGGTTTGACCTTTGGATCCTAGAATCGGGCTTCCCGTGCAGTGATAAGGCCACTAGTGACTAATTCTTTAATTGCTGATTCTATTGTTTGGCCTAAAGGTGTGAACCTACGCCGATTTGAGGGTTTCTAATATGACTGTGTTTGTACGACCTCGTTGCTTTGCATGATATTCGACTTGACAGTTTGATCATTGTTTTGATTCTTCGATGTAGATGATGTCAAGTTAAAAACCGGTTTGATATTTTGGGAATCATTCATTTTTTCATTGGTAGTTGTGTTTCGATTCTTTTGCCAAAATTTTGGCTTGTCATTGCTTGAGTATTGATTGGAGGAGTTACTTGTGTTATTCGTTTTATCGTTGAAATGCTCGATAACTCCTCTTTTGACTAATGCTTCTTCAATTTTAAGACCGTTTTCTATTACTTTTTCGAATGTGGGGGACATTGTAATTCTAGTCTATAACTCATTTCCTCCATCAAGTTGTCAATGAACAAATCCATCTTTTCTTCCTTAGGAATGGATCTAGGATATCTGGAAAATAGTCGTCGCCATCTTTGTAAAAAAGACAAAAACGTTTCCCCTTTGTTATGTTTTAGGTTGTAAAGATCCTTTATTGTAACATCATGTTGGATGTTAAATGAGTATTGGGAGATGAAATTGTTGACAAGTTCCTCAAAAGTCTTGATACCCAATTATAGTTTTGAGAACCATTCCATACATGTACCTCCTAAAAATTCTTGGGAATAACCTCATTAAGTAAGTTTCCTCTTGGGAAAACTCAAGGCTCATTGTTTTGAATTCCCGAATATGATCTATTGGATCCATTCTTCCATTGTACTTGTCATACTTTGGGAATTCGCAGTGTCTTGGAAAAGGTATTAGGCTGACTATTGCGTCGAAAGGATAAGGAAAAATGTCCTATATCACATATCTTTTGATACTCCCTTTCGTCATATCCTGCATCTGTTATTGTAACATTTGCATTTGGGATGTCAAAGCAGAAACTAGATCTATTGTTTGTGCAGGTTGTAGTATTTCAGTCTCACTTGTTCCAGGTGCTTCCTTCAAATGATTCACATCAAAATACTTGGGAAGTTTGGCCCCTGATTCAACCAACATCAAAAGATACTTCTCCATATCTTGTTCTAAAATATTTTCCATAAATTTATGGAATTTGGGATCTTGTTGCACTGTTTGAATATCCTCTGGAGTTATTTCATTCTTATCATTTGGGTTCAGATTGTTCCAAGGATTTTCCTCTACCATTGTTCGGAATGTTTCAAGTTCTTGCTCTAAGAGTCTCTATTTTTGGGACCTAGTGAAGATTGGCATACAAATTTTTACCCTTTCTTCTGAAATGTTGATCTTCGATTCTGGAAAAATATCAATTGAACTTTTAACAGAGTCGAATAAGATGACTGATCTTATTGATAAGACTATGTTAAAAGTTTGATTACTGTACTTGGTTTTGTGATAAAGGATGATAGTATCCTAATGATGAAACTTCAGTGTAGTAATCGATTGTGTATTTTGATTTGACACTTCTGATTTGCAAGATCTTGTTTCAGTTGATAAGATTGGAAATTTGTATAAACCTTTCTGATTTTGGTTTTTAGACAACGATCCTAATAAAAAGAAACTTAGGTTCTAGTAAAAGCTATGGATAAATGACAGACAGACTGATTGGTAAGATTTTTGAACTCTCTATTTTGAAAGTGCTAAAACATAGTACAAAAGTGCTATTTCACAAAAATGCTAGAACAGAGTTCTAAAGCGCTAAAATAGGTGACAAAAGTGCTAAAATAGTGCTCAAAAGCGTTGCAGAAAGGGATGGAAGCGCTATCTTGACAGAAGTGCTGAAACAGTGCCCGAAAGCGTTGAAAAGGATGATGAAAGTGCTAAAATAATGACCATAAGTGCTGAAATAGTGTTTGAAAGCGCTATTTCATAGAAGTGCTAAAATAGTGACCCAAAGCGCTGAAACAAGTTTTCCAGAGCACTAAAAATAGGACTTTTAAGACTCTCTATTGTAATATTTGATCTGGCCTTGTGGCATACTCTATCATGGGTTGCGAAAAATAAGACTGACGTATGTGTTGACTACGGTTGTGATACTGTGTGAGAGCCCTCCTTTGGAAGAAGGCTCATGAATAGAGTGGTTCTAATACATAATCTAAAGTGTGACCCCTAGAAAAATCATGATATTTGTGGATGAATGTTCTATGTTGTAATAAGAGTTTTCAATTTTGATATAGAAAATGCCCTCTTTTTAATTTATTTCGATAACTGAAAGGTTCCTTGGGTTTTGTGATTTTTATTTTTCTCTTGACAAACATGGTGGAATTCCAATTTCGAAGCATGGATTTCTTTTGATCTAACTTGACTTTGTTGCTTTCAGGATGATCTTTAATCCGATTTTAATGATTTTTGTGAAAACACAACAAGCAATTGTGAATAATTGTTTTAAACTAAATAGATCATGTATGTTCAAGAACCACGAATGGTCCTTGTTGATTTTTATGTGTTGTTTAGAAAATTGTACACAAATCAAACAGAATCACACTTAAGGACAAATAGGTCATTGTTATACTCACAACCCACATCTTGAAATTGTGTTGACGCACACAACCGTGTCACCCCCTAGAGGGTGCCCGTGTTTTTGTTGTTTCCAGGCACGTAATCAGAGTTGGATTTCTCATCCTTTGAGCAAACGCTCCTTGGAAATTATATGGTGAGTGTCTTGGGGGAAGATTCTTCCCTCCCCTTGCACCGTGAGTATGACAATGTTTGGATATTGACTCGGCGGGATACTACTCTATGGTTCGTAGATAGGGCTTCTGTGCGGTGCGGCAATTGATAAACCCCCTCAAGAGACCTCCCAATATTTAGAAAAAATATTTTGGGGATGGTTATCTTGCTCACTACCATCAAGTTGGACTTTCATCAACAACTTGCATTTTTATTATAGTGGTTTGGAATCCTTGGCTTTAGGCATTCCCACTTAGGTTGTTCCCGTAGGGTGAGTACTTTTTCCCACTATGATAGGCCTTCTAAAGGATTTAATAAAGCATAAATAGCATGAAGTAAAAGTGAATCTGACACTTTGATCACCCAATTAAGGGGAGAGCATAAGCCTAATCACCACAACCACAACATATAAGTTGTTATGTTTTAAGCCCAAAAAGAAATTTTCTAATCTATGTGAAGGTGTTGCTTCATAGAAATCATGTTGTTCTTTTTAACTTATACTATAAAAATGTGATGACTATCCTAGGATTGATAAATTTTCTTTTAAGAAAACAAAAGTGGCTACCCTAGGATTGATACATTTTAGAAACCAGGAAGTGACTACCCTAGGATTGATAAATTTTAGTACAACTGTGAAAAAAATTAAAATCTGGTCGCGGTCGGGTCAGATACAGACTAATTTTACAAAAGTGTTGGAATAGTCCACCGAAGTGCTATAAATTTTACTTGATGCGCTGAAACTCAAAGGTGCTGAAATAGAAGACCGAAGCGCCAAAATTTTCCACAGAAGCGCCAAATCACCGATGTGCTGAAACAGTTCATGGAAGTGCTGGAGTTTTTGACGGATGCGTTTTAGTAACATGGAAGCGCCAAAATAGAGCAAGGAAGCATTGTAGTTTTCCATAGATGTGTTATAGTATTTGATGAAAGCGCTGAAACAAAACACGTCAGAAACCTGCATGACACTTTTTAGAAAAATTGATAAAAATGGGTTTAATGCCCCACGGTGGGTGCCAAATTGTAACTGTGAAAAAGGTGTGAAGCACAAAACACTTCTTAATATGACATTATATCAAAGATCAAACAAATTGAACTAATTCAAAACAATAATCTATTGAAAGCGTCATATTTCTCTCTATCTCCAAAGATTTATTAAATCACTGTGGCTCTCAGATTGTGTGAGCACTATGATTGTTAAAATGACAATTTAGAGAATGAGAAGGATGTTGATAATATGTATATGAATAAAAGAAACTAATGTGATATGAATTGACATGAAAATTGACAAAAAAAGCTATAGGAGGCAGCCATGATATGGAAACTTGATGCTGGATGTTCGAATGTAGGATGCTTGGATGCTTGATGAAATTCTACAGAGTAAACTTGATAACTTGGGGATCATCTGGATCCTTTTCTTGGTTGAATGAGGTTGTATTTATAGATTTCTTGATTGTAGAAATGCACAAGGATGGCATTGAGAGGCTTGGATTCAATTTGGAGGATTGAATGGTGAAATATGGAGGAGATTGAGAGAATTTTGGTGATTGTCTTTACCCATGAAAACACCAAGCAAGAGAAGAGGAAATATTGATGGAGGAGGATTGAGAGAAGAATTTGGAATTTGTCTCCAATTTGTCTCCAAAACTTCCCGTGAAGTTTCAAAGCATTAATTTTGACATATTTTAGACATAAATTAGACATAGGATATCTAATTTGATTTTGAGGAAATATAGATGGAATATTCTTTATGCCTTTATTCAAATATTTTTTATTTATTTAAATTAGCAAAAGAGGGATAAATAATTTAATAAAATGAACTATAGAAGTTGTTTATTAAATTAAACAGAAAAATATGGTAATTAATCAATAAACTATTTAATCTTTATTTAATTAATTTAAGATTGATGTGATAGAATAAAATAGGTGAATGATAATTAAATCAATCAAAGTATTTAATTTTATTTATTTAATTAAGATGAATTTAAATGTGAACTATATAAATAAATATTTCTATTTATTCAAACAATAGAGAAAATTAGGATAATAAATTAAATAATTTGTATTTAATTAATCGGATTCTCCAGAACATTTTTGGGTGTATACAAAATCAATATATAATGATGGTCTGAGCACTATGATAGATAATTTTGGAGGCCAAATTCAAGCCAAATGAACAGTCTTAAATAAGATCTAAAGATAAATTTTGATAATGGAAAGTAGAAAGCACAGTATTTAGAGGAAAATGTAGGACTCAAAGTTGGATAGATAGTATAAGTTTGTGAGACTTCCTTCAAGAGTGTAATGGTGATGAGGATTGAAGGCTAAAGTTGCTACAAATGTACACAAATTTACTAAATGGAATCTCAATTGCTTTGTTTCCCATTCTCATGGTCAAGGAAGTTTTGACACAATAACACATGAACCATCATGGGAATTACAGAGAGGTTGAAGACACTATTGCAAAAAATCAGAGGTATGACAAAATAGTGAAGGAACATAAAGTTGTGAAAGAGAAGATTGAAACATTCATATGAAGGAAAAACATCAAACAAAGGTTTTAATCAAGACACAATCATCCTTTGATAAGTTGAAATAAAGTCATGAACATAAGAGGACAGTTTGCAAGATAGTCATATACATTGTAGAGGACAATGAATAAGGTTTTAAATTATTACTCAAAGAGAAACTAGTAACCTAATCCTAATATCTAAACTCCATTGCATAAAATTTTATTGAAAAAGGAAGTACTGTGCGGTTGAATACAAAAAACTCATCTTTCAAATTTGCAAAAAAAGCACAACCTACAAATTGGATTCTAATTTTGCTATAAAATAAAAAATCAAACTAGTGAATATTAAACTACACACTAGAATCTAATTTTGTGGAAAATGAGCAATTTGGTGAGAAAAAGTACGCGCAGTGTGTCTTGGATACTTAGCTAGTGTACTAAAAACTAGGATTGAAAACTCAAAATTATTCTCTTTGGAAATTTAATAGAAAAATACAGAATGTTATCCTAGATACTTAGCTCTTAGATAGTCAATAAAACAATATGAGCATAATTATGAACGGTTTTACCTAGTCCCACTCTTGATCTCCATGTTTGAGAGCTTTCTCTTTAAGACCCCATGAATCCACTTTGATCCATTGCTGCCAAAAGAGATATTAATGTGTAAACAAGGAGCCACATTTATACATAATGGTTGTTGATTTCTTCTAAGAAATTTAGAGACTACAAAAAGAAGATACCTGATGGGGATCATGTGGGCTTCCTAGAGAAAGAATTGCAATATGGCCTTGAGCAACAATGATTTTTTTTGGATTAGCTTCACAGTAAATCCTAACAACATGACATTGAGGCTCCTCTTCATTAAGTTGATGGTATGAAGAACTAGATCCATATCCTCCTTGAGATACATATCATATTGAATAGAAAAACACAGTGACACAAGAAATCTGAATTGTGAGATAAAGCCTCCAAACCCTCTATGGAAACATGAATTTTACCAGATAATCAAAATTTTAAATTTAAATATACCCAAAAAAAATAATTCCATACAATGCAACTACATATGAAAATTAAAAATGGGGCCGATCTTCCACTTCTAACTCTCCTTCTCATTCCATTTGAAGAGGACAACCTCTACCCCTTGATTCAGCTATGTAAGTTTAGTATTAAAAAATACAAATAATTTTAGCACAAGAAACAATCCTCACCCATCTAAACAAGCACTTGTAAGACAAACCTGAAAATCTAAGTTTATGAAAATCACGTAAAGATTAAATCCTTATAATCAATCATAGTAAGTGGAAAATATTAATTGGATCAGTAAGAAGAATCAAATAATTAGGGTTGGGCACTATATAAAACACTACTATCACAACTATTGAAATGTTCTCAAGTACTGGTTCCTCTCCCCTAGATTAAATTAAAGAAAACATTATTGTAAACACAATATGTATAGAAGAATATGAATGTAAAGGAGAATGGATATTAGCAGAACATAAATGTAAATAAAAGTAGTGTGAGCAGAAAATGAATCTAAATTGGTCTTGAAAAAATAAAATCATACCCAATTAACATTAAGTTATACTGACCTTGTACTCATTTCCATTGTCAATCTTGAAGGTTACTTTGATGCCTTCTGTAGAAACTCTCTAGCCACGAGGCAAGAGAAGGTGGGAAAACCAAGTGTATATTGATGACTTCCTGACAATCAAAAAGAAACAAGCAACCAGTCAACCCTATTAGAACAGAATAATCTTATGAATTGATTTTATTTGTTTTACTGGCTAATGGATAGTGGACCTAGTTCTCTTGAATTGAGATACTACTAAGATGTGTTGACTGGTGATTTTAGACTACCGATATTCTGCTTCAATCTCTATAAGTTACTTTTGTCTTAAATATATTCAAGATAACTCTGCAAAAAAATTCCCTGATCTCTTAGAAATTATGCAGATTATTTTGTTAATACTTCTCCATTTTGATATTTTCTTTCAAAAATTCATAGAAAGATATGTAATGCCATATTTGAAACTTACATATTTTAATTTTACTAGTTCTGTAATTATAGGATATGATTCCAACAATTGTGAAACACATTGGCAATATGCTGGATGAATGAAGTAAACTATGCAATTGGCAGGTGTAAAGCCAAATTCCTTAACCCTTTCCAGCATCCTTCTTGCCTGTTCTAAAACATGTGCTTTGGAACAGGGCATGAAAATCCATCTAAGTATAATGAAAAGGAGATTTTTGTAGATATTATATTACAGTAAGTTGAATGAATGTAAGTAGAGAAATTTTTGCATACCTGCAGATGGTACAAAATTTCATGGTTAAGTGGAAGCCTCCCATCAACAACAAGATCCAAATATCTGTGTATCTATCTCAATCAAGCCTCTAAACCCTTTAGAGCTGTCAAATTTTCCACTAACCTGTTATGCACAAAAGTCAAATTTTAGAGACCACTAAAAACAAAAGAAACAGAGCTTTGAAACCAAATCCACACACAACACAATGTTCATAGTGAAAATTTAGCACTTTCTTTCATCTTTGCATATTGGTTTGATGCTTCAAACGATGCATTTCTTATATTGAAAAGTGCATTACCTTATTGAGCTTCTCTTTGTTTTGAGAATAGTTTAATATTCTCTACTTAACAGGGCCAACCACGTGAAGGTGGAAGCTCATTTGGCCCCTCCCCCCCCCTCACATCACTCTCAATTCCCCATACCCGATCATATAACATTAATCATTCATTCTTTAACATATTCACATTCATTCATTCATACATTAATAAGATATAAAATTCATTCTTTCATCCATTAATAACATATAGCATTCATTCATTAACATATTCACATTCATTCTTTCAGTTTTTACATATTATAAAAAATATGGTTGTCATAATATGATTACAATCACTTTTTTTTGTTTCTTTTTTGCAGCTAAAAAAAGTTGAAGTGGAGTATTTTTTTCTAAATAATTTGTCCCCCCTTCAGTTGTTCTGAGCTTTTCTCATGATCTTAATGTATGCCTAGTCGTGTACTCACAACATGGACGTTGCTGCAAGGGAGGGTCTGCTGCAATAGCAAATAAATGTTAAATTGATTTTTTTTTATTGTTACAAGTATTTCATTAATTAAAGTAACATTAGAGTGGTTCTCTTTACCTGATGGGGCCACATCATGTTCCTGATCTTGTCTTATAGCCTCATGCTCAACATGTTGAACACCCTCTAAATCCTGATCTGGAGTTGAAACAGGAAAGGTTACATTAATCAATACACTAGTTGCAATTAAATATGTTTAAAAGAACATTAGAGTGGTCCTTTTACCTTATGGGGCCACATCATGTTCTTGATTTTGTCTAGCCTGATCATGCTCAACATGTTGATCACACTCTACATGCTCTAAACTTGAAACACGAAAGGTTACATTAATTAATACACCAAATACAATTAAAGATGTTTAATTGTATTAATCCATATTGAATTTTGTATAGCACATGAATACATCCAGTACCAAGATTCACACCATGACCTTCATCTGCAGTTTGTTCTCCACCTTCACCAAGATGCATTCCAATGTCATGTGCAGTATTATCATTACTTGTCTATTTAAAAAAAATAGGCACATAATTACTTTATGATGGAAATTAATTAATATTGAATATATTGCACAAGTATTCAATTTTAAATAAAATTTATTAAACTTTTTACCTACATGTCAGATGTAGTGAAAGATTGTGTTTGCCAAATCAAGACTCTTAGGTGTTCAACCATGGCTCCATAGCCTTGCTGGAAGGAAATCTTTAGGTCCTCTTCTGTGGGAACTTTGTTGAATTCAGAGCATTGCATTTTTGCATAAGATCATGGATTTTAATTCTATGGTGTGATAAAACCAAAATTGTTTACAATTTATTATTTGGATGCAATATTTCATTTATTGATACTTACAATTTGTGCAACTAATTTCATATAACCACCAGAGCCAAGTTTGTGTTGCCTGTTTTTTTCTAGTCTTTCCTTTGTTTCCTTCGATGTGTCGAGCAACCTATGAAAAGTTTGAAATACGTTAGATTATGTAAAAATAAAGAGTAATAAGTATATAATTACATTGTTGATAGTATTGCATACCTTCCTTGGCCCGATGGTGTCTTTCCTTTTTTCTTTTCAGCCTTTTCCTTTCCATCCGACACCAGGTACTTCCACTCCCTCTCTGGAATCATGGGGGATGCTCATACTTTCTATTCTTCTCTAAATGTGACCTATATTGGTCCCTCGCATACTTTAGATAGGTACCAACTTTCTTAAGGACCTTGGTTCAGTTGAATGTTTTATCACCGAACAACACAACTAAATGGTTAATGAGCTCATCTTTTAAATCTTGATTTTGGGTATTCCACCATGTATGTATGGTGGGCCCAAAGAGATCCAATGTAATATCACTTAGATGTTTATAAAAAAATTCATTTCCTGTTAGTATAAAAAGAGTGATCAATATGTAAATTTTAATTGGATTATATATAATAATAATTAAAACATTTTAAAGTACTTAGGACCTTCTCTATCTTTATGGGAACTAAATCCTCGATCACCATAAATGTGACCGGCAATGTTCCTGTACTAGTAATATAGGAAGATCTAGGAAATTATGCTAAAAATTCACTAGTACTAGTGGCCTCTGCATCCCCAAGTACATGTCCTAATGGATTTCCTGGCATGTATTCACTGCCAAAGGGTGCACTATTGGATGCCTACATGGTATGTGTTTCCAGCATTTCAATCGAAAATATAGGCACAAATGATGGGGTCGGATGATGTGATGTATGTGCAGGAAGATCAAAATCGACACTTGTACCAACCCCTACTCCCCGAGCAACACCTACAGTACCCTGATCATGGCCAACAACATCATGAGGATACAAATAATCTTGTAAAAACAACACATATTTTAGTTTATGACATAAAAGAGTACAAAATATAAAACCATGAATGAACTTATGTTATAATTAAAGATCTCATGACAACTTACTTGCAAGTTTTGTGCTCTCTTAGTCAATATTTTAACCCTTTCTCTTATCTCATCTTTTTGAGGCACTATGAATATCAACTGAAGGATTTCTTCATTGCATTTTTTTGGGTCTTCCTCATCATATCCACAGGGTTTGTAGAATATGTGATGTCATCATCGCATAATAGTGATTGCACCTCCCTATGGATGCTCTCCTCTACTAGTGTAGTGCCTTTCCTCGATCAGTCGATTGCGACAAGAATATTAAAAACATTGTCAAAATTAACCCAATAAACTTATGAAAACATTTTGATCATATATAATTTGTACAATTAAAATGAGGTAAACTTGTCGGGTAGAAGCACCTAAAGATGCATTGTGATTTGAGCTCTGGGTCGAAGCCTTCCTCGTATGATCAATGTCCTGCTGTGACAAAAATTAAATATAAAAAAACATTACCAAAATGAAACCAATAGACTTACGAAAAAAGACATAATAATAAAATGGTATATTGGAGTCATTAATTGGAGGTTGGGTAAAATGGTATATAGTACATATCACCCCCATAGTAACTGTGTTTGTATCTAAATGATTCAAATTGTATTCAATTAACAACTCTCCCCCTACAATTATTGATTTTATCGCACATAAGAATACATGGTTTCCCTCTTGTGCCTCGAATATGCAATTGGGTTTCTTATTTGTTGACCCAGGTCGTGTACTATTTATAAACCCTACAATATTCCTTGATGCTTTTGGCCTTCTATCAATGTACATAGCCACTCCTTTATTTTGATCCTTATCTTTTAGTTGTATATAATTTGTTGATAGTGCATACCTACGCATACTTTGTGTATATCGAACTAGCTGCATCCAATCTTTGTAGCTGTAACAAGGTCCGACATACTCCATTAATTCAGTAACTTTTTCATAACAAACCTTTATGTTGTCCATGCAAAATAGGCCCAAACCATGTAATGACGATGGTGCTATGCGATATATCCTCTCGTTGACACAAAAATCAGTGTTTATTGGAGAAAGTTCCTTGGGTTCCCATTGTTTTCGTAGATGTTTGTACCTCAAGGGAACCTCGATGTCGCCTATGCTCTCATCATCATAAGAACATGACCCCCCTTCAGCAAGAAAAATTTCCATGTGTTTACAAAATTTTCTTCTAATATTTTGACCTCTAGTTGATCTCCCTCTTTAGACCTACTACATGTCTCGCTTTCCTCTTCTCTTCCTGAATTTCCTTCGCTCGAGGAAGATAGATCTGAAAAATCCCTATTTGGTGGTACCTGCACTCATAAGGATGTTGGATGAAGTTATTTCATGGTGATGTGATCCCAAGGTGACATTATGATTAATCTATCATTTCATCGCTAGAATTTGACAGGTTATAAGGTAATCAAGTCTTGATAGATTGCAAGTTATTGTTACTACCATCCAAATGTGTCCATCACAAATCAAATCTACTTAATTTTTTAACTCCCAAAATTTGTAACAAATGTTAAATTTGACTATGGTCCACCAGTTACACAACCAAGGCCTCAAATGTATTCTCTAATTGTAATCAAAGGACTTTTTCTCTTCATTCAAGTAAATAAACTTGAAGGGAAACACCACCAAGTGGTTTATTGGACACCTACATGACTAAAAATTGCAGAAAATTTACATTTAATTTCCATATGTCTAAGTGGTTAATGGGGAGAGAGCGTGTCCTAGTCCTGAATAAGTCATCATAAGTTTATGCTTTGGCAATAAAAATGTTTAAGTCATCTTAAATCTTCCTATGTCTAATTGCTATGAGACTTTTGGTATGTTTTAAGGTAGGATGAGTTGTCGCATCAATGTTCTAGTTATTTATGAAAAGGTTTCAACATATTCAAATAATGAAAATTAGTGCTCATAGTCATTTGAAACAACAACATTTTGATTATGTATGATGGTAGGATTTGATAGCTTAAAAGAATTGGCTACCCAACAAACTTAAAGTTAAAGGAAATTTTTTAAGTTTAAGAGGTTAGCACTTTCTTTCATCTTTGCATATTGGTTTGATGCTTCAAATGATGCATTTCTTATCCCACTTACATCATATTGTATTCCCATCCCATTGAAATTGTTGGAGTTGATATCGAAATTTCATATCAAATACCACGTTCTTGAAGCAATTTTATGTGTTTTTACTATTTTTTTGAAGTTCTTTTGTGTTGTATGGACCCATACAAGATTGAAATTCTCTGAGATCATTGGTGTAGATAAATATATGTGTTCCCTTTCATTTTCATTTGTTTTGCAGTACTAAATCACTATTTTGTGGGAGAAAACAATCAAATATAGGGACTGCCCTATTTTTCTTATGTAAGGGTTTGAGGGCTAAATAGAAATGACATCCACCAATCCACCCACTGTCTTGGAACTATAACTTAGAGGATTGGTGTGCAACATGGTATGATATCTAGGTTGATTTTATTTAGGGGTCTATTAAAGCAAGAAACTTGGCATTGAATTGATGCCCTAGGGCTGACAGGGGCAATTTTCTTGTGAATTTGTGGTTGTTAAGTCAGGATTTATCAATTTGATGGATATCTTGGTAGAGTCATGGTGACACTATTTGATGGTCCAATCTCTACTTCGAAACAAAAATATCTCTAAAAACTATAAGAGATATAATGGGATGGAATTAAAGGAACCTTGATATGAAGGATCTTTTAATGAAGGACCTTTGAATTAAGGTCCTTCATGCAAAGGTTCCTTTTATAAAGAATTTTGGACATTAAATATTTAAAATAAAAAATACCTTAATTTGAAAGTCTTGAAATGTCATCATTTTTGAATGAAGGTTCTTCATTCAACTGGTATTTTGTAATTTTGAAATTTTAGGATTATTTTTTTGCCTCATCCCATAAGTGGGACACACTATTATGCAGTCACTCATTAAAAAAGAGATGAATGTGTGATAATAATTTAGGGTTAAAAATAAATCCATTTGAGCCTTTTATAAATGAAAGGACATTTGATGCAATCATATGCCTTGTCAAAGTTTTAACTTAATAGTAAGGGCATCATGAGTAGTTTGTTGGACCCATTCAACAATATTTGATGCAATGATTGAATTGTCTAGAATGTATCTACTATCAAGAAGCCAATTTTTTTTACCTATATGACTATATCTCAAGCAATAGGTTTAATTGTGATGGCAATGATATTGACAAAGATTTTTTAATCTAGGTGTTGAGAAGCATGATTGGCCACCATCCTAGGAAAGATTCTAAATTCTCACTTTTAGGTGTTAAAATTTAACTATACCTTGATTGATGAAAGAGCCCAAAGAGCCTTTCTCCATTGTATCCAAGTACACATAGTAGTGGTATTCTCTTATACAGTTGGACATGAGCTAGGAATTATTCATTTAACCTAAGGTTTTCTCATAATTCCATCATTGGAAAAGTATGATCAAATTATTCTATTATGAATAATTGGTCTATGTGCCTCTATTAATCACTATAAGTGTTTGTAAGGATAAAATGAATAATTACATCAGGTAGGAGAGAATCAACTTTGAGTTCTTCAAAGATTATATAAATCTATTCATAATTTAAGGTTTGTGTGTGGAGGAGGTTATTACTACCAAGAAGGGAGGAGACCTTTCCTTGCATATGTTTGTGGTGGAGGTATTAAAGAAGAATTGTATGCCTCTATTTCCATTCATTAGATCTAGCTTAGCCTAGCATATACTTGGGCTCCTTTTCCCCTATAAACTTCCATTTGTTTGAGTTTATGTTATGTAAGCGTAATTCCATGCTATGTTGAAATATAAAAGGTTTTAGGCCAAAATAAAATAACCCCTTTTTAGTTGTACCTTCAAATTTTTTCTTATTGTTTTATGTTTTTAGCAACTTTGTGGACATAATATTTGAGGTAGGTCGTACAACAAAGAATAACATGTTCCCACTAACAACCAAGATATGGGTAGATTATGGGAGTTTTTCCAAGACCTGAGGCTGGTCCATTAAAATGTGAAAGTTTAAGCTATTTTATTTTTTCTATCTTATCTTATACCATTTTATGAGAATGGGGGTGCCAATGTACGAGAAGATCTTTGGAAACTAGGCATGAAAATTGCAGGTTAAAGAGAATGGGGTGCCAAAATTACAGTACTCATTCTCCCTTGGTCGTTGATTTTCCCTTAGTGCCCTCAATCTCGTCCTTGGTGTTGGTATTGACCTTGTTTTCACTCCTCCATACTCTTCCTCGACGTTCTTATTGACCTTGTTTTCACTCCAAACTCTTTGTCGACGCTAGTATTGACCTTTTTTTCACTCCTCCAAACTCTTCCTTAATGCTGGTATTGAACTCACTTCTCCAATTTGATGAGCTACAACTTGATTTCGTTGGGTTTTAGAGTATATTAATTATATTTAAAATTATGGTGCCATTTAGTAGGTTTTAGAGTATGTTAATTAAATTTAAAATTATGGCACCATTTAGCTAGGTTTTAATATTCTACAATATAGTTAAGTATATATTAGCTATATTTTACATAATAAATAATATAATTATTTGACTTATTATAATTATATATTATATTCTTTAACAAAATTGTTAAATACATATAAAATTATTATAATTAATATATATTTTTTGTATGTAAGTACTATCAAGGGGACAACTCCCATAATTAAAAAATAAATGCATGCCCTTGCCACCAGGGGTGCAACACTACAAAAATGGGTTGTTCAATCCTACTTTCCTCATGTGAATTATGATTTTCCTATGGGACCAAACCAGTGGAACCCCACTTTCAATGCGTATCGACTCACAAATTACCTTATTTACTCCCCAAACTTACTGAACTTAGAGACATTGGGTGTTTTCCATTAGAAGAAGATGATTTCTTCCTCTTGACCTCGATCCAATCTTGTTCTACCTTGTGAGATGGATTCAAGTTATTAATTTTTAATTTCTTAGTGGAAACACCATGGGAGACTCCATTAGGTGATACAAATGACACTGTGGACCGTGGATCAAAAATTTCCGATGAAGGTGGGTCTGATGCCATCTCAGGGGAGAGAGTTGCATTCTTAGCAATCGAGCCAAAACCTTTCAAACTATCAACAATTGGAGCCAAAGAATCGATTGAGAGAGGAGGGGGAGAAACATCCTCATAATTATGTGTAGTAGAAGAATCCTCCTTCATGTTAGGTGAGATGACGTAATGGTTGGACTTGGCACCAATCCACCATGTGGGCTGATTCAGAACAACTTTTCTTCCTTTCTTTTTTTTTCCAATGGGATGTAACATGGGAAGTAGAGAATAATTTCTTGCACCTGAATGCAATATTTTTGTAGACTATAAGTTGCTTCCAATGCCGATTTCTGATTTTTAGTGAGATTTTTGTTGGGAGTCCTTTAGATAGATCCAATTCCACACATAATTGTGCACAATTAGAGTTTTTGTAATCGATTGTTTCTTTTAATATGCTATGATACTTTCCAATCCCATTGGAAATAGATTTCAAACACTTAATCTCCCAAAATTGTAAGGGAAGGTAAGGCAGTCTCACCCAAAGATATGCAAAAGAGAACATCTCTGTTCGAGGATCAAAGGATGGGAACCATGGTTTAATGCATAGGAAATCCCCTTGAAAAAACCATGGGCCAATTTTAAGAACTAATTCCTTGTCATCCAGAGATTTGAATTCCATAATGAAGAAACCCCTCGCGCAAGGTGTAATCTCCCTGTTTAATTAAAAGTATTAAGTTAATTATTTATAAAGTTATCAAATAAATTAAAATTAAAAGATAACTTTATATTTAATTAATTTAATAAAGTGACTTAATAAAATATTATATCATAAAAGTCACTTAAATAAAATAAAGTTCTAGAAGGAGGCCAACCTCTTGAGGGAAAGAATAAATAGACATGGGGAGCTCATTTACTATCATCCAGATTTGATGTTGATGTTGTTGTTGTTGGAATTTCTTCTTGTGGAGCCTAAGGTTTCTGCAGATTTCTCTTTTCATAGGAAATGAAAACTTCCCATTGATAGCAATTTTGAGGGTGTGAAATATCACTTGAATTATTGCAGCTGGAGGAAGTCACTTTAGACTTTCTATTTGTGCTTCGTTGTAAAAACTTAATGGACTTTGGCCAATTTTTGTATGATTCATTTGAATAATTGTTGGAGACATTTGGGGAGCATAGTCTTCATTTTTTGGCTATACTAGGGTTTGACTTGCAACATTCTACATTTCCAAAAATTTTGATATAATGTTTTAGTCACATAAGTCTGCATATTAGAGCCACGATTTTGCATGATATTGATTAGTATTTGCATTGGAGGCATTTGGAGTTCATAGTCTTCATCGATTTGCATTCTCAAGGTTGATTTGCATCATATACTAGCAATCATATGTTTTGATGTATATTTTCAGTCACCATTACAGTCAAGAGAAAACCATGATTTTGATCTTGGAGGCTTGGGTTTGCATTGATTCTCCCTCCTAGCTTGGGCGCACCACTCCTTGGTGGATGGCAATGATTTGTGGAGTGATTGGGAGTCATTAAAAGCCTCACTAATGTATTATGGATAGTTATATCACAACAAGGGCGACTAGGCAAGAATGATGCTTTAATTCATAGAGGCTTGCACTTACACCGATTTCACTTGGATGTTTAGGCGCCTATCTCCTTCAAGGCTAATAGTGATTTTTAGCGTGAAGAATCAAGGTTTGTACCTGTATATTAATTTATATTAGAGGGCAGGTCTAAGAACAGGGGCGGCTCATCGGGCCTGATTTGGGCTCAAGAGGAGTCTTCTTCCTTTGCATTCAAGTTGCCACATTTTCTTCAAGCCAAGGAAAATTTCATATCAAGTTCTTGCATCTTATTTAAGCTCTTTTCATTGTCATTTTAGGAGTTGTTGTAGGTGAATATTCATATCATACTTTGGCATTGTATTGGATATTATTGTAAAGCCAAGAGTCTTGGCTAATCCATGATTCCCTTGTATGCACATTGTCAATCAATAAAAGGGGAGATAAGTTGCTAGTCTAGTGTTGATGTAATGTTCATTTTGATTGAAAGAAATAGTTTGCATGCCAATTGTTTGCTAAAATACCAGTTGGTTGTAGGTGCATTTTTTGCATATAGAAATCATATTCATGTATTGTAAAAGGAAAAAAGAAAGTCATTTATGCATCTAGATGTTAGTTTAGACATTTTAGTTTGGAATTGCAAGCATTTGGAGTCTTCTTTTATCATTTATCAAGCATACAATCATATTGAAATTATGTACCAACAAGATCAGACTTTGCATGTGTAGTGTTTGACAATATTCCTTGAAGGTTAGTGCAACAATTATATATCAAAACTTGCAAGGGATGTTACACAAGGGTAAATAGTAATTTCTTCCTCCATGTATTCCTTCCAATTTTTTCTTATCCAAGTATGCAAATCGCATAATTTTCGCCAGACCCTTTAAAGTTCACAAATTTGTGCATGATCACGTAGGTATTCTTCTCTATCAACAAAAACACCATCCAAACTTATTTCTGGAATCGTATCTGAGCAGCGGATTGCGAAAGGGGGGCTCTGCACTATGTGTGAACAGGTTGAAGAGCGATCAAAATTAAGAGTGTCTAACATAGGAAAAGATGTGGGCATCGCTTACCCCAAATCCCAATGGGCCTCCAGACCCAACACCACCTTGAAATCTAACCTAGGGTTTTTTTGCATACTCTGAGGAGAGGTGCACAACGTACCCATGATTGGTGATTCCCTATAATTTCCTAGGTCATGTCATAAAATCCTACAAGAAGCCTAGCATGGGGTCGATCCGGATAGGGCTTCCATCGCATCGTAGGAGACAGGTCTGCCATCACCAACATAATCCACATGGGAAGAAGCGGATAGCTTTGGCACTGTGTGGTCCTTGGATTGCTTGTTTTCCTCCCAACTAGCCACGAACCCATTATCCCTCAAACCTGTGTTGCCATCCTTCTTTGTGGGAGTGCAAAAACCCATTGAAGCCTTCCATTATAATTAATAATTAATAATAAGTATATTTTTATATAATACACAATATAATTAATATAATATATATTGAATATAATAATAATATTACATTAAATTATATATAATATAATTATATAATAGTATATATAGGCTTTTACTTGATATTTTAGAGGATTTTACCATTACACTATAGATGGTTTACCATTAAATGGTAGTTGAAACTTGTTTTCCAATGACACAATAGTGGTTTCCAACCATGAGATTTGTTTCAAGTTCAAATCTCACAATATATGTAGCCTACTAGCTAATACAAAGAGAGATAGAAACTAAAAAGATAGAGAATGAGAGAAAGAGATGAACTTAGATAGATAGGGAGAGAGAGAGAAATATAAGAGATACAAAGGAAAAGAGAGAGGGAAAATTCAATACCATCAGCCTAACAATGCTTCATCAGGGGAACCCCCATCATAGTCCCACCAATGGCTCGATGAAAATAGCTCACAACCTAGTATCGGTGTAACAATACTCTATCGAGATGACTCCTAAGGTTCTCTCCCGATATACCAATAGAGTCAAGTTGTCAAAAAAGTAACCATGAATTATAACCATGGGCATGAATTATCAAATTTGATCAATAATCACAAAAATATACCACACTTTGATTTTATGAACAATGCAAATTGTAGAAATTTGTGTGACAAGATCCATATCATAGCCTACATTCGCATTACATCCATAAACAAATTTAAAATTTTGTAGTGACATAATCCTTCCCCTATTCCTAAAAAAATTCAATACCATCAGCCTAACAATGCTTCATCGGTGGAACCCCCATCACAATCCCATCAATGGCCTGATGAAAATAGATCACAACCTAGTATCAATGTAACAATACTCTATTAGGTTGAATCCTAAGGTGCCCCCCCGATATACCGATAGAGTCAAGTTTTCAACAAAAGTAAGCATGAATTATAACCAAGGGAACATTTCGTAGTGGGACCCAGTTATAATGACGTGGGTGACATTGATGATGAGGATGAGCAACTGAGATTAAACAAGGTTGATTAGACAACATACTAAGCTAGTGGAAGATGATGTATGCGATGAACTATTGGCCATAGTGAACAGTGGAGATCAAACAGAGCTTTGATCGGACATCTTTTTAGGAGTGAATATTGTAGATTCCCTTCTTGATTCTTCGAAATTACACAAGTGGTGTACCTATGCCTTGGTGGATCTATCACCATGACAAGTGTTGACATGAATGATGATGGTGCAAAAATGAGGATGAAAAGGTGAGTGTGAATCCCAGGTGGAGTATGAAAGCCTTATTGGCATGAGTGAACATCATCGATAGGACACTTAGGGATGTCCCCCCGATATAATGATGACATTCCCATCGAATGGACAAAGTGACATCGCTAGGACCTTAAAGAAGGCCAGGGCCAAAGTGTCACTCAAAGTGGCGATGACTATCATGTAAGATTAAATGTTTGTATGGGTTTTGGGTTGTAGTTCACTTTGGGTGGCCACCTAGATAAAAGGAGGGTTGTCGACTTGAAGTCATTTTGTGATCATCATGATGAAAACCTATGTAATGGGTGCCTGTTTTGGGTTGTATTTTGAGTTCCACTAATGGAACAATTTTGTATTTAAATATGCTACAACTGGAGGTTTTCTTCCTGATTCTTTCCTCCCGGTATGCATTTTGAATTAGGTTTTGTAATATTTTATAATAATTATAAAAAATATAATATAATGGCTATGCCATTTTTTCCAAAAAAAAACCATGAATCATAACCATGGGAATGAATTATCAAATGCAAAGTATATCGGCGGAACTATGGTGCATCGGGGAAACATTAGTTGGCATCTCATCGATAGAATGAAGGATAGGTGTCCATCGATGGAGAGGGTGGCTATCGATGAATGAAACATTTTAGGTCTACAAGTTGCAATTGTGACTAGCTAAATGGAAAGAAAATTAGAAAATTGTAACCAAAATTTAAGTGGAAATAATTAAAAGTAACCACACTTTTTTCATGGTTGAACCAATTTAAAAATTCAGCCAAAGGTGATAGTAAGAAAATTAAAATGCACCTATATGAAATATTTAGTCTAAGAGCCAAATTTGGATGGAAAAGCTAGTAAGAAGTAGTGTCGAAAGTGGAAAATTAATCATGAAATCATGGATAATAGAGCATACAAAATATATTGGAAAAATCAAGAGAACTTATATCTTCACATAAAAACACTCAAAATAATAATTATATCTTACAGTTCATTAGGGAATATATTACAATATGGCTTTTACAAAGCCTTTCAAATATACCTTCCCATTTGAACTACTATCTTACAAGAATATAAAAAATTAATTAATAACAAAAATAAACAAGTTAGTAAGGTGAATTTATTAATGTTAATCTTAATATTCCAACACCCTCCCTTAATTTTTACATTCCACACAACAAAACATGTTGATTGAAACAAACAAATATATATTATTTAGAAGCTTTTTATTTAAAAATAAATCATGAACCAAGTGTAACTCCATCAAGTTGCCTCATAAACTTCTGAATAGTGTAGCTCTCAATTTTCGTTCTTGAGCTCATGGACTACCACCTCCCTAAACTTTTGAATCATAAATCCCTCAAACTATTAGATAATAATCCATTTCTCCATCAAGTTGTCTCATGACCCTTGGAAGGGTATAATTCCTTAGACCCACACAATCTCAAACTATCTGGGCAACAATACATATTGAGTTCACTAGATCCCTATATATTTTCAAAAAATAAACTTCACAACATATGCATTCTTCAATTATTTCAACATAAAAAAGGAAAGAAAAACTAAAATATGCTTCTCATACAAAGACCCAACTATGAGTGAGAAGCTGACTCAAGATGATAAAAATCTTCCACCTCTAATAATGAAGGCTCAAATAAGTATCAATCCAAGTAGTATATTTAAAATAATAATTTTCAACAAAAGGATTATCTAGGAGGTCATCATCCACAATATAATCCTCAACATAGGCTAAGCTAACATCATTTGATTTTTCTTTAAGTTCTCCCTCAAGAACATCATTGGCTTGAGTTATACAAGTCCACACTGCGTGATCCTTTTTCTTACAATAATAACATTCATTTTTTATTTTTTGAATTATTATTACCTCATGAGTATAATACATTCTCATGTTGAGAATCAAATTTTAAATCTTTTCCATTATTCTTTTTCTTCTCCTAATAGGGCCAAAATCACATCTTCTTGTGTTTGAGAAGTTATTGGACTAAGCATAGAAATAACATTATTGTATTTTAAAACTATTTAATAAAATATCCTTAGCATCTTCATCATCTAATAGAGCCTTGACTTCTACCAATTTTCTAATGAGAGATCTCAAATTTCTTATGTGATTTGACATAGTGATTATATCTCTCATTTTGAATCTAAATAGTTGAAGTTTTAGGATAAACTTCACATTAACTATTTTTGCTCCAAATAATGTTCTTTGCTTTAACCAATAGTAGGTTACGCATGATATTTTTTATTTTCCTTAATATAAAAATATTGATGTAATATTTTACTATTGACAATCCGATATTGCATTTGAAGAAAAACATAGACAATTATATATTTACATCTAATGCAACATCCATTGAAATCTTGTATAGTGTGTATATTTATAATTTTTGTTAATTTTAGGTTTAATTGACTACTACATAATAGTTTATGTGTTGAAATAATTGTTTCCATTCTTTGTAGTTTTTACATTGGAATACAAATCATATTTAATGTCACACCAACATACTTCTTTCATAAAGATATTTGTTTGATTTTTCCTTGCTATTTTCATCTTAAAATTTTAAAAAATGTATTCTATAATATAAAATTATTTTTAAATTGGGACAAAAAGGATTCTAAGAGATATATTTAATCATAAATATCATTTAATTTGTATGTTGTCACTTCAGTGCTTTTAGTTAAAATAAAAATAACTTAAAGTTATATATACATATAGTTAAATTGGCAAAGTTGTTTGTCCATTTTATTTTTTAAATTTGTTAACTGAACATATTCTAATATTACACATACACTTTATTAGGATTATATCTATTCACTGTAAGATTTCCATTGTGAATAGATTGTTGTAAACAAAATTACATCACTTAAGTCTGCTCAGTTTGCAAAGGTAGACCCACCTAGGTTTGGCAACACCTGAAGAGAAGAAGGTTCAAATCATTTGGCCTTGTTTGTTACCCTAAAATGTATCAAGAGATTTGAAACCTCTTGAGGTATTCTTACCTGCGTTTTTGAGAGCTAATAGCCTCCAAACCTCCAAATCCACAAAAAGATTCCACTTGTACGGCCAAATTCTTTCCAAACCCAAAAACCCTTGTTTTAGGCCAAAATCATGAGGGTTTATTGAATCTCCTACTTCTGCAACCTCCCATACCTCACAACCAACTCATACACAACCCATTAGGTCTGCACATGGATAAAAATTCATAAAATCAGAACTCCCATACATATTTTGTTGAAACCTAGGTTTGAACCTCTCATTTCACATGTTTTTCTTCACAAAACTCTTGAGGACAATAACTATACCTTCTTTATTTCTCATCCTAAACCCTATTCATGCATCCTAAAATTACAACAGTATCCATGGGGCCTCTTACACAAGCTACAATAATCAGAAAAAAGTGTAAGAGCCCCTTTATATCATGTTTGGACTACAAAACCCTCAAAAACATGGTAATCGGGTTGTATGCAAAGAAATGAAGCTTTCTAACTCAAATCAATTAATTAAGCCCTAAAATAAGATTCAAATAAAATATAACACATATATTCATGACATGGAATTGATTTCACATCAAAATATGGATGTATGTGATTGTACAGTGCTGCAAAACAAGAAAAATACAGAAATTTTGAAGAAAAACACAGATTTTGGAATGTCAAGAGCTTGTATTTTAAATCCTCAACCATAAAAACCTTTACAATGATAAATTTATTTCTTTTAAATTCCTTTACACCTCAACCACCGAAAAACAACCTCTACAACTGAATTTTTAATCTTTTATGATCACATGAAACATCAAACACACTAATTTCAAGGTTGTTAACATCACTATTGAAATGTTTTAATTTTTTGACCTTTCAAATGTATTGAAACTCTTAGGAAACCTATAAGACCATGCTAGTGGCTTGATAAAGCCTTATTATTGACATGACACTAACCTTGCACCCTTTTACATGTAAATTCTCCAATTTGCCTTAAAAAGGCTACACAACTCTTTAGTGCAAGACTCAAACTCCTAACTCAAAAATTCACCTAGAACATGACTAATGGTCTTGAGTCACCTTATTCACAATAAAAAATTCTTTAAATTCCTCGCTACACCACTAATTATCATCACATGATTAATCTAAAAGATGAAGTGTAGGTGCTCTTGCACCACTACCCCATCCAAAATTTCTCACATTACACAAAGCCACAATGTTCATCCAAGATAAGCCAATAAAAGCCTACCTTATGTGTCCTAGTAATAAAATTGGAGATGATCCTAAAAATGACATTACAAAGGGTGATTGGTCTAAAAAATCTAAATTACTTTGTAATTATTTCACTACTACAATAAATGTCTCATCTTTCATGAAATTTCCCAAAACACTATTCATTATGATCATATGGAAATTTATAGAAGAGCTACAATAGTTGTAACATCATGAATTAAAATTAAACATTAAAAAGTAAATCATGAATTAATTATGTAACCACATAAGTCAAATATAATTCTATCAAGAAACTAATATCAAATAGATAATACAATCGCATAACTCATACATTTAAATGTCATTGATCTTATTCTTCATCCAACTCTTTGTCTATATCATCCGATCTAGATTCAATATTGTAAGGATTGGTCATATCATCATCATCGTCATTGATATTAGTTTTGATAATGTCATCATCCACACATATATCATCTTCACGAATATTAACTCCTACATCATCATGATCTAGTTCCTCCTCTTTGACATCTTTTCTAGGCACATCATCAACTAACTGTATATCCTAATCATCATCTACATCATCTTCTAGTTCTTCAGTATCTTCTTCTTCCACCACATTATACTTTACCAGCCTTCCTCTTCGATAATGTATAACAACAAATGACCAACCCGGTTTACCTGGAACCTTTGAGTAAAATACCTGCTCACATTGGCTTGAAAGAACATAGGGCTCATTTCTAGCTCGCTCGATCAAACTTGTATTAACCATGTTAAATCCATTATCATGTTCAATAATAGTTCTCTCAGGATCATTTTCATTCAATTGTATCCTGTACCATAGGATGACGAACAAAAATAATTTGAAGGACTTAAAGTCACACTCAATTATATCATCCAAAATATCATAGTATCGATTTTATGAGACTTTTGGATGCATGTCGCTTCTAGATGAATCATTAGTCACCTGAAAGACTGCAGTTATCCCAGAATCACAAGTTTTCTTCATGTCATCCAAATTTTTGATTCAAAATTTATGACCATTGCAATACATATCCTTGTGTTGTTTCACTTGCAATATGTCAAACATGTAAAAATTATTGCAATACCATCAGTTGATAAACATATTTATTCTTGGTCGAATGTATGGAAAGAAAAAAATCTCAACATATATATACATCAATATAATTGAAATTAATTAAATAATATGGGTGATTAATATATTTATGCGTACCTTTTTATCTCTTAAACCATATGCTAAATCAATTTCCCTTAGTGTAACATTGGAATCTTCATTACGATGAGCTTTTTTAACCAATGAAGCCACACCTTCCCATGTTAATGCATGACCAAATTGTTGACATCGTTCAATCCATACTATCATCCAATCAATATTGTTTATGACGTACAAATGTAGTGCATCCCACTCTCGACCAACTGTATCAAAAAAATGAAATTCACAAAAAATGTATAATTAGTTAATTACCACGGTATACGACCTTAATTTATAATTAATGTATATTGAAGATTAATAATTAAATAAGTACAATATACATAAACCCAAATGTAAAATATATTCTAATTAATCTCCATGACCATCTTATAATTACCTGTCACTTTCCTCAATCTACTTTTCCCCATCAGGTACTCCCCTTCGAATTTGTTAATGGAGTTGGGATCCCAAATATGATCTACATGGATCTTTGCTACAAACTTAGGAAGATATTCTATAATGTACACCATGGTCTGGTATACCATATATCCCTCAACCATAGAACCCTCAGGATGTTCTCTTTTTTTAACCAAAGCCTTCAAAAATTTCAAGTTCCTCTCAACCATCCACATTGACTTTGTGTGTACAGGTCCACACAATTCAATCTCCTCAACTTGGTGTATGAGGTAGTATTCCCGCACATTGAAAAATGTCAAAGGTAGATACTTTTTCATTTCACACATTAGACGAGGATTTTTTCTCTTCCAATAATTTATATCTTCTTTATGGATTCCTTTAGATGACAACCATCTACAAGTGATTCAAGGCACAAATATATTAATGAGATTTAACAAAAATACACAATATATTACATATCAAATAAAACAAATGGAAATTATAAGATCTATACAACAAATTGAACAAACATTGCTACTTACCTCATGCATTTTCCAAGATCATATATAAATTGCTTGACACATTTGTTGAAGTTGTCTAGGAGAGATAGAGGTAGAACATATTGCAACAATTATAAAATGATTTTTTCATTATTTTCTAAAAGTAGTAAACATAATACATTGAAAAGTACATGCAATATACAAATATATATAATATACCAGAATAATTACCTTAATGAAGGTATGCCAATCATGTGTTTTTATTCCTGACCCAAATTCACCTTTCTTTGTTATGATATTGTTTATGTTCGCAGAAAATCTTGTGGGAAACCAAATTTTTCGCATGACTTCTTTTATAGTATTTCTTTGCTGCTTTGTTAATAACCAAGGAAGGGCACTTATATTAATTTGGTCTCCATCGCTATTTAATTGAATGAAATTTTTCATTGCATGATTGGCTTCCTGAATGTCACTACAAATTTTGACAATTTTTTCTTTGCCATGCCTTCCATCCAATATTTTCCATAACATTTATATTATATTCTTTCTGATATGCATTGTATCAAATAAATTCACAATTTTTAGCTGATCATAGTAGGGCAAGCTACTAAATTGTCTGGGATAAATTTTCAGTCCTTGTGGAAGCCGACCATTAATACCTTAATGACCTTCATGAAGCATATACGTTAAACAAATAAACAATGACAATCATTGTCAATTACAAATTGAGTAAACACAACAAAATATACAAATATAAACTCCAAACATATCATATATGATAGATAAACAATTTGATCTGATGTATAACCTTGACGATTAATTCTATTATATTCCAACTTCCATAGGTGAGGTGTCATTCTTCGTGGTTTTGATGTAGTCTCTTCTTTCCCATTGAAAATATGTTTTTCAGTAGTTTGATACTTATGATTTCTATGGACGAAGTGCCTATACTCATCAAACACCTGCTTTCCTAAACTTGTTGAATGACAAGATTTCATCTTTGTACCACAAATTGGACATGCAAATTTTCCCTTTGTTTGAAGACCTGCAAGATCATATATAATTGGATTGAATATGGCAATTTTTATAATTATATATAATGAATAAATTATTTTAAAAATATGCATGATATCTAATTCTTAAAAATAAATATTGTTAAAGTGAAGTCGAATGTTATAACATACCACAAAAATGTGTTAGCCTTGGGGCATCATGAATTGTCCATACAAGAATTGCATGGAATTGAAATTGTCTTTGTCCTATTGGTCTAGATATGTCATACATAGTGACAACATTCCATAACTTTAGTAACTCGTTGATAAGAGGCTTGATATATACATTCATATCTTTAACTTGGTACTTACCTAGTTGAATGGACATAAACATTACACAATTATTATAAGCATTTTACTGCAATATATATAAATTAATGTACATGACTATTAAATGAAAAAAATATGTCATTATGTAACAAATAAGATAAATGAGATGCTACTACGTTAAAGAAAATTGATGTAAAAAAATACCTGGAACAATCATTGCCAATATTATGTGCTCCCTCTTTATCGACATCCACAGAGGAATGTTATTATTGATAACAAAAACAGGCCACACCGAGTAAAGAGATCTCAGCTCTCCAAATGGATTGACACCATCCACTGCCAATGAAAACCTGAGATTACGAGGTTCTTCTTTAAAGTGTGGCCATTTTTGCTCCATGTATCTAAATGAAAAACCATCCACAGGAATTCGAAGAATGTCATCTCCACTTCTATTCCATGCATGGTAATCCATAAATTGCGCTAAAATTTCACACTTAAATAATCGTTGCATACATGGAATAATGGGAATATAACGAAGAACCTTGCAAGGAACTTTTTTTGTTAGATGATCTATTCGATATCTGCTGATATGACATTCTAGGAATTTTGTTGTAAATTCATGTTGTTTATGATATATAATATGATCATTGGGACATGCATCTATTTCTTGATACTCCATTCCAATATCTTTCATAATGCCAGATAAATATTGGTATGAGTGAGGTAAAATATTTGATGGTGGTAACAAAAATTCACCAATCAATCTACAACAAAAAAATAATTTGTTAATATAAAAAATATTAATGGTACATATTTCATCTTTTATTTACTAGTGATAACTAACAACAATTAAAATAGATGAAAAAAGATGACATATATGACATACCTTAACATCCATGAGATTTCTATGTTGGATAAACCATTCATAACCTTCAAGTTCACCAACAACAATACAACAAAGAGAAGAGTTGTTTGGGAGCCTTCATAAAGGGGCTCATATGCCTTCTCAAGTACAGGTAAATCATGAACATCATCAAAGTCATCTCGAACGTCATGATCAACTGTGCCACTAAATGTGTCATGGATCAATGTATTTGACGATCATCTTCAACTATGTTTTCTAATGCATGATCATCTTCTTCCATAGGATCATTAACTTCATCCTCGATATTCATAGCTCCATGTTTCTCCGCTTGCAAAACCACATTATCCGGGCCGTGATAATCCATATCATGTGCCCTAGGGTGCCCCACCTTTATAATAATTATAGACACAAATAAACCATGATCATGATCAAGTGATTTTATTTATATATATAAAATGTTAAAATGATATAAATATTTACAAATTCAATCAATCTAAACACATATAATGAACAACTTACCAATGGACGATAATCATGTGCCCCCCTTCAATGTGACCATGCTGACTACAATGTTTCTCAGTTTTTGTGATTAAAAGTATTCTTGTCTTTAAGCCCTTGCAATTATTGCAAGGGCAATAAATTTCCCATCACCCTTTCTTTTCAATCTATCCCACAATCTAGCAACTGTCTCTTCATTTTGTTCTAGGCTAATATTATCTGACATGATTTTTCTTTACCAAGCTTGGATATTTAGATATTCAAAACATATAAAACTCACACTCCAATAATTTTTAATCATAGACTAGTAATAAAATATAATAATTCTGATATTTAATACTAAAAAAATTCAGCATGTAACCACCCATGCAAAAGAGAAGATAGTCTGAAGTTAATGACCCCCAAAAAAACTTTAAAATGCTAATTCCAGAAATTATTAAATTTTGATTTTACTATGATTTCCAACTGTTAGACTCCTAAAATCACGATATTGAACTTGCACAACAAAATCTCGAAAAGAAATTCTAAAAATGCACAATTCTAAAAATGAAATTTGATGAGATGTTGCTTTAAAATATGATTTTCAAACTTGGAAGTACAAATCTGACTTCACAAATGAATTTTGGAAATAAAATAGTATGGCATAATAAAGAGTTTCATATGAAGTGGACAGCCCTATTATATGCATTGATAAAGTTAAAAGATCTATGAATTTAATCTACAATATAGCCTGCATAGTCATCAGTCTTATTCACATCCTTGCTTTGGATATCAATAGGAAAAACCATTATATGGCCTCCTTGAAAGTTCATTCCATTAAGGGAATAATGAAAGGGTCTTCCTTAACGATTACATGATATTTGAGGTTCCTACTCTCACTTTTTTTTTGTTTATTTATATAATAATAAGGTTATACTACAATATTTTTCTTCTCTTTTATTTGCTCTATTTCCTATTTCCTCTGATACATTCAATCATACTAGTATTGTGCTTCCTGTAAGAAAATTATATCATGGATGAATGAAAACAATGTTCAATGCCATGAGGCCCAAATGATATTCATGCATTGGTCTTGAAATGTCATCAAACTGACACTAGTCGTTGTTATATAGTATCAAAGTTTCATTGATACTATTGGTCAGTATGATTTCTCATGTTAATTGATCAAATATTGATAACCTATATATTCATAGGGTCCAATCATTATGCTTGACAGTGTATTTTCCAGTACTGTCCAATTCTATTTGCAAAATAAAATATAGTAAAATATAAAACAATGATCTTTTCTATCTATTAATTGCAACAACCAACTCACAACTAACTCTATTCTCTTTAAATATTTGTTGCTTCTCTTTCATAGAAAAGAATTACAAATCCTAAGTTTTCTTGTAGGCTAAGAGACTTATAAGTTGTTATGTATATATTCATGTAATGATCTTTAAAATATTTATTTTAATTGTTTGGTTGCTAGTGATTTTAAGTTGATTAATTTTCAAATAAATGTGCAGATTTAATATTGCAGATTGAAGGTATTTCTAAGAAGATTTTATTATATTTGCAGATTTTATTATGTTTGTATATTATAAAGAGAAGGAATATACTATTCCCAAATTTGTTGCTTAAAGATTGGAATACACACTTATTTATTTATAATATTTATATATTAATGGATAAATATTATATTGCTGATTATTGTGATGACTTCCAACACTCAAATTGGAAGGAAATTTCTGCAGTCTTTATTATTTATAGTGGAGTAGATAGAAAAGATCAATGTTTTATATTTTAATATATTTTATTTTTCATCATATTTGATCAAAAAATATAGTTTGATGATGATTCTTTGACTAGTGCTACAATATTAGTATCTCAGGGTATTATATATGCAGATATAAACTACATTTGTATGATTCTTGATGTTATACCCATGTCCACTAGTTATCACCATAATTTTTATTATTATGTATATGCAATATAGGGATACTATAGAGGTAAAGAGAAATGAGAAAAGAGAAAATATTTAAGGAAATGGACTTCAAAGTAAGGCATGGCACTTTCCTATAGATTCCCAAAAGGAGATCACAGTCATGACTATTCAAAAAATAAATGATTAGTCCATGTCATAACCATGAAGGGGGCATTGAAATTAATAATAACAGTGATAGGGTAGTATGACGGAATTTAAAAGATACATAAAGAAAAGTAACTGAGCAGTCAAGAGGGATTTTAAAACATCATAAATCTTGTCAAGGGTTCATTTTCTTCATAGCAGTATGGTAGACTAACATATATTTCCATATCACAAAGTTTCAAAAGAGGACAAACCACAAGTGTATTAAGGAGTGCATGGACAATATCTCAAGGAGCTACCACAATTAATTTCTTCAAGTGTTATGCAAGGCCATTGAATAAAATGAATAAATTCATGCATAAGCTAAAAGACAAAGGATAGTCAAGTTGCTAGAGTGCAAGTACCACAAAGGATATGGGATCACTTTCAACAAAGATGATTATTTTTCTAAAGGATATCCCATTATATCTATTAAAGGCTTACAGAGATATGACAATCATATGTCATTGTCAAAAAGTAGCAGAGGTTTTGAATGATCTTGCATAATAGGAAGGAGAGGACAAAATTTACACTAAAGGATTTTATATAGTCCATAGAAGAAGGTCATATGATTTCCATGAGAAAATATTGAAATAATTTGCATACTTTACAATCAAAACTATGAAAAAAAAATCCTATGATGCACTTTTACATTTTTTGCTTCATTTTTCCTAATAAGGTCAAATAATTTGTTTTAGTGTCTGAATCTACCACATAGAGATTAAATATTCTTACTCTCAAATAAAGTTGAATTATATAAACAATAGTTAGATGCCTCCCTTAACATAAAGGAAAATCTAAAGTACTAAGGAATTTTATATCCTTTATAAGAGATTGCTTTTAACTATTTAAAAACTTGAGAGGGTAATACACAGGTTGCAAGGAAAGTTACAAATTTATCATAAGTAGTTCAATCTAGAAGGAAAAAATTAAGCATGGAAAGCATGAGTAGGTTGACTAGCTTCACTAAAATCACAAGTTATTTTTTATAACATCTTACCTGGATATTACTTGATAAGGTAAGGAGTGCTCTTTTCCACTCATTTTCATACGATGACATATCTACACACAAATCACCAAATTGTCAAATAACTAAATAAATTGTATTACATAATAAAGTTGTTACAACATTCTATTCATGTCAAAATCAACTCTTCTTACCACAAAAATTTTGGTTTCCAATTTGACAGGTTCATCTTTTGATTCCTGTATCAAATTTTGAAGGAATTTGACAGCTTATACTTCTACATTATAAGACAATTTCATCTTGTAAATTGTTCCAAAGTACAAAAAAAATAGAAATCATACAATCTACATGATATTTATAGCTTTCTAGATGTTTGGAAGCATCTAAAAAGTTTAAGTGAACTGAGAAAAATGGAGAGGCCTTGACCTTCATTTTTTCATTTTTTAGTTTTTTGCTCTAAATATCTCACAATATTTAGAAATTGGTTGCTTTCTTTCTTTCTTATTCAAATAAAAAATAGATACATTTGTATAGAGTCAAGATGAATTCAAGAACTTCAGGTAACAGATATACCATAACTGATTTTATAGGACACTGGCATCTAAGGTCTAAAATCTATTTTTGAAACTTGGCAAAGGGAAAAATACATCTTTATGAAGTAGTCTTCAAAATTATCATAGCTAAATCGATCTAACTATCCACTATCAAACATTCCCAATTCTTTGTTCAACCCTTTAGGCCTGAATCTTGACAGCCATTTCACTTTGTAGCTATCCCTATGCCTTTGATATTATCTAGTTATGGCTCCCAAATCTATTGAAAATTGATCATTAGGGTTAAAATTGAAACCTTGAAAATATAATCTTTGTCCAAATCCATCAAGAATTTTCCATGAGTTATAAACAATTCCCTTATAAAGAATTTGTGAAGTCAAGTCTAAAATCTAGAAATGAAATTCTGAAAATGTATAAGTTTAAAAATGAAATCTGATGAGATGTTGCTTTAAAATATGTTTTTCAAGCCTAGAAGTACAAATCTGACTTCACAAATGAATTATGGAAAAAGACAATGACTACCCTCAACCTGGTGATATCTTCTTGAATTTTATTTGACCCAAGAAAATCGTCAAGCAAAACACTATCACAATAAATAGTCAAGCTCATTTTTATTTATGTCGGCCACAATTTAACTTTGCAAGTATGTCAAAATTTTGGATGAAAAATAAGGTTTGTTGAAATTTCGATGAACGTCAGGGATAAAATTTAAAAAAAATGAAAATTTCACATTTAATATCACAAGTACCCGACGATATATCTGATTATACAGTTATCATCGGAAATTTTTGTTGGATTTTGCAATCAAATGTGCTAGTATGTATAGTATCAAGTGTCTTCCATCAATTGGTTCCATAAGTACTGGTGGAGTTAAAAGATAATGCTTGATTTTGTCAAATGCTTCTTGAAACTTGTTTGTCCAAACGAAGGGAATTCCTTTTTGCATTAAATATTGAGAAGGATAAATCTTATCTACTAATTGAGTAACAAACCTATAGATTGATTGGAGTATTCCTTGCAAATCTTTTAACTGAATAATGTTTATAGGAGGTGACATATCCAAGATATATTTCACTTTAGCTGGATCAAGTTCTATTCTTCTACGAGAGACAATGTGCCCTAGGAATTTGCCTAATTGGACCCCAAAAACACACTTCTTTGGATTTAGTCTAAGTTAGTACCTTTCAAGTCATGTGAAGATCTTATCTAAAATATCTAGGTGACCACTTTGTTGTAAATATTTTGAAAGAAGATCATCAACATAATCTTCCATAAGTACATGCATATAATCATGAAATATAGTTATCATTGCTCTTTGATATGTTGCTCCAATATTCTTAAGTCCAAATGGCATAACATTCCAACAAAAATTTCCCCAAGCACATGTGAAGGTTGTCTTAGGCTAATCTTCAAGGGCGATCCTTATTTGATTATAACTAGAAATCCATCCATGAGTGATAGAATTTCATATTTGACCATGAGATCCACTATGAAATCAATATTTGGTAGAGGAAAGTCATCTTTAGGGAAAGCTTTGTTGAGATCCCTAAAATCTATACATATTCTTATCTGACCACTTTTTTTTGAGACAAGAACAAGATTTAATATCCATTTTGCATAATCAATTGAGTGTATGAATCCAACATCTAGTAACTTCTTCAGTTTAGCTTTGACTAAGAGGGCAATTTGTGGATGCATTTTTCTTAATTTTTGATTGTATGGCTTGGAATTTGGTAGTAATGGAAGATGATGTAAAACAAGCTTTGGGTCCAATCTAGGCATGCCAGTGTATGGCCATGCAAAATTGATCTGTCTTTCTGAAAATAATGCTTTGAACTTAGGTTTTTCCTTGGTAGTCAGAGATGCTGCTAGTTGTATGATCTTGGAATTTTCTTGTGTGCCAATGTTTACTTCTTTTGTCTCCTCTACAAGAAATGGAGATATCTCTCAATCTAAAGGGAGGCTATTAATTCCTCCATCCTCAAACACCTTAGGGAGATTTTCACCTTCATATACATCCTTTATTTTTACTTTTTCATAGTCAATAGGTATCTTTCGGTTTTCACTTGAAGACCTATTCTTTTTATTTTTACTTTTTTCATTTTTATTTTTATGACTAGAGGACAAGACAACCTCACCAAAGTATGTTGCACTATTAAGCTCTATTGAAAACCAACTTTATGGTCCCCACTTGGTATTCCTTCATGAAGTCCCATAAAATCAAGAATTGCTTCATCGTTTTCAAATGTGTCCAAACTATGCAGTTCTTGTTGACCCAAATCTATGAGTTGAGGGTATCCAAGAGGTAAACCATCATTGGTATTTTCAAAGGTCATGTTGTAGGATAATAGGGTGAAGAAAGAGGTTGAGTCATCAGGTTCCCAAGAGGCGAGATCAATAGATTCCCAAAAGTAGTGTTTGAGCCACTCTTCTTTTATCAAAGGTTTCTTTGGATGGGTAGTTGGTGGGTTTTGTGAGGAATCAATGGTAAGCCTTTGGTCAAAATCCTCAAATAGTTTATCAAGGTTCATGAAAGTAGTGGAGGATAAGGAATCCCATTTATATTCATTGGAATCAGCATCATAATCCCAAGAGTCCTCGTATGTCTTGATCTCATTTGAAGCATCAAAAACATCACTCAAAGGTAATCCGATACCCGAGATAATCACTTTTTCTGGTATAAACCCTAAACCTTGGTGTTTTAGTAATCTAGGAGGTTATAAGGGCTCCAAAATTCCTTGATTATATAAGCCAAGACCAGTGTTTCCATTATACCCTTTTCATTTAATTATTTGGAACCCTTTTGGATACTGTTTAATTGGAAATTTATTAGATTGAATGTCCTCCTCATCCTTATATAACCATGTGAGAATGTGGGCATCTAAGGATTCTTTGGCTAACTCCCCCCATTTAGTGAAGATGGTAGGAGGATTGTGGATAACAATCTTAGGCTGCATGAAACATGGTTTTCCATTAGATTTTGGTGATTTAGGTAATCTTCCAATGTAAAAGAGTCTTTTCATATTATATTCCCTATGTCCTTTATCCTAGATATGAATCTTAGGTGCGACAGGTGGGGTGAATGGTATGGTTGATTTGAAAAGGCTAGATGGATCAATGTGATGAGGTGAAGTGGAAGATGAAGCCTCTTTGTTGATAGGAACTTGTTGTTTAGAGGTTCCTTTTAGATTAGAGTAGTATTGGAATGGGTTTGGATCCCCCGGGATAGTAATTTCAGTGCCATTGTGAGGAAATTTCAGGCATTGGTGGTAGGTGGAAGGGATATCCTTCATAACATGAATCCAAGGGTGAACAAGGAGAAGATTGTAATGCAAATTTAGATCCAAGACATGGAACAGTGTATTCTATATTTTTGGGTGAACTCCTATAGGAAGCAAAACAACTCCTTCAGATGAACACTCAACATCATCATAAGATTTGATAACAATTTTATTAGTTTGATCAACATCATTCTCAGAGTACCCTAATGATTTCACCAATTTTAGTGAGAAAATATTCAAACCCGCTCCACTTTCTACTAAGACTCGTCTGGTCTTGTGTTCATTAACACAAAATTCAAGGTGTAGGGAATCATTATGGTTAGATCTTTATGTAGAGAAGTCTTGTTCAAAGAATGTGACATGGTACAACATAACAAGGTATCCAACCATGGCCTGAAATTCGTTAACATCTAGGTTAGTGAGTACAGATGCCTCTTGCAAGGCTTTATCAAGGATGGCTCTATGCCTTGGGGATATGCAAAGGAGCTCCAAGATGGAAATTTGTGCAGGAGTCTTTCCTAATTGGTCCAAGAGGTTATATTGGCTCTTTGGTTATGGACTAGCGGAAGGTCCCAGAATGGTTATCTTACTTCGGCGAGTAGTGACAGTACATTCTAGTCTTGGCTTGTTTATGGTGATAATAGCGATGTGCTCATCAAAAGGTCTTAAGTTAAGGATAATTGTGTTGTAATAATGTTTGACTTCGGTATAATTGGTATTATTATTAATACCTAAACTGGAGGCCTTTCCTTTAACATGGTCTTGCAAGGGGGTTTTGAAGATGGTTTGATCAACATTTATTTTATTATGGGAATTATCTACTGAAATTATTCCTTACGCAATAAGGTCTTTGATGATATTTTTCAATTTCCAATATCGGGATGTCTTGTGTCCTTTCTCGTGGTGGTATTCGTAGTATTCATCTTCTTTCCACCAATCAAGCTTGACCAATGTAGGTTCATAAGTTTTGTTGTCTAGTAATTGGATGGTATTGGTTTGCAAGAGTGTTTTTAAGACTATTTCATGGGTTGGCCCAATTGAGTGTATGTTCTCTTGGTTCGCAGGGGACCTCTGCGTTGTTGAGTGTTTTGAATTGTATTCAATGTTTGACCTTGTGTTTGAGGATTTGGCATGTTGGTTGTATTTGATGTAGAATGACCTTTGACATGAATGGTTGGAACTCTGGTTATCATTTTGGCATCAACATATGTACTTTTTGTGACATTCTTGTTTTGGGACTTGTATTTATTTTTGTCATCGTTGGATTTCAGGGTCTCTTTGTTTATTTTGATTAGTCCTTTTGCGACAAGAAATTTTATAATAAGGACACCTTTCTCAAGGATTTCATTGAAGGTGGAGCAACATTGCATTTGTAGGCTACTCATCGTTTCTTTGTCTAGGTTCTCAACAAACATAGTAACCAACTGTTTCTCAAGAATCTGACAAGGGAACTTGCTAACCAACCCTCACCATCTCTATTAAAATGAAGTAAGTAATTCCCCTTCTTATTTTTTGGTTGTGCTTAATGTTGCAAGGGTGACATAATTTTTGATGTTTAAAGAAAATTTATTGAATTTATCAGTGAATTCACCCCATGTTCTAATCACTAGAGGGAGATGTGCAAACCAATCTAGAGTTGGCCCTATGAGGCTTCGAGGGAATAGTCTCATCAAATAGGTAGGATCATATGAGACTTCCATACATGATATGTTAAATTATCGAATGTGCTCTAGTGGATACCCTGATACTTTATACTTAGGCGAAGGTGGTGTTGTGAAATGAGGGGGAAAGGGTGGCATGTATAGATTTTAATCAAATAGAAAGGGGCACAATTTCTCCATGGAATAGGTCTTCTTGTTGGTCTCCAATTGCATATTTTTCATTTGTTGTTGGAGGGTCTATACTTTTTGTATCAAGGTGTCTACAAGTGATGGTGTTGTATTGGTTTGATTTGGCATCATGTTGTTTGGGTCATATGTTGGATTCAGGTTGAAATTTTGAGGTGTGGGACCTTGTTGATATTGATGTGTAAATGTTGGATTGACATTGGTTTGACTTGGAGTGAAATTAGCATTTGTCCAAAAAGTCATTTTTTTTTGGAATTGGGGTGTAGACCCTTGATTGGTATTTTGGTTTTGGAATGAAGGACCTTGGTTTGTGTTTGGTGTAGGACCCTATATTGTATTTTGAAAGGAAGGTGTGGGTCCATGATTAATGTTTTGATAAGGTGGGATAGGTCCTTGATTTGATGAAGTAGGCCCTTGGTTTGAAAATTATGGTGTGTGTCCTTGATTGAATGATGGTGTAGGTCCTTGATTGAATGATGGTCTAGGTCCTTGATTAAATGATGGTATAGGTACTTGATTGAATTATGGTGTAGGTACTTGATTAACTGATGGTGTAGGTACTTGATTGAATGATGGTAGAGGTCCTTGATTGAATGATGGTAGTGTAATATGGGAAAAAATAAAATAGCATAGACTAAGTGACAACCAAACACTTATAAGCTATTAACCTCATCCAAACAAGAGAAAATAATGAAAGAGTAATAAAAATAAAAGTATTCAAACAAAGCACTTCCATATTGCACTTGAATCACTTCTCTTGTCTCTCCTATTTCTCCTTTTTACAATATTTGCCCTCAGATATGTTGCTTCACATGCATAAATACCTCCAAAATATTAAGTAGAAAGTTGGAGACTATTAGTTGTTAAATTAAAAATGGAGGAGAAAGGTTGCTTTTATAGACAACCATTCGAACAAACAAATGAGATTGATCTTCTAGAAAGATTATAAGATCAATGGATGAGGATTCATGAGAGGGAGGTTACGAAATGGATGGCCAAGATCAAGTTTTTAGAAAGATGCCAAGATCTAAGGTTGAAAATTGATGCAACCAGAATATGCCATGCATGGAAAAGATATGACACTGGCGACTATGATGCCCAATGACTATGATAGAAATGCAAGACATGTAGGCTATGACATGAAATAATGACAAGGGATCTTTGACCAAAATGGAGGGATAAATAATTTATTTTAAATTATTTATTCAAAAATGGAGGAGAAGGCCAAGTGGAAAATAAATAATTTATTTGGAGGAAATGAAAAGGAGATTTAATTAAATTCATAAATTTAATTAGAGGAGATAGAAATTAAATATGGATAATTGATTTGGATCAATTATTTAAAAGAGAAGAATGACACATAATTAAAAAATTTCATCAATTATTTAATTATAGAAGAATAAAAATCCAAATAATAATTATTATCCGACTATAGAGAAGTGATGAAAGATAAATAATTAAATAAATAATGATCTATTTAATTATTGAAGAAAGGGGATATTAGTGACACAATTAATTTATTTTAATTGATTAGGATAGAATAGAGATTAGAAAGTGAATTAATTAAATAATTAAATAATTAAATAATAATTAAATAATTATTAGAGGATGACAAATAAAGAAAAAAATTTCTTGTAGACTTAAGACATTTTTTAGTGTCTACATTTTTCCCCTCTTTGACATAATGTAGTTCATCACGTTGTGTCAAAGAAATTTAATTTTGAAATATGCCTCAGTGTAAAGAGAAAGGGGAAGGATGACTAGGAGGGTTGTGGTATTCCCCCTCGAGAGGACAGGTGGGTTCACATAACACAAATGTTCTCTTGAAATGGAAGATAAGACTAGAGGATGAAGGATAGAAGAAATGTTAGCATGAAGGAGATGGATGTTAGCATGGAAAAGACAAGGGAGATGGGATGTTAGCATGAAAAGGGGAAAGAAGATAGATAGGAAATAATAAGGGAACCAACTTTCATGCTTACAATTTTATATTTATCATCATTGGGCATCAAAAATGTCACAAATGGACCACAAACACCATGGTATGACATAAGCCAAGGTGTGCAAGGTGACCATTTGGGAGAGAAAACAATAAAAAAGACAAGAAATGCCCCAACTCATACTAGTGACCCAATTGTCCTAGTCATTTTTCCAAGACAAACCACTGGCAGAAAACAAAGAAAAGAGGCCACAATCCATCATCATCCCTCTAAATCCATTGATAGGAAATCCTTGAGGAGACTAGTAACATGACCCAAAACCAATCGAAAAGATAAAAAAATCCAGACTAACAAAGTGTTTGCCAAGATATTGTTTTCCAATGATAATGATGATTGGTTGATTAGGTTGACCAAGATGACGAAGTTGATTGATAGGTTGATAAGGATTGATAAAGTGATTTGATTGACCACGCCTAGCCTCAGGAGGGAAAAATCTTGATGAAGGCAAGATTGATTGACCAAGTTGATGAAAAAGTTGATTGACAAAGATGACAAATTGATTCGATCGATAGATTGACAAAGATTGGTTAACAAATTGACAAAAGATGACAAATTGATTTGATCGATAGGTTGAAAAAGATTGATCATTTGTTTGAAAAATATTGATGAATATGACCAAGAGATGTGATGATACCCAACCACAGGAAGCACACATCCTGTTTGAGCTAGAGGACACATCTGATAAAGTTGACCAAATGATAAGTGTTGACAAGACACCTAACTGCAAGTAGGACACATCTTGGTTAAGGTGAATGACAAGGTTGAAAAAGTCTAATCCCAGGAAGGATGCATCCTAATAAAAGATAAGAGATAAGACCAAATGAGACAAATGACATAATGCCCCATTCTAGCTAAATGCCCAGGTTGATGGATGATAAGATAATCAATTGATGAAAGATTTGATTTGTTTGTTGTGTTGGTTATTGAATGATGATTGCTTCCAGACCAAGGACACAACCCGACTCGACGAACCCTAAAGGACTTGATCTAGGGTGCCTTGGGGGATCATTAACAGATGGCCTTGCCTATGTAGGAGTACATAGAGACCTCGTAGTTCGACACGACTTGACTTTGTCTTATTCGACAAAATACTGAGTCATGATTTTATGTGGACAACCTAAAGGGATAGACCTAATGCCTCGGGGCTCATTTAAGATGAGTCTTGCCTCTGTAGAAAATGCATAGAGGAAACATAGTTCGACTTGTCTAACAAAAATGACTCACACTCATACTTAAACTCTGTTTTTGGGATTTTTGAAGCTTTTCGATGTTTTTGGATTTTTTTTTTTGGAGTTTTGGAAATGTTTTGATTTTTTTTGGATTTTGAAATGTTTTGATTTTTTAGGAGTTTCGAATTTTTTTGATGTTTTTGGATTTTGAGGATTTTATGATTTTTTTGGATTTTGAAATATTTTGATGTTTTTGGATTTTGAAATGTTTTGATTTTTTTGGATTTTGAAATGTTATGATTTTTTTGAATTTTTGAAATGTTACGATTTTTTTGGATTTTTTTTAGGACATTTTATGATTTTTATGGATTTTGAAGGTTTTAAAGGGCTGGTACCATGTATTATTACCCATGAATATGTAAGTCAAGGAATCGTCCCCAGTCAAGTATAGGAACAATTTACTATGCGCAAGGGGATCAATGGAAAGGATGATTGTGAAAGTGAAGGATGTTAAATGTCGATGGTCTTCAGACCATGGAAAGGATGACACTTTATTATGGATGAATATGATTTTTTTATGGATGATAACTATAGGGATCATGACAAATGCATGTGAAAGATACCCACAATCAACCAAGTAGGCATGCACAAGGATCCAAGGATAAACATGATCTTGCCCCTAGTCAAGCTGAAAACCAATTGATAGGTGATGATGATGACGACAACATTGTTTGATATGGGAAGGACACATCCCGAAAAAACATGAGGATTGGGAAAGACATATCCAATGGATGATAATGTAACTAAAGGATCAAGGTTTGCAGCAAGGCTGGGAACAAAACTAATGAATGAATTTTTTGGATGATGCACTAGGATGCATAGCAATATTGTATGGATTAGGCTTGTTGCATTTGAAATGACTAACCTTAGGACTATATAGGATTATGGAGGGAACTTGGATAAGTGGATTAGAATCCTTAAATCAATGACAAGGGAAACCAAGTCTAGTAATAGGTATGAAAGGACAATGGATTGATTTTGGAAAATAATAGGATATATGAGGATTATTGGATGAAAGAATTAGGATATGATCTCCAAGGACTATTTCGCATAAGAATAATTTATTTTCTCCAAGATATGGGTTTGGATAAATTCTATGAATGCAAGGACATGATATTTCATGGATAGTGTATGACCAAAGGATCAACATGTCAAGAATTTTTTCAAAGCATGATTTATGTTTGTGCCCTATTTCTTATCAAGATCAAGGTAGGTGGGAAAACAGATGGAAACAATATGGATTGGATAGATAGATGAAAATATTATGAGAAGGGCATGGAAGATGAGACAACTTGGCCCCAAGTGTAATGGTCCACATAGATTATTTCTCTTATATATGAAATTTTTTTTCTAGGTTTTCATCATGGTACTTATCCAAAGCACCATAAAAATGGTTTTCACTATTGGACGAATTTTTTTTCTTTATTATTTTTTTTCCTTTTTTAATTTTTTTTAATTTTTTGATGATGTCACACAAGATATAGATGTTTGCCAGGTTTTCATCAAGGTGACAATTTTTTAAATTTTTTTTTAATCAACTTGATGTTCTATATGATCACTGATTGTTCTCAATCCTTTGATGGTGTTGATGTAGATACTAGTGTCATGATGTGCCAATAGTGACCTTTATGGAGTAGTTGTCTTGTCAAGATCATAGAGCTTTCATATAACTGATCGATGCCATTGTTATCTTTGTTGATACTAGAGTTGGCCTTATCAGAATACACACATTGCAATAGAGTGCCATGGGAGTCCTTATAATAAAGAGTTGTTGCCAAGATGTGACAGATTCGTGACATAATATTTTTAGACTTTAGGTGAGAGGTAGAATTATGATGGATGATGGTAGGTTTGGATGGACTATTTGGTGTTTTGGATGTAGAAATTTTTATTTTCCAAACTTGGGAAGGTGGATGATGGAGTTTGGAATTTTGATTGGGATAGTGTTTGGAACCAACACTTTTATATGCCTTGTTTGATGACCATTTTGAAGGAGGTGGACATTTATTATATGTGGGAGTCCTCTTTTCTTGTGCCTCCATATTTTTATTGACTTTTGGATTTGGAATATTTTCTTTGCTTGATCCATTTTTCTTTGGGATCTATTTTAGCTTAATTTTTCCACTTGTATTTTTGTTTGATTCAATGGCCTTTGACATTTGATTTTGAACTTTGGATTTATAATAATTTTCTTTTTGTTGGTTCCAAATGGAATATTTATTCATTTTGGACTGTCAGTTTATGGTATGGATGGAAGGAGTGTTGGCAACAACCTTATGAAAATGAATACTCATGGCCTCCATTTTGATGTTTGTATCATATAAAGTTGCTCCCAATATCGAGGAGGTACCACTAAAACCATTTTATTCTATGACTGAAGAATAACCAAGACCTTGATGTCTAGGATTTTCATAAAATTGTACGGGTTCTAGAATTCCTTGGTCATCTATGCCTAGTCCTTTTCCTGGATACTACATGCTCTGATAGATTCGGTTTGCAATATTTTTTATTTTGAAAACAAGATTCTAACCCATCATTGTGTATGTGGAAATTGTTACTCAAAATTTTCTCATCTGCAAGAAATCCTGCTTTGATAAAGGTAGATGCTCCTAGTTGATAGGATGTTTTGGTGTTATCATTCGTCATGCTTGTTTCTTCTTGATCATTTGGGATGTCAATTTGATATGTAGTAGATTTTGTATCTTCTTCTTTGACTTGATCCATAGTAGCTTCTTTGTGTTCTCCTTTGACTTGATCAATAATAGCTGCTTTATTCTCTTCTTTGATGTTATCCATATCATTCATTTGATTATCTATGTGTCCAAAGGAGGCAAGTGTCTCATTTTTGGAAATGGAGGTGTTTTGTGTTTGGATGTGATCATCTTCAAATGTTTGGTCATGAATGGAATAAAGATCGATGAGAGGATCATTTTGGATTTCTTGTTCAATGGTTGGATCTTGGTAAAAAATAGGTGTATCTTGGACAAAATGGTTGTGAATAGGATATTGAACAATGATAGGTGTATTTTGGATTCCATGATTATCTAGAAGGACTTCTTGGATAGACTTAAGGATGGGTTCATTCGATGGAATAATTCGATCTTGATATGAAGGTGAATCTATGATGTCATGCTTTGGAATTTATTTTTGACATGTATCCTCAAGTTTAGGCAATGAAATTTGATTTTGGACAAGGATACAATTTTCTTTGATAGACGCAATATTTTGACATGACAATAATGGAGCTTCAATAGAAAGATATTTTTCGGTATTGGTAGGCAATGGAGGACATGATGGTGACAAATGGTTGGATGGTGTAGGATCAACAATGTGACTGGATTTTCTAACTTTGTTTTTATTTAGGAGTCGAACAAGTTCGTTTGCTAGTTTCCCTTGAAGAGCATAAATTAATGTTCTTTTATTGGATGGTATGGTAGTCTGTGATGGAGTGGATGGAAATGGGTTAGTGGATGATGGACTAGGATAAGATGTGAGGATTGGAATGAACTAGTGGATGATGGATTATGATAGGATGTGGAGGATTGGAATGGACTAGTGAAAGATTGATTTCCCTTGTCAAAATTAGGATAAGGGTGATTAATGGATGTTTGTTGTGGATTAATTTCATGGATTGTGCCAAGGGACTCTTGATAGTGAGGGTAGATGGATGAAGGACTGGAGCTTATGAATTTTTGGTAAGAAGGGTATGTGAGTGGTTGGTATTAATGATTGAGGATTGATTGGTATTCAAATTGACTACTAAGAAGATCAAGGTAAAGTAAAGACATGGTCATGAATTTGGATTAGAATGGTTAAGGAAAACTTAGTAAGGACCATACAAAAATTGTGACCTTTGGATGACAACACAAGGTGCCAATGCAAAATGGATACAAAACTATGCTATTATTTTTGTGATTTTCAAGGATATAAGGATGCAAAGTACCAATGTACCTAAGACCAAGATTAAGTAATGGTGGAATGATAATGAACCTATGACCAAAGGATATGATATGCAAGGATGATGATGACCAAACGATATGTTTTTGGGATTTTGGGGATAATATAGGGATGTGGATTGATAATGTAAATGACCTTATGACCAAAGGATGACATGCAAATGAAGCTAAATACTAAATGATGCAAGATGATATACGACTAAGCTATTTTTGTGATTTCTTGGATATAAGGATGCAAAGTGCAATCTAGGAAATATGAGAGTAATGTGAAAGAATTTTAAACTAAGGGTAGCAATCAAGTTAATATGAACCCAAGGCAAAAAATTCCAAATGTCATTGACCATAAGAGAACAACCAAGACAAGGACACAAGACCAAGATCAAACTTGACAAAGTGACAAATGACAAGACAATGATAATGACAATGGTCAATGACAAATAGAATGTGTAACCCGAAATTCCCAAAAGCTCAAAGGTCTCCCTATATTTAAAATTTGAAGGCCTAAATGCAACCTAAGGGTGAAAGTCCAAATTTTGAAATGCAAGGAATGAATGGATGCAACCTATAATGCAATGTTTTCCTAATGGGGATGCTTAGAATGGGTTAACAAAACTTGCAAGTCTCTAGTTTGGAAATCAAGATCATAGTCAGGATGAGTTGGACAATGATTTTTGAAACTTTGGTGATTATTCTTTTGTGGTTTTTTTTCAATAATTTGTGGTTCACAAAGAGTTATTTTGCAAATTTGATGTTTTGGACTGGTTTTGAGTGGATTTTTGACTGATTTTGATGAAATTTTTCTTGGAAAGCACAATAGACAGTATTAAGCACTTTGTTTGAGGACTGGTTTGATGTACAAAAAAATGATTTTTTAAATAAGAGAAGCAAAATCTTAAGGTTGGCAAGGACTATATTCACTGGATCCTACACAGATTTTACTCTAACCACACTTATTCTTAGTGGGTAACTTAGAAGCTTGGCCACATAGAACCCCCGTTGCATTGCACTCACTTCTTGGGTCAACCAAGATTTGGGCCCTCATAAATCTCCCATGATAGACTCTTCACCTCTACTAAGAACTACGAGAATGTGGGTGCCTTGGCAATGACCGTTGTTGCGCCAAAAAATAGGAAATGTTTTTGACAACTACAAATAAGATGTGTCTAGTAAGGGCATCCATTTCAGAGGGTACTATGCTAAATTACCTCAAGAGGTCTCCCTACCCTTAGAACAAGGGGTTACATATCATAAAGATACTAGGGGAGAGATATCATGTACCACATCCCGTTGATTGCAAAATTTCCTTGCAATCATAAATTTCTATAGTAGTTCAGAAGGACTTGGCTTTAGCTTGTTACCGCTTAGGATTGTCCCTTGGGGTGAGTAATTTTTCCCACCAAGATAGACCCTTCTAATGAGTGAACACAAAAACATATGGGTTTGGCTTTCTGATCACTGAGTTTGCACAAGGTGAGAGTATAATACCTACCACCCTCAAACACTAAGACATGGTGTTCATTTACCCTCTAATTTAATCTATGTGAGAAAGACAGTTTTAAATTTTAAACCTCTACTTATGATTTGAAGACACTTGGATTCATTTTATGCCAATGAAATTTGATGCAAGTTCATTTTAACACCCATGAGTGTAAGAATGCATTTTGTTGTTCATTTTAAAGCTTTCATGAATGAAATGCATGCTTATTTTAAACCTTATGAATTGTGATGCAATTTTGTAGTAAATTTTAGCTGTCATGAGTGACAATGCATGTTAATTTTAAAACCCATGAATGAAATATGAAATTTGTTGTTCATTTTAACCCATGAATGAAAAATGCAATTTGTTGTTCATTTTAATCCCATGAATGAAATATGCAATTTGTTGTTCCTTTTAGCCTTCATGAATGAAAATGCATATTCATTTTAACCTTTATGAGTGTGAATGCAATCTATTGTAGTTGTTGAAAGAAAACAAAATTGATTATTCCTAAAGAAATGAAAAACTCGATTTTTGTTTCTAAGGAAATAGTTTTTAGACTCCTTCCAAGTTGTGCCACATGCTGAAAACAAGAGATTAGTAACTCAAAATAAAAGTTTAATGACAAAAACAAATTAAAACAACCATAAATTTCTCAAAACTTAACAAAAACTTTAAATTATTTGAATTCATGAAAAGCTAAAACTCAAACCTTCAAAACCCATAAATTATTTTTCCAAGATTTTGCACAAAAAAATGTTATAGGCAAAAAAAACATGGGTTTTAAGAGCTAAATTTAAAAAACAACCATAAATTTCTCAAATCTTAACAAAATTTTAAACCGTTTAAAATTATGGAAAGCTAAGAACGAGACCTACAAAACCCAAATAATAGTTTTTAAAGATTTTATGTGCCCATATTTTTGTTTGCAAAAGAAGATGACGAGATTTTATATGAATTCTCAACTGTAACTTGCAAAACAACAAAAAACAAACGGATTTATCTGCAAAACTGTAAGATTCACATCAGGTTCACCAATGTAAGATGGGAAAAATCAAATAACATAGAATAAAAGTGACAACCAACACAAATTTAAGCTAAAATCCCAATCTAAACAAGAGAAAACAATGAAAAAGGAATAAAAATAAAAGAATTCAAACAAACTTCACTTCTTTTGTCTCTCCTATTTCTCCTTTTTGCAATCTTTGCCCTCAGATTTGTTGCTTCACATGTGTAAATAACTGCAAAATAGTAAGTAGAAATTTGAAGGCTGTTAGCTATTAAATTAAAAATGGAGGAGAAAGGTTGATTTTATAGACAACCATTCAAATGAATAGACGAGATTGATCTTATAGAAATATTCTAAGATCAACAAATGAGGATTCATGAGAGGGAGGTTATGAAATGGATGGCCAAGATTGAGTTTCTAGAAAGATGCCAAGATCTACGGGTGAAAATTGATGCAACCATAATATGCCATGCATGGAAAAGATTTGACACCGACGACTATGACACCCGATGACTATGACAAACATGCATGACATGCAGGCTATGACATGAAATAATGACAGGGGATCTTTGACCAAAATGGAGAGATAAATAATTTATTTCAAATTATTTATTCGAAAATGAAGGAGAAGGCCAAGTGGCAAATAAATAATTTATTTGGAGGAAATGAAAAAGAGATTTAATTAAATTCATAAATTTAATTAAAAGAGGAGATATAAATTAAATATGGAGAATTGATTTGGATTAATTATTTAAAAGAGAAGAATGACATGTAATTAAATAATTTCATCAATTATTTAATTATAGAAGAATAAAAGGCCAGATAATAATTATTATCCAACTATAGATAGGTGATGAAAGATAAATAATGATTTATTTAATTATTGAAGAAAGGAGATATTAGTGACACAATTAATTTATTTTAATTGATCAGGATAAAATAGAGATTAGAAAGTGAACTACTTAAATAATTAAAAAAATATTTTATTAATAAAGGAATATGATCAGGAATAATTAAATAATTAAAAATATTTAATTATTAAAGGATGACAAGTAAGGAAAAATGTTGCTCGCAGACTTAGGACATTTTTTAGTGTCTATAGGTGAACTTCCTTGATTCAATGATGGTAGAGGTCCTTGGTTTATGTTTTGACTTGGTATTTTTTGTGGGACAATACAAATCCTCCTTGATTTACTTGGTGGACTTTGATTTTGGATTGGTGGAGGAGAATTTTAAGTTTGAAATATAGGACCTTGATTAGTATTGTGGAGTGTGGGTGTAGGACCTTGAGATGTGGAACCTTGATTTGTGTGTGTAATTGTGGGACCTTGAGATGTAGAAACTTGAATTTGAAAAAGTGGATTGGTGAAAGTTTTGCTTGGGGTATTTCCAAATGTGAAAAGTTTCCCTTGTGATGTATAAATTATTTTGTTCCCAAGTGTAGAGATAGTAGGGGCATGTGTAGTGGTAGTAGCCATGTGTGTTGTAGTTCACATAGGTATTGTGTTTGTCATTGGTTGTGAAGATTTCATGCATGGATTTTGAGATATCCCTCCTTCTACAATTGTTGACATGAAAACCTTGAGGAAGTTTCACACCCTTCTTGGATAAAGCATAAAATTATTTGTTGGGATCCACATTGACAAGTTCTTAAATGATGTGAATAACTCTTGGGTCTTGTTGAGCTCTTTCAATTTCCTCGGGGGTTGATTTTTTGTTGAATTGTTCAAGGTTCAAATTTTCAAGGGAGTTGGTTGATTGAATTAGTGGTATTTATCTTTGTGGTGTTTCCCTTTGGGTTGTAGATTGGGTTGAATTTGGTTCAAAATTGAGCTCATGATGATCACTAAAAAATGAGTCATTTGTGGAAAATGGGTCACTTGTGGGATCCATGTCTTTCATTTTGTCTTTTGACCTTGTTTCAACCATGTGAGACTTACAAAATGAAGGTAGGCAATGCAAGGTGATGTGATGTTAAACTATGTTTTTGATTTTTTTAATAATATTTTGATATTAGAATGCTATGCAAGGGATAGTGAATTTAAAACTAAAGGATGTCCAAAGATGATAGTAATTTAGGCTATGATGCAACCAATATGGGAATGCAATTTAAAAAAAAAAATGGGAAAAAGGTGCAAGGTGCAATCTAAGTTGAAGATGAAAGTTTAGCAAGATGTTGATAGAAACTATGGTGTAATGAGGTCAAGCTAATGCAAAGGAATCCTAAAGTTTTAAAAAAAGTATGGAATTCAAGGTAATTCCAAATGTCATTGAACATAAGAGGATAAATTGGAAAAAATAGAGTCAAGGCTAGGACACAAGCTTAAGACTCAAATTTGATAAGATAACAATGACAAGGTTTGACAAATTGAAGGATAATGGTCAATGACAAATAGATTTTTCAAAAGCTCAAAAGTCTTCCTAAGTTTTAAATTTGAAGGGTGTATGCAACCAATGGTTTAAAGTTGATTATGAAAAAATATGGATGCAACCTAAAATGTGAGGTATGGCAATGTTGGGAAAGCTCCGCAAGTCTCTGGTTTGGAGGTCAAAATTGCAATTTGATGTTTTTACTTGATGGATTTTGATTGATTTTGATGATGTCTATTTGGGAAACAAAGAAGACAATATCAAGCACTTGATTTTGGTATATTTTTGGTTGAAAAAGTTTGATTTGAAGATGAAAACAAGAAAAATTCCTATGGTTTGTTAGGACAATATTTGTTGGGTTCCCACTTGAATTTCTCTAGTTGTTCCTATTTAGAGCAGATGACCTAGGAACTTGGTAGCACTAGCTCCCCTCCATGACACTCACTTCTTGGGTGTACCAAGTTCTGATTTCCCTAAGACTACAAGGATCTCAAGAAATTTTTCATCTTTACAATGAAAAACAAAAGTGTGGGATGACTTTAGAGGTCCGACCTCCTATGCTAGCAAATAGAAGGACTTTGGATTCTAAAAAAAAGGTGTCTAATAAGGGAATCCATGAACAAAGAGCTCGTCTATAATATCCTGAGAATTGGGAGGACCACTCTCACTCTCATCACTAGCAAGTCTTGATAGACTGAGGGTCTCATGACTCAGCTTTGAATGATGCTAGCCACTCCTTGGGGTATAAATTTCATTCTCCCCCCTTTGATCTAGCCCATCATAAAATGTGCTCAAGTTCAAACCCTAAGGTGATGAAATCCCAAGGGAAGCCTTTCCTTAAAAAAAGGAGACCAATGTGTATTTATTGTCACCCAGTATCGCACAAGTGCACAAGGGGAGAGCATACGTACACACTAGCTTGGGTAACACAAAATATGCAAGCACACCAAACACAACAAACATGGTTCCTTTTAAGCACCAAATTGAAATGTTTGCTAATCTAAAAAGACAATCAGTTTTAAAAATCCACTTCGAAAAACATCTTGCACCAAATGCCATTAGTAGTTTTCTGATTTCAAATCTTCGTCAAATGTATGTTTGTTTTCACCTTTCAATCTCTGACATGCAAACCTAAATTTTGTTTAAGATAGTAGTGAAAGTAGTATCAATATCTATACTCTCACAAGCTGCATCCCTTGCTTGGACTGGCAAATAATCAGTCCATCACTGAAGACTCATAAGTTTTATTAAATAATATAGATGGTTGTTTCTCAATAGTGTTAATGCCCACACAATAATTGTTTGAAAAAATAACTACGTAGAAACTAATCACTGCAAAATGAAAGAAAACTAAATGAATCTATAAAACCATTTAAAATATTCGTTCACGTCGAAGTTCACCATAATGTGCATGTTGAAAATTGAAAAAACCGAATGATTTAAACTATAAGTCCAAATAAACCTTTCAACATAACATCAATGGAGCATCTCTAAATGAAATACATGTAAAATTAAAACTAAAAACAAAACATGGGCATTTAAAAGAAATCGAACTCCATTATTATCCTCTCCATAATATCTTGTCTTTGCTCTCATATTTTTATGAGAAAAAGCGCAAGAAGCTAAGTAGAATCGGATGTGCTCAGAATGAGATTGGAGTTGTGTTTGAAAAGTGAGGAGGAAGAAGGTATTTATATATTTCATCGTAGGAAAGATCCACATTTCGAGAAGAATGTGGGATAAAGGAATGAGATGAAAAAATGCATATTTCAATTAATTGAAATAAGAGATAGATAATGGATAGATTTTATGATATAATGAAGATGTATTTGTGAATTAATGAATGATGCAAATGATTTAATTAGAAAAATGGTTCATGAATTTATTAAGTGCATTTATGATTATGGGAATATGATTAGGTATGAATATATAAATGATTATGTGATGGATTCTTAAATGATTTATGAATATGTTGATGATTAATGAAACAATAAATATTTATGAAGTGAAATATACAAATACATAAATAATGGATAAATGATTAAAAAACTTAATGGCATATGATTAAATGATATGAATAATTCTTATAAATGATTTAATGGATAAATGATAAATGATTTAAATGATTAAATGATTAAATGATATGAATAAATGCTTATAATATTTATAATATTTTAATGGTTTTATGAATATAGAGATATGATTATGTGGATGATCAATTTTAATATGCAATGGATAAAAATTATTATGAGGACATTTTTATGTGTCTACATTCCTAAAGTAGAGGGTGTAAAAGGGGAATTTGCAAGAGGGGTGAAAATGTTTTCCTATACATTTTGCCCCCACTTTAGCAAGCATGAGTGTCAATGAGTGTTCAGTAAGTAGATTAATTTTTTTAGAAATGTATACCTGAACCGTCGAGGAAGCATATCACAATCTAGTGAATCTTGAAAGAATGGGGTAGGAAAATAACTCAATAGTTACTCTTCTTGAGGAGGTTCAAACAAAGGAATATGTAGATCCTTAAAACTACAAAGTTGATCCAAGTGTACCGAAGGCCCATAGACCAACGATGGAAAAATCCCATAGGATGCAAGTGCTTCACAAGTCCTTGGACCTGAAAATAAGGCATCCTCGAGTACTCTTTCCTAAATGAAGCCCAATGTGAGGGGACTCCGCAAATTTAGACTAGAAAGGGGCCTTATAGGCAAATCTACAAAGCAACATGTTAATTTCTAGACAAAACATGTTAGAAAACAAAAAGAAACCATGCAGGTAAGCAAGCTGACAGTCACACAAAAATTCAAAATTGAAGGAAGATATTTCAAAGGGGTCCCTCGGGAACCCTTCAAAAGAAAGGGGGTCTACTCAAGGGACACTCAATTTGAAGGTGTAAGAGAATTTTTCTTGAATCATTTCAACATCAAGGAATTCAAAAGGAAGAAATTCCACTCATAAGGGGAAGGCTAGACTTCACCTAGAGGGAAAGGTGCTCCCTCCTTGGATGATGGTTTTTAAAATTATTTCTTTACAAACCCATGATGAAGGAAAATTATTCCGCTAGGGGTTCTTGTTGAGGAATTCAATTTTTGAAAAATACTTTGAAAATATTTTTTGAGAAAAGATTTTTTGCCCATTCAATGCATTTTTTGAAAATCAGAGTGACATGATAGCCCCCCTTAGGATGGTGCATGTTGAATGTAGAGGCACATGGCATCCTAAGGAGAGAAAATAAAGAATGAAAAAGTGATGTTGTGGCCCATGAAACATAGCGAGATGTAACTATGGTAATGTTTTTGCACACATGAGGTACAAGACATGAGTACCACAACATCACAAAGAAAGAAAGAAAGATAAGAGAACACAAAATAAAAGAAGGAACAAAAAAATTATGAACAAGGGACACAAGGGTAGCTTGATAGTTCGAGGTTAGAGCTTCTCATAAATATAGATAAATAGATAATAGTATATAAATGAACTATCATTAACCCCCTACTATATCAAACCATATGAAGAATGCATGAGAAGACAAAATAAAAATTAAAAATTGGGTCAACATGGAAGTGAAACCTAAATGTCCCCAACACTTTGCATCATCCCCAATTGTTGAAAACCAATACATAACAGAGGAAGAATGATGTAACCGATAGAGGGAGTTTCATGACACAAAAACACTAATGTATCCAAGCACCTACAAGGGTGAGAAGGGTCATCCAAGAACACATAACATAAGCGTGGGGGAACACAAACACACACACAATCTACTCTATAGATAAAGAAGAGGCGCCCCCTAGTCCTTATCAACTAAGAGGTCATCAATCTCACAATCTAGATCATCATAAGGAGAAGGAAAATGAGCCTGCAAGGGAAGAATATCAAGGGGGAACCCTCTGACCCCTCACAACAAGAGCCAAGGAATAAGGCACCATGAGGTATTCTCCACTTAATTCCTGTGGGGTGAAAGTCAACGAATTCATAAAAATTACTAATAGGTCTAGGACATCCTCCATAGAATTAGGCATGCACTTCATGGGAGTTCCATGCGTTAATTCAACGGGTGATGGAGGCGGTAGCCAAGATTCACTTCTAGGATCACAGAGTGACTTGGGAGAAGTGACAAAATCTAGGGATGTAAGAATGTACTCTGTCACAAGGATGGAAAAAGCTAATGTAGAACCACCCTCTGAAGAAGGTGAACCCCTCTTTCGACCCCCATTACTAGCGAGATAATCCTCCATCTTCCACTTCATCAAAGGATGTGAGATCCCTACATATGAGGCAAAAGGAATAGAGGAAGAGGAGAAAACCACAACGGATACCACCAAGGTATTCAGTATGTCCATAGGCTTTGGAAATGATGGGATGTTTGGGAGGGACATCGGAAGAGGTGGATCAACCAAAGGAGCAATAAAAACCTACACCCTCTTTGGGTGAGGATTGTTCACACTCACGGTGGGAGAAAGAAGCAGGATGCAAGTTGAAGGAACTGAAGAAAAGGGAATGGGAGAGGAGGATAGAACAGTTGGAGAAAAAATTGTCGACTCCTCTTTCTTCCTTTATAGGGCAGCCTACTCAATAGCCAAATCCTTTCTCCAATGCTTACAATCACATCCAAGGTAGTTTGCGTGACTCTCGAAGATAGAGGTTGGAAGTTGATATGGAACAGGATAATCCTGTTTGACCATCAGAGTCTCCATCATGGTCTTTTTCGACGGAGTGAGAGACTCTTGAATGGGAACAGGAGGGAGAATTTGAGAGGATGGAATGACAATGGGGGAGCAGGCTCTAATGCCTTAGTGATGAGCCTCTTCCCATTCACTACCTTAGAGGTAGGAGTAGTAGGAGGTCGTAGAGGCCAAGACATAGAGTACTCCCTATAGGGACCCTTCCCCTTACCATATTGAATGGGTCGAGGAAGCATGGGTAAGATGAGAGGTTCAAACATTGGATACTTGAGTTTTCGCCAAGCAGACACCATTGGATTCTCCAAAAAATGCCTAGGAGAAGATGAGAATGGTGCCACAACAAGGTGAGAGGAAGCGACATGTGAGAAAAAAAAGAAGAGGAAGAAGAACCCTGAGTGCACTTCTCTTCCTTACTTCTCTGAGCCAGGGTGGCATTTCTATCTACCTTGAGGCAAGCCCTATGTGAGATGTCATAGGGAGAAGGAGGGTATCTCACCTTAGGTTTTATGCCCACAATCTTTAACCTCATATAGGTTTAGTACAAGAGGTCCATCCGAGGAGGAAGCAAACCAACAGGCACAGGCCAAAAATGATCCAATCAATAGCCCCCATGTGCAATCAGCGGTTTATAGCTAGTTTTGTGTACTACATGTATCATACCTTCATGGATGAAATTCAAACACTTATGAAGCACCAAGGGAAATGCATTCATAGAAACCAACTAGGGGATACCTAGTTTCACCCTGAAGATCTTAGACCTTGGGATTATGTTAGAGAGTGCATTTATGGATTTAGGTCCAACTAAGATCAACAAGGTGATGCAACTGATAGGAGGTACAAAAATACCACCATGTGTATGGATGGTACTCCTCAATTCATCATACCCATCTTTGTGTATGAAGTTAATTAGCATAATCTCCTTAGTGATGAAATTCACCCGACATGTAGGGTCAACAAGAACACCCGTTACAGTGTTTCCATTGATTCATATGGGGATGTATAAGGGAGATGGTTCTCTATTATAATTCATCAGGATGTACTGTGAGGTGAAGGTTATGCCAAGAGATCCACTCATGGTTTGCACAAATGGGATGAGAAGATGTATGAATGAGGCTATTATGTACACTAGATAGAAATTTCATAGAGCCCCCAAGGGTTTTGCAACTAGACAATGACCCAACTAAGGCTTCATTTTGTGATGCTTAAATAACCTTCTAGCTATGCCACTAGAGGTTGTAGGTTCGGTTGAAAGGCTAGGTGCCCTAAAACACTCACACCCAAAACACTCCTAGAATACGAGGAAAGGGTCTTTCAGAACTTCTAAACATAACCAAAATGGTTCACGTTGGGTTCACCAAAAATGTAGAAGAGGGGGACCAACCGCACCAAGTCTCTAGGTCATGGAGAGGCAAGAGCGAAGGGTTGACCTAATATACCTCTAGTTGGATAAGGGTTTAAGGTCAAGGATAGAGAATGAAGAGCACTCTCAAGTGCTACTATCACTCTTCTAACATGAGAGATTTGGTGGGGCTAAATGAGCAGGTTTTTGAAACCTGAACCGTACATCAGACAACTCTCTACCCAAGGACAATAGTGCGGGTATGGGAAAACAACACGATGTGCTAGCGTCTCATTGGGGCACTGGAATTCGTACAACCATAAAGTGTAAAAGTACAATGAAAAGGTTGAAGAACCTATTAACTACTTAGTGATTGAGGTTTAAAAAACTAACTGAGATGATAATAAATAGAATAAACAAGATAACTAGAAAAGTGATGTAGAAGATGATCAAAGTGAAGGTGATGAAGATCAACTCATGAGAAGTCCAGCTCGCTAGTAAGCTCCACTCGAAAACACACCTACACACAATCAAGAGAGGAAAAATGTTGAGGTTGTATAGGGATTTTCCGTAGTCAAACCCTCACTTTGGTGTTCCCACCTCCATGGACAACCAAAAAATCCACGAGATAGAAAATATGATAAAGAGAGTAATAGACGAGATACCGAACGATAATAATAACACAATGCTACATAAATCAATTGACAATGCTATGGAAATGGAGAGATGAAATAATATCACTATGATTGCTCTTCCTAGACCTACTCAAACATGAACAAACAAGTGATCATTAGTCAAGGAACAAGTAAGAAACATGCATTCCCTATGAAATTCATCTAAGCATAAGAACATGAAAATAAACTAGAATATCAAGTAAACTACTAATGAAATGCTATTCTAATAATCAAACCAACATCCCATAGGAGGATTAGTGCTCCTTTGATGTGGAAAGAAGCCCTTTCCTAACCCCTTCATAAGCTTGATGATGAATTTCTGATGAACAGAGTATGAAAATGACTATAATCTTGCTAAAGTGGATCAAAAAGATGAAATGTTGTGAACTTAAATGGCTATAGTGATTATTCTCTTAGTTTTTGGATCCATATTGTGAGAATGGTGCCTCTATTTATAGAAGCCAGGGATTGAAGAGTGAAGAATGGGAAGAATGTGGGATTAAAGAATAGACCAATGGCATTGTGCCACTTGTCAACATGCTAATGAATGTTAAAGGATATGTGCTCACACATGTGTGAGCACATTTTGGGAGATGGGATGTGTAAGAAGAATAAATGTCAAGGTGGCTTGTGTAAGAGAATGTGTAAGATTCCATTTCAATCCAAGGTGGCTTGTGTAAGAGGAGCTGTAAGAGCCATTTAAAGCCAAGGTGGCTTATGTAAGAGCTCTTTAATGTCAAGGTGGCTTGAGAAAGAGAACAAAAGTCCTTTTAGGAGGGAAAATTCAAATAGGTGGAATATTCTAAGAATTTTCCTTTTCGAAAGAAAATAAGGTAATTAGTAAATCAAATAAATTGATTTACATGTGCAACTTGACCAAAGTTTGCTTACCCTAGGGTGGAGTTAAAAGCTAGAGGAATGGGGGATTAGTATTAGGAGCTAATCAATTTAGGATTAATTAACTTAGATGAGATTAGTTGATTTGTGATATTTGATTTAAATGTTTGGGTTTATCTAAATCAAATGAGAGGATATTATAACTTTAGGATTTTAATTTAAATAAAATTGATTTATTTAATTAACAAAAGAACATTAGGATTTTAATTAAATAAAAATGATTTATTCAATTAAAGGAAGAAAATTAGGATTTTAATTAAATAAAATTGATTTATTTAATTAAAGGAAGAACATTAGGATTTTAATTAAATAAAATTGATTTATTCAATTAAAGGAAGAACATTAGGAGATGATGAAATAATCTGATAAAGTGTATTATCTGATTTAAGGATGAAATTCAATTAATTAAATAAAGATTATTCAATTAATTGGTCATTGTGAAAATGATTAAGGAAGAATCGATGTTAGTAAATCAAGATCAAGTGCATGACATTGATCAGGATATTTTGAGTGTCTATATTTTTCCCCTCTTTGAAGCAATGTACCTGTTGTGTTGGTTCAAAGTATAACACTAACGTGATCAAAAAGTAAAAAAAAAATCCGAGTTTTTTGGATGCCCTACTGCTGCCCTAGCAGGAAGAATTATGCTAGTATATTGCCCGCTCAAGAGATCGGACAAAAAAATGGATTTTTGGGGGAGATCTCGAAAAGAGATGACAAGTTGCCCAAAGGGTCTAGAAAGGCTCTAGGATGCTAAAAGTATGTCAAAACATAAAAAAAATATGTGAAATGATCCTTGGTTGGGAAAAAATAGTGTCAGGGGGACAAAACCCTAGTTTGATGGCTAAATCAGGGCAAAAAACCCTAATTTTCATGCTTAAATAGGCTTGGAGGGGTCACTTTCCATTCATTTGTGCATTCACACTTTAGAAGTTCTAGTCTTTTGAGCTCCGACCCTTCTACAAGATGGTACAATGAGTGCTTCCTTGACACATCTCTAAGCGAGTTCACATGTTCCAGAGACCTCCAGGTGCAGGACCATTGGTATGTGACCTAAACCCAACTTTGAATTTTGATTTTTTAGTGCATTTATTATGCGTCAAAGAGTCGAAGTCCCCAACGTCGCTATATAGTGATGCACAAATAGTCAATCGACGACACTGGAAGGTCAAACAACACCACCAGTGCAAATGGTGATGCAAATCATGATTTGAGATTAGGGTTTAGATTTTCAAATAGCGACGCTTTTGTTAAAAGTGACGCTTGAGCCGATTTGAGATTAGGGTTTGATAGTCAAAGAGTGATGCTTATGAAAATGGCAATGCTATGATGGATTTAGCATTTCCAAAGAGTCCAGCATTGCTCTTTGGAATTTGAAAAATGGAGACACTTTTGAAAACAATGACGTATTCATTGTTTTGGGGTCAAAAGCTCCAAATGGGGTCTAATATTTTTATGGATTTTGACATTGTGTGCTTCATGGGTGTAGGAGGTGATCCAACCTATGTTTTCATTTGAGAATCGACCCTCAGTGCTGAGCGAGCTAGGAAATTTATCTGAGATACAATAGGAGCACTTGGGGAAGATTGGTCTTTGGTATATAGTTTATGCGCCTATTGTCCAAACCCACCTTGCGATGATGATTGCGTTGTGTGAGAGATGACACAATGAGACCTCATCCTTTCACCTTTTGACTAGCAAGGTGATCGTGACACTAGAGGATGTATGGCGGATCATATGGTTGATGATACATGGTGCCCTTTTGATTTATGATATAGATGAAAAATTCGATGCATGTCATGATGTCATGGGGTTTGAGGACCTTATACTAATCAAGGGTCAGATTGATTTAGTGTTTTACAAAGATTGTGTGCCACTCTTGAGGTTGATCATCGTTGTTATTATATCTGGGTTAGTGGCTCTAGATTGATTGGGTATATTTTCAAATCCAAGATGGGGTTTGGCCTGGGAGATGATGTTGAGAAAGAGGACCTTGTTTGCCCAAGGACCAGTGATTTTGTCCTCATTATACCATGATTTATGGGATTTTTCATATTGTGATGGTCAAGCAATTGGTACTGGGGTGATATTGTTACATATTTGGGCTTGGGAGCATATTGTCGTGCTTCGACCGATTGTCACCTTGGTTGAAATAGAGCCTAATGATCCCATGGTTTGGAGATATGGTGGCAGGATCACCCTATGACATACTGGACAACTTGGTCTTCCTTATTGACACCGCAACATCGATGATGTATTCACCTGGTGGCCATGGCTATAGATACCTGCCTGGTATGATGATGTATAATAGTTGTTCTATGCCCGAAATACATGAATGATGCAAGGAAGAGAGCACATGATTATAGAGAATTATCTTTTAGTCATAGTGGCCCACCAGTTTGGAGAGGTTTAGGATAGGCCTGATGATGGGTACACTGTTATTTTTTCTTGATCAGCCTGAGAGACTGGATGGGGGTAGATTATCCCAATGTTTGATGCAGTCAATTATTTTAGATAGTTGGTTGCAAGGACATGGGCCTATGGTGAGTGGCTAGCAGATCCAGGGGTTACATGAGCCTATGCTAAGTGGTTGAGACCTCCACTACGGATGAAAGATCCAAAAAAACACTTCCATGGGGGAGACGTAGGGGGAGGAGTACTTCAAGAACACAGGTATGACTAGGTGGGTAGGATCTAGGGGCACCACACAGATATGGACTACCTCTACACCAGCCACCAAACCAGCCATATCAAGCACAACAACCACACCAGAAACAATAACCACATCAGACACATTAGCGACATCAGCCACAAGATCCACAAATACAATAGCTATAGACATAGGTACAAAGATTACATGGTCAGATACAAGCAGTTATAAGTGAGCATGACTAGGGCCACCAATAGGTTTAGGTTGTCATATTAGAGAGAGATCAAGCCAGATAGCAGGTCTAGGTCCTAATTGCTGAGAGGGATCATGAGCGACAGTAGAGATATGCCACAAAGCTACAATTAGATCAAGAGTTTTGCCTTAGATAGTAGTTGGAGAGCATGGTCGCCTCATCCTAGAGGAGTACCGTACCTACATAGATGTAATGTGAGACTATTAGGGAGGCAAAGTATTATAGATTCCACTATCATTAGGCTATGATTGCAGCTCTTTGACAACCAAAATTTTCATAATAGACAAGGCTTTGGTAGGTAGAGGATCAACCAATGAGGCAGGCAGGTGAGGGGAGCAGCCATTAGGGCTAGAATTTTTTGATAGCCCCGTGGGCTTTGTATCGTGATTGATGTACATACACTTGAGCTAGATTTTATACCATGACAATTATGATTTTTTTATATATATATATGATATGAGTTTGATTGATTTGTGATGCGATGTGTTCCCTTCATTTATGCGTTGTGTATGGATGCATTTGATGTTTTAGGTATATGCAATGTGATTCTATATGGATGCAATTTATTTTGTTTTCATAAGATATTATGAGATGGATAATTATGATATGCATACATTTATGGATGCAAATGTTATGGATGTGTTTCTTTTTGTATATTTTCTATGCAATTTTAAGATGATGTATGCAGTGTAAATGTTTATGGCATGCAAATGATTTCTAAGATACTTAGAATAAAAAATCTATATTATGTTCCAAATGAATGATGTGATATGCTATGATTTATGAGATGTATGTGATGTTATGATATGCAAATGTTATTGATTCATCTTTGTAAATGACATGGATGCAATGTTTTATATCTTTTCCATGCATTTTTTTGATGATGATGTATGGATATATGGATGTGAATGCTTATGATATGCAATGATTTAAGATACTCAAAATAAAAAATCTATATTATTCTTTGTAACTTAAATGATAATGTATGAGGTGATATGAAGTGATGATGTGAATGGATGTTTTATGTTTTTCACATGAGATCTATGCACAATGATGATTTTTGGATGCAAGATGAATGTACTGGTGATGTTTTTGACTATCATGATACCATGTGAGCGCGAAGAGAAATAAGAAATACGATAATGAAAAGATGATCCAACAAGTCTATGATTTTTTGAGACTTTATTAGAGATAATGATGTTTTTCTTATCAGAGATTAGGGATGGAAAGGACTTACTTTCCTTATGTTTGATGACACACATAGATATGATGCATCAAGGTATAAAGAAATTGGATGGTGTTGTACCTAGTGAGATGGACTTTGAACTGACAATCAGATAGGAGTATTCTTGTTCACTCCTGACATACAAAAACCTTACTAGGATATAATTTAGACATTTTGAACATCTCAGACCAAAAAATAGAGAGGAAAAACCTAAAAATGTAATAGTCAACAAGTTTTTCCAAAAAACTTTCCATACACACCTAATAAAGCAAGTATTCACCAAGGTTATATTACAAGAGTATCCACCAAGCACAACAGACAAAAGATAAAGATCGATGCCCCATTCCTTTCTCTCTAAATGGTTTGATTAGACATCATCAAGAGGTCATTGGAATGAGTGTAATAAGATAAATCACAAGAAAAGGTCAAGTAAACAAACAAGCTAATGTTCTTCATACTACTAGCCAAGACTAAACTAAAGTGATACCTGATGTTGATGCGCATTGTAGGAAGGATACATCCTAGGACATGATGTTATTAGATGATGGTGAGATTGACTAGATGATAAGCTATTGATACCAAAATTTGACCAACATGTTTTCTTACTGACCTAGACTTAAGAACTTGATGTTGGAGTGCACACTTTTAAGTGCTAAGCTTGCTTCTGATTGTGTTGTCAAAAGGTGAAGGTAACGATTGATTTATTGTGAGTGGATTCTTATTGCGGGTGAATGTTGAAATGGGATGGATGTACTTTATTTGGGGGTTTTTTGAATGTTTTTGATGTTTCAAAATGTTTTTAGGTTGTTTTTTTGTATTTTCAAGACGTTATACAAATATTTTGATTTTCAAAATTTCTAATGTTTTTGGTTCTTTCCAAGATTTTGACCAAGAACCTAACCTAAGGACCTGTCCTAGGGGCCTCAGGGGCTGATCAAAGATTAGCCTTGCCTACGTTATACACACAAAGACCACATAGTTTGACTGACACATACTCGTTTATTGATGAGAAATGAACAAATGGATTGCCAACTTATTATGATGGACTCCTAAGGGACTAACCTAATGTGTCTTGGTGGCTCATCAATGATGGCCTTGCCTAAGTTCAAGCTCAAAGGTGATGTAGTTCGACTTGATGACTCTATTTTTTATTTTTCTGACCTTTGACCTATTTTTGGATTTTGACATGTTTTGGATGTTTTTGGATTTTCTGGTTTTTATGAATGTTTTTGATTTTTTCAATTTTAAGGAAGATCTCAAGAATATACACGAATTAGATCCAAAAGTGGATAAAAGAACATGCCCCCAAAATGATGTGATAGAATACTTCGATGTAGGTAGGACAAACTAACCTTAGGAATGTGGCAAGTAGTTATAGGGTATGTAACACGATACAAACACATGATCAAGCTGTGATGCTGATGTAGATGGGTGAATGGAAGGATCAATGGAACGCAATGAGTGATGTGGAACCAACCATAGAGTTCATGGTGGATGGAAAGTACTTATTTACACAAGGCACCTGTTTGCCAGGTTTTCACCAAGATACTTGCCCAAAGCACCACCAAAGTGGTTTTCACTAGAGGATGATTTTTATCTTTACTGTCTTCAATCCTTTTTTAGATTTTTTAGATTTTTAGATTTTTTGATTTTTTGGATTTATACCATTGCAAGCTTAGGCATACAAATTTTTGAGATGGAAGTTGTTGATGGGATCCTGCATAGGTTCACCTTCGGGTGTTGATAGTTGATATTCCCCTGACTTGTAACTTGTAGTGATGATGAAAGGTCCCAACCAATTGGGTTCAAACTTTCCCTTGCTATCTAGATTCGACATATTTTTCTTATTTTCTTTCATTACAAGCTCACCAACATGAAAGAACCGGTTCCTTATTTTTTTGTTGTAGCTCCTCTTCAGATGATTCTAGTAGACTTACATATGGTTGAAAGCATCCATGCACCGCTCATATAATAGCTTCATCTTGTTCAACCAAGATACCCAATATTCTTCATCTTTAATGAGGTTTTGCAATGACATCCTTAGGGATGGGAGCTTGATATCGATAGGGAGGATGGCTTCTTATCCGTAGAACAGGGTGAATGGGGTTGCAACTATTGGTGTATGAATACTTGTTTGGTAAGCCCATAGGGCGAGATTCAACTATAAGTTCCAGTCATGACCAACTTCATTGACTATATTTTTTGAGGATTCTTAAGATGGTTTTATTTGCAGCCTCAATTTGGTCATTACCTTGGGGGTAGTATGGAGTAGAAAAGCAATGTTGGATATTGAATTTATGGTGAAGGTCTTGGAAATCCTAGTTTTTGAAAGGTGTCCCATTATCTGAGATAATAGATTGTGGAATACCGTAGCGGTGAATGAGGTAATTCATGATGAACTTAGCAATCTGCTTTTCTATGATATAGGTCATAGGAATGGCCTCTACCCACTTTGTAAAGTACTTTGTAGCAGTGATCATGAAATTATGTCCATTAGATGAGGTGGGTGATATTTTTCTGATGAGATCGAGCCTCCATTGTGAGAAGGGCCAAGGTGTTACAATTGGGTGGAGCTCTTGAGATGGCGCATAGATGAGGTCCCCATGATATTGAAATTGTAGGAACTTCTTGACATATTCATGAGCTTCATTTTGCATTGTTGGCCAATAGTACCCCATTCTCAGTAGTTTCTTAGCCAAGGTCATGCCACTCGAATGTGAACCACAAATACCATCATGTACCTCAGTTAAAGCAATCAAAGCTTTCTCAATGTTTAAGCATCGTAAAAGGGTCCCTTCAATGCTCTTATGGTATAGGGTGCCACCTAAGATAACAAAGCAAGATGAATTTTTGACAAAGGTTCTTTTGAGGTTCAAAGTGATATCAACAGGGAGGACTCTTATTCTTAGATAGGTGTATATTTCATGATACCACGGGTTACTTGAACCAATGATTTCACACACAAATTCAGACTTTCATACCTCAAAAGTTGGTACAAGAAGCTTCTCTACTAGGAATTCATGCTTAAGGACATTGCATAGGATATCTAATAATGATCTGATCATTTCCATGGAATTTTTGCTTTGTTGTCTTCTCTTGGTATTTGTTCAAACATGATGTCAATGAAGAATTCTTTGAGGTCCACCAGTTTCTTTTATGGGGTTAGTTTATCATCCTTTGTTTGGTACCCATTGCTGGCTTGGTTGATGATTAGCTGAGAGTCTCCATAAACTTTAAGAGCCATGATTTTCCATTATACTACAATTATGAGTCCAATCACAAGGGCTTCATACTCGAAAGTGTTGTTAGTGCAAGGGAAAGATAACCTGTAGGATTTAGGAATACAATCCCCTTGCGGTATGATGAAGAAAAAACCTACTCCTAATCCATGTTGTGTATATGCTCCATCAAAATAAACCTTCCAATGATATGTGACACTGAGGTTAAACACATACTCGTCTGAGAATTTTGATATAAGTGGGTTCTCTAAATAGATGGGTGCTTCTGCTAATTGATTCGAAATCACTTGTCCTTTGATAAATTTTCTTTCCACATATTCAATGTCATACTCTGGGAGGATCATGACCCACTTAGCCATCCACCCCATAAATGTTTCCCTTGAAAGTAAATACTTGAGGGGGTCTATTTTGGCAATAAGTTTTACTTGATGAGCTAACATGTAGTGCCTGAATTTATGTGAGGAAAACACTACTGCTAGGCAATATTTTTCAATGAATGTATAACTTAACTCATGCCCTACCATGGTTTAGTTGATATAGTATACGGCTCTTTCCCTCCCTATCTCATCATGTTGTGCTAATAGAGCTCCAAGTGATGTTTCTATTACTAATATGTTCAAGATTAGTGGCTTGTTCTGGATTGGTAGCATGAGTACAGGTGGTGTCATCAAGTATTCTTTGATCTTGTTGAATGCTCAATCACACTTCTCATCCCACTTGCATGCTACCCCCTTGTGGAGTAGGTGAGAATAGGGGAAAACCTTGTCTGCCAACTATGCTATGAACCTACAGATGGATTGGATTCTTCCTTGTAAACCCCTTAATTGTTTCAATGTTCTTGGTGCCTCCATTTCGAGAATTTCTTTGACTTTGATAGGGTCTATCTTGATTCCCCTAATTGATACAATGTACCCTAGGATCTTTCCTAATTACACACCAAAGACACACTTCTTAGGATTGAGTCTAACCCTATATTATTCTAGCCTATTACAGATGGAGCTCAGTGCCACTATGTGATCTCGTCATTTCCTTGACTTGGCTAGTATGCCATCCACATAGTCCTCTACAGTCTTGTGAATCATGTCATGGAAAATGAGATTCCTGGCCCTTTGATAGGTGGCTCTAGTGTTTTTCAATCCAAATGACATCATGATCTAATAGTATGTACCCCATGGGTAGGTAAAGGATATCTTATGTTGATCATCTTTCACTATCATTATCTGATTGTACGCTAAAAATATATCCATTAGTGACAAAATTTCATGCCCTACTATTTGATCTACGATCATGTCAATGTTAGGAAGGGGAAAATCATCCTTAAGGCATGCTTTGTTTAGGTCCCTAAAGTCAGTGCAGATATTGATGCCCCTAGTGGGCTTTGTGAATGGTACCGAGTTTGAAAACCATTCAAGGTAATCGACAGGTCTTATGAAGCTAGCATCTAGGAGTTTTTGCAACTCAAGTTTGATTAATAGTGCGATTTGTTGATGCATCTTCCTTAGTTTCTGCTTTACTGGCTTCGCCTATGGATATCATACAAAATGATGAACCACAACCTCTATATCAAGTCCTGGCATTGTAGTGTAGGTCCATGCAAATTTTACCTTTCTTTCTCTAAAAAATGCAGCTAGAAGTCCTTGTTATTTAGTTAGAAGATATTCTACATAGAAGGTTATATGCAGTGTCTCTCCAGTCCCTAAGTTGACGGGGTTACACTTCTCTTCCAACACTGTTGACTTCTCCTGATGAATAAAACTAAGGGGAAGATTGAATCCCTCATCCTTGGGTGCCTCATAGAGGATTTCACCCTCAGATGCATCCTTTGTTTTACTATTTTTGGGTCAGAAAATTCCACAACGTGGTTTTCACTTAAAGACCTAGAGATTACTCTTAGATTTTCACTTTTGCAACTGAGGGATTCAATTGTTTCCCCATAGTATGTGTGTGTATGTAGCTCAATGTCAAATCTTTATTTATGGTCTCCACATGGTATAGTATCCCACAGTCCCATGTATTTTGAGAGGGCCTCATCATTTTTGAATGTGTCTAGAATTGGTGGTCCTCATTGGTCATAGTCTATTAGCTGGGGATACACTAGATTTAAATCATGGGTTTGGTTGTTTCACTCAAAAGACATAGTGGAAATCATGAACAGGGAAGAGTCTTTAAATAAAATGGGTAGGTCAGTGAGGGAATCCTCATCACTACACACATCGGTTATATCGAAGGTGTAGTTGTCTAACGGTAGACTTGTGGATACTGGTAATTGAGGAGGAGCTTTGACTGTTTTAACAAGGATACTTCTACCACACATGGTTATCTTCGAAGGAGTACATCCAAGGCCAAGATTATTTATGCGCTTCTTAGCAATGATGGGTTCTAACAAGCCATTGTCATTTTTCTCGAGTTTCTTATTCTTGTTGTAACCTATTCCAAGCATTAATTGTAGCCCTTTATTATTATCATCCATGGGAAGAGTCGGTATAGGTCTTTCATCTTGATACAAAAAGATTGATACGTCCTCATCTACCACTTCTCTGCTTAGGTCCCCCCAACTTCTAAATTTGGAAGGGTTGGCTATGAATGTTTGAGATACTGTGTCGACTGGTTGTGGCTGTCCATGGGGCTGAGGAGATTGAGGTAACTCTGTTATTACAAAGGAACCTTTCTTCATCTTGTATTATCCACATCCATTATCTTGGATAATGAATTTAATATCAGAAATGACAGGAATGGAGGGTGTCTTTATCTCGAAAGTGGAGGCTAGGGTATATGGGTCTACATATGGATTCATAGGGCCTTCATCATTCTTGGGAACTTGTGGGATCTTATAATATTTGACTTCCAAGTTTTTGCAATAAGAAAAGGGCTCTAGGTCACCATGAACTATGACCTCTTGGTTCTCATAAGGGAATTTAACACATTGGTAGTATGTGGATGCAACAACTTGCATCCCATGTATCCATGGGAACCCTAGGAGAATGTTATAAGGTAGGTCAAGATCGTGGACTTGGAAAGTAGTATCCATGATGGCTATTACTACTTGGATAGGAAGTTGAATGGTGCCTTGAGACACTCTTTCTTTATCATCATAAACTTGAATTGTGATGCCTTTTCCCTTTTCAATCATTTATTCAGAAAATCCCAGATGCTTTATTAGCTTGAGAGAACAAATGTTCAAACCTACACCTCCATCCACCAAGACTCGTTTAACTTTATTTATATGGAAAAAGACTTCAAGATGAAGCACATGGTTATGCCATGGATGGGTTGGGAGATCCTATTCAGAGAATGTGATGAGATGTGGTATGGTGATGTGCTCAACCATAGCTTGGAACTTGTCTGCATCAAGATCCGTGGGTATGAAAGATGCAACGAGTTCCTTTTCTAGAATTTCCCTATGTGCAAGTGAGATTTTCAGAAACTCCATGATTGAGATCTGAGCGGGGGTCTTCTTTAATTGTTCTAAGACATTATAACCATTGGCAATTGACTTTGAGTTTGTAGGGGGTGCGTTAGCTTGCATGGATGGTTTGCGGATAGTGATTTTTCCACCTCATGTGGTAACTCCACACTAGGATTTGGACCTTGTGATATGGATAACACCTACCCAATCTTCTAAAGATGTGACAACATGGTCATAAACATGGTTAATGCTATTATAATTTTTCCCTTTTCCATTGTTGTTTTCTTTATTGTGATCCAACATAAGATTCATGTATATTTTGAGGTCTTGATTTCCAATTGGTTGCTCAATGATGATAGTCTTGTCATCAATAAGATCTTGGATTAGGTTCTTGAGCCTCATGCAACGAGATATCATGTGCCCCTTTATCTTATGAAAATCATAAAGGTTCTTCTCATTATACCGTGGTGGTTTAACTTGAGGCTCTTGGTAATTTTCAATGACTGAGAGCATGATGATGTTTGCTTCAATGAGTTGTTGCATGACAGATTTGATCGATTCCCCAAGCGGTGTGTACTTTCGCTTTAGGGGATATCTATTTCTTATGGATGGTTCAAATTGATCATTAATGTTGTTGACTATTTATGGGTTGTTCTATTTTTGAGATGTGTTGGATCGTGGGGTGTTTTGGGTGTTTTTTTTGAGGTTTTTGGTATGTTTGTTGTTGTGTGTTTGGACTTGGAGCACTGATTACAACCTTGGCATCAACAACACCATCATTGGTATAAATTTTTTTTTTTCCCATGTTTGAGGTTTCTCATTGTAGCTTGTTGATGGATGATTGTATTGATAAGTGGGTGTCTCCCCTTGTGAAATGAGAGCTCTTTTGATGTTAAGAGCTTTAGGGATGAGCTGATCATAGGTGGTGATGGATTGCATTTTGAGATGGAAGGCTAAGATCCCTTCAAGATTCGAGACGATGGTTCTGAATTGTTGTTATTTTGGCATAACCCACTTGCTCCTATTGGCCTTGGATTACCATGATTTCAAGAAGGATGCAAATGACTCTCCCTTATTTTTATTAAGGTTCGACAACTCTTCCAAGCTTACGTCCATGCCCATGTGAAATGAATAATTTTGTATGAATGCATCCATAATTTATTGGAAATTTTTGATTCCAAGAGGAAGATGGGAGGACCATTCCATGGCTGGAGTAGCCAAAATTTTGGGGAAGAGCCTCACTAAATAAGATTCATTGTAGGACACTTCCATGTAGTGTACATGGAATTACCTGATGTGATCTTCAAGATTTATGGTTTTATGGTACTTGTCAAATTTTAGTATCTCAAATCCTAGTGGGGATGGATTCATCACAATGCTTCTGTCGAAGGGGTAAGGGCATAAATTCCCTTGTAGTTTTGTGGTTTTCCCAAATTGTATGTTTAACACCTTTTGTGAGAGATTTTTTATTTGAGTAGACAAACTATTTTGCAGATCAAGTGGTGGAATGAATGTGTTTTGGGTGGATGTTGTGGATTGAATGATGGGTGGGGTGACTTGCGGACTTTTCACTACATTCGTGGGAGTTTTTTGTAATCTTTGTTATGAAAGTAATTCTTGTTGATACACTTATAGTTGTTATCGTGTCAACAATGCTTGTTGTTGGGATTTATTTTTTAGATGCTTGTTGTTGGGCTTGGTATTGCTGCAAATATTGTTGGTAAGCCTATTGTTGTAATAAGGCTTGTGCTTGTGAAACTTTAGTAGCTTGTGCAACTTGTGCAACTTGTATGTCTTGCACATTTTGTGTGGCTTTTTGGGCTTGTTGGGTAGCATGGGTGGCTTGTAAAACTTGTGCAACTTGTGCGAGTTGTTGTTGTTGTAGCAGTGCTTGTGCCACTTGAGCATCTTGGGTGGCTTACATAGCTTGTGTGGCTTGTTGGCTTTGTTGTGCAGCTTGCTGAGATTGGAATTCTTGCAATGCCTTTTGGTATGCCCACTGAGTTGTTTGCAAGGAAATGATGTATTGATTGGACATTTTTGGATTTGGTGGCAGTGGAGGATTTGGAATTGTGTGAGATGGTGTGGTGAGTTTTTTTCTTAGGTGGTTGTTGAATTATTTGAGTGATGACCATTGGTTATTGGTATAGGAGCAACAATTTGCTTTCAAGCCTCCATGAGGCCATTTGTAAATAGTTGCTCTATTTTGTGTATTAGATATTATAATAAGGTTTATCAAACCATTTAATAGGTTTTTGAGTCTTAGGAAGTCATATTTGAAGTTATTTGTCAAATAATGTTTAAAGTTGTTCCATATTGTAAAAATTGTAAAAGTTGCTCAAGAAAGTTGTCAAGCAACTTGTCAAAAGTATCATTAAGGTGTTTTGTCAACAAACTAATTAAAAGGTGGTTGAAAATATTTGGTTTTTATTGTAAATTTATAATTACACCCTCCAAAACATGAATTGGGGGGTTGGAGACATTATTTTTTAAGTTTGATAAATGACAACCTCAAGTTTTATGTGTATTTTCTAATTTTTACATTGTTTCCAGGTTGAAGTTGTGATTTTTATGCCTTGGTATGGACTCAAATAATGGAGTATAATATATTTTTGGAAATATCTCTATTTCTATTTTCCAATTCTTTTTGTCTCATTGAATTTTATTGACTTTTGTCGAAGATATGACTATTTTGGTGAGACTGCCTATTCTAACAATATTGTGCAGAATTTACAGTCTAAAAAATGTGATGGCACGGATTGTAAAGTCTATATTTTGGATCTGAAACAAATTTAATTTTGTTTCTATGTGAATATAATTTAATTTTCTTCAACTCTCATCAAAATTCATTAAGGTTTGAATAAGTTATGACCATTTTTGTGAGGGCATGTTTGAACACTACCTAGGGTTTACAGTTTTGGGAAGAATGAAATAAATTTATTTTCCACCATTGGATCTTCATAAAAATTATAAGGGAAGTCTATAATTATGGTATCTTCAATCCCACCAGAGAGATGGAATTAATTATTTATTTTGTAGAAGTTATTAATGACTGTTCATTGCATTGAATTGTGGATTGCCATGAGGATGTTTTCAATGTGATCTAGAATAAACTTGATCACTATTTGAGATAAATAATTTTATGAAATTTTAAAAGTGAATGAAATTTTGAGTTGTGAATCCCTTGCTCTGCATCAATTTGGTATCAGAGCCTGAAGAGGCTCTAGAATTTTTTTTGTGGTTTGTGTGTGTGGTTGTTTGCAGGTTGAGGAAGGAACCTGATTACCTAGGTGAGGCAAGGTGAAGTGGAAGCAATGAGAGACTTTCTTGTGAAGATGAAATTTTTGATAAGATGTTGGCAGGATGAGGATTCAAAAAGGAAGAAGGAAATAGAGGAAAAGGAAATGAGAAATAAGGAAAGAAAGAAGGCAAGACAAATAGAGTTTGAGAAATCCATGGAAGAGATAAGCCAAAGGTTGGAAAGATTAGCTAAAGAACACCAAATTCTTAAGGAAGCACAAAGGATTTGGAATATACCAATGTCAAAGAGGTTAAGATGGCCTCTGAAAAAGATTATGAAGAAGAAAATAAAACATAATAAGGCAACAAATGAGACTGAGGTAAAGTTTGAATCTACTGTTCAACTTGAGCAAGATAAGTTACAAGTGGAGATGCATGATATTTCGATTGTGTTTGGAGATGAACAAACTTATTTGTTGGTTAATGAAAATGTCGATGTTGAGATTAATGATGTGGTTGTTGTTGGTACTCAAGTAGTTGATGATTTTTTTTTTGATGAACAAGTTGAGAAGGTTGTTGATGTTACTAATAACCTTAGCATTGATACTCAAGTTGATGATGATAAAGTTGTTGATAAAATTGATGTTGATATTCATGATCGAATTGTTGTTGATAATAAGTTTGTTAATAAAGATGTTGCAAATCTATTTTATAATGATGTATATGAAGGCTTGCAAGAGTATGATGCAGGTTATATATGGTACTCTAATTATAAGAATGGAGATATAGATGATTCTATCGAGGTTTATAGACAAGAAATGGAGTTTTGGACCCTAGATGATGATAAGATGATAGGAAGGCACATTTTTATTATTGTGTTTATTGGGTCTCAAAAATGCAGGTTTGAACCATGAGAGGTTGCCAAGCTCTCACAATGCTTTTGGCCAGCATACAAGGCCAATTGATGCACTTGAAACTTCTTCTCTTTAGGTTCTGCTAGACCTAGGTGGGTGAACCTAGTGAATGATGTAGATTGACATGTATTTCTTGATTGAGCAATCTATCCACAATGGCAAATGGAAGTGAACAGATGAAAACCACTACAACTAATCCTACTCCTACTACACAAATGAAAGGTTTTGAAAAAAATATTTGTATGAAATCTTATCTCTGGGTTGAGGCAGATCAGTGCCTTCTATCCACATGGGCAATGGAGTCAAAATAGAGAATGATATGTGTTTTCCTACTCTGGTTTAATTTCTAGTTGTTAGGCACTTTATAAAATAAAATCTTATGACTGGCATATAATTTCATTTATTTATGGCTTGCATAAATTATGCTGGAACGTTTTCTAACTTGGTTCTTCTTAAATTATCCAAAAGAAATCTCTCAAACACTGTGACTTACTTGAAGGGATTTAATTCTGACTTGAGACAACAACAAATAAAAATCACACAAAGTGAAAACATGCACCTTGATGAATCAAAATTTATGCTTGATACATTAACTCAAATGATCAAAAGTCTTCGAATTGGAGAGAACCAAGATAAAAAATAATACAAATTATAAAATCTCAACAACTGAACCAGAAGGTTTTCACCAGTTAAAAACATTAGTTTCCATTGCTCTGTTTCAAGAAAGATATATACATTATTTTCATTCCCAGTCCTATTTCTGATAAAATATCACTCCTATCCTAACCCCCTTCTTGTTCCCTCATTTTTCAAATCATTTATACATTATATCTGAAGAGTCATGACCATTAACTGTTCTGGTAAAATAGTTTGAAATTATACATAAGAGACTTAAAATATTTAATTATGTTGCCTCTCGGGAAATTAAATATTTTTTACAATAGTTCTGCCTTTTAATATTTCATTCAATACTTTACCACTTCATGCATTTCTTTACTTCATTTACCACTGTACTGTTGCTTTGAATTTTCTACTCATGGTTGTGTGGTGACCAGCCTTCACTATCATCTCCCACTGTTATTGCAGCTTAACCTTTATCTCTCCACGGTACCACGATGTTCGCATCGTTGACTACTAATGGTTTTACCTCACTACCGCGGTCTTCATTGGAGCCCCCTGTGGTATCCCAGTAACCTCATTAACCACTTCCTTCGCCACTTACAAACCATCCATTGCAGTCTACTCAAAGACTATTTGTGGTACCATGGTGGCTTCCCCTTCACTGTCTACCAACCGTTACCATGGTCACTGCGGTCACCTCATGAACCGGTGGCGGTACCGCAGTAGTCGTTATCTATCTCATTGACCATTAAATCATCGTGTATGTCTCTACCTTTCACTAAATTCTAAATTCGTACCGTGCCACCACGTTGTATATTTTGACTAACCACAGTATAGTGGTAGGCTTTCTTTCTGACCATGCCTTATCCATCACTACCATACTGTAGGCCCCTTTGTGGGAGGCTGCGGTAAAGAGGTAAATACATAGAAAATGAATATTAAGGGAGTGGTAAAGGTTTAAGGTGTATGATAAAGTGGAAAAGGAATAAAATAACTTATTTTGTATGAAGATATAGTAACATCATGGGCTTAAATGGGCAAAAAGTCTTAGGATTTTAATTGGAAATTTTTGGTTCTAACAATGTTCATGATATCAAGGAAGAAAAAACCATGGGTTAAGATGAAGATACAAGTGTTTGTGATTGCAGGTGATAGTGAAGATTCATTTATTTTTTTAGGTACTTTATTTTATGCTAACTCAGGGGACTTGAGTTTTTCTTCAAGGGGTGTATGGTGCAGGAGCACCAAGTTGCTTTCAAGCTTCCATGAGGCCATTTGTAAATAGTTGATCTATTTTGTGTATTGGGTCTTATAATAAGATTTATCAAACCATTTTATAGGTTTTTGAGTCTTAGGTAGTCACATTTGAAGTCATTTGTCAAATAATGTTTAAAGTTGCTCCATATTGCAAAAATTGTAAAAGTTGATGAAGAAAGTTGTCAAGCAACTTGTCAAAAGTGTCATTAAGGTGTTTTGTCAACAAAATAATTAAAATGTGGTTGAAAATAGTTTTTTTTGGTTGGAAATGTATAATTACACCCTCCAAAACTCGAATTGGGGGGTTGGAGACATTATTTTTGAAGTTTGATAAATGACAACCTCAAGTTTATGTGTATTTTTTGATTTTTACATTGTTTCCAGGTTGAGGTTGTGATTTGTACGGAATGGTATGAACTCAAATAATGGAGTATAATATGTTTATGGAAATATCTCTGTTTCTAGTTTCCAATTATTTTTGTCTCATTGAATTTTATTGAGTTTTGTGGAAGATATGACTATTTTGGTGAGTTTGCCTATTCTAACATTATTGTGCAGAATTTACAATCTAAAAGATGTGATGGTATAGATTGTAAAGTATATATTTTGGATCTGAAAATAGTTGGATTTTTTTTCTATGTGAATATAACTTAATTTTCTTCAAGTCTCATCAAAATTCATTTAGTTTTGAATAAGTTATGACCATTTTTGTGAGGGCCTGTTTGAACACTACCTAGGGTTTGCAGTTTTGGGAAAAATGCAATAAATTTATTTTCCACCATTGGATATTCATAAAAACTATAAGGGAAGTCTATAATTATGGTATCTTCAATCTCATAAGAGAGATGGACTTTATTATTTATTTTGTAGAGGTTATTAATGGTTGTTCATTGCATTGAATTGTGGATTGCCATGAGGATGTTTTCAATGTGATCTAGAATGCACTTAATCACTATTTGAGATAAATAGTTTTATGAAATTTGTAAATTGAATGGCATGTTGAGTTATGAAACCCTTGATCTACATAATTTATGTGGTGGAGGGTATGGTAGATGTGTTGGGTCCTTAGGAGATCATCTTTGTAGATAGTGTAATGGTTGATTGGGATTTATGGATTGGTGCCACCTGGTGTTGCGATATCAGTGGAATGCTTGGAGGATTTGGTTCATGATTGGAGGATTGTTTTTATTTAATTGATTTTGGATTGGTATGTTGGGTAAAGGGGATTTCCTTAAACCTTGAAATGATATGGATGTTGATGTTAGTAGGGGAAGTGGTGGGGGGATAGATGGCATGTTTCCTTGAGAAAGTGATGATGAAGCATCAAAGATTCCCTCATCCAAATAAACCCCCATGTACTTGAGATACTATGGGGAGGGAGAATTGTGTCCCAAGAGGGTATGTTGGTGTTGTAGAGAAGGTGGATGCATTGTTGGTATCATGGAAAATGAGTGGAACATACAAATGCTTTTGGTCTTGAGCGACAGTATTTGTGTCCAAGTTTTGATTACTTAAAAGAGGATGTGTTTGAAGAGAATGAAGCAATGAACTCCCCTTGGTAGTTATGGGTTGGCTTGGAGAATGAGATGATATTGGTTGCAGGATGGGTTGAATGATGTTTTGGAAGGATGGTGTGAATGATACCAGTGGCATAGTCCCAAGAGGTGGTTCCACAATAGTTCTTACATCATAATGAGAAGGGTGTTTAGCCCCTTATTTTTCTAATTCTAGCATGTATTCTGAAGGATTGAGTCATCATTGTGTTGAAAATCTTATGGTTTTCAAGATTTTGGACTATCTCCATGATTTTGTCTTGAGTCATTCCTAGGGGATTGTAGGTGATATCCTCCACTTGGCAACCTCCGTCTTGAGGATCTTGTGGTTGTTGAGGAAGATTGAGTGGAGTATTATTAGATCCAATGGGGTTAAATTCTAGTGCAGTTTGACTCAAGCCACTTGAAATGGATGTCTCTTTGTTTTGCTCCATGCTTCTCTTGTGTTGAGATCTAGTTTGGACCATAAGATAAGGATCAACTTTCAAGAATATAGAAGAAAAAGCCTTTAAATCCTTAGGTGGGTCTAAAATTTAGGTACAAAGAAGAAAATCTAAGTTTCTTTTAAGGATCAAATGATGGTGATGGGATAAATGAAAGATGGATGGTGTGAAGGATTGAACTCTTAAGAACCTTGGAAGGATACTATAATTTTGGACTTTTGGATTTGATTTGATTTTGGATAATGAACTCATAAACCCAAAGATGTTGGATGTTATATTGGAATAAACTTATCCACAAGGTAATAATTTAACTAAGTGTTTAAAGAAGGATTCATCCACACACACTTAGTCAAACAAGATGATTTTGATTTTTTTTTATTTGAAGGATTACCAAAAGTATAGCATGGTTGATTTTTTCCAAGGTCCTAAGAGTTTTTGGTGACATGGGATTTGATTGATGCTTTGGGGGATGAATGAGAGTGTTGATTATGATCCTAGATTGAACCTAGAGAGACTTCATTTAAAAGACCACAATATTGAAGAACTTGCTTATACTTCCTATGTGAGAAACTCAAAATGTTGAAAAAGACTTGGATTTTGATAATAGTAGAACAAATACAAGTTGGGATTATCCTTTGAAGCATGTTTGTAAAAACTATAGACCAATCCTTCTCTAAATTTGTAAAGTCTTGAGAAACATTTTTGGAGAGCATTTGGACTAAGGTGCTTACGATGATTTAATTTTGGAACTTTGAATTTTTTGGGAATCATGAGATCAAGCACATGTGAGGTTCAATTATCTTTTATCTTGCTTAGATTGATTATTTTTACCATATCATTACTTTCTTGTTTAGTTTTTCAAGCTAAATGTTGTTGGGGATACAGAGTTCAGTTTTGTCATCATAGAACACGTCTAAGACAATAGTGCCTTAGTGATTTTCATTTTTATCACTTCAAAGACACAAAAAAATATGCCATAAAGAGGAAGCAGGCACAGTTGATCCCCCATTGATCCTCTGAGAAAAGTAAATGCTTAACAAGATAGAAGATTCAAAACAAGCACATATTCAAGAAACTGAATCAGACAACCATGAAAGACAAAACAATGAACACATAGATATACGTGGGGGAAACCTTTTTAGGTAAAAAACCCCACCTCCAAAACATTTAGCTCACTTGTATTATTCAGTAACTAAAACGGTTACAATACAAAGATAGAGCTATGCTCTTCAGGAGATTAAATCTTGTCTAAATGGAGAGAGATACAGGCAACACAAAATAGAATCTTCACATATTTACAATGTCCTCATAACATACAGTGTAGATTCCCTTCAACTCCTTACAAATGACTGTCACAACTAGCCTCATGGCCAGCCTAGCCACACGACCTCCACAGGTTCACATATTCACATAATTGAGAGAAAAAGTGTTCACAGTCAGAGCCGTTTGAAAACTCTTTGCCTCTCACTTCAATCGCTCATTATTTTTCTGTCTTGCACATGAGATTATTTAATCTCTTTTCCATGTGCCAACCTGTCCTACCTTGACTAAACAATCAATGGTCATCAGAATATCCACTGACATATATTCTTGCATCGGGTTGTTGGTATGTGGCGACTAATCGTTCTATACTGTACACTCTTCATGTATCCTCGCCGGGGTCCGGGACCGGGCCAGGCCCCGGGCGGGGGTTCGGGGGTGGTAGACCCCGAGAAAAATTTTTGGCCTGCTTTTTCGCGAAATTACTGAAAAAGGGAAAAATCACAAAAAGGGAAAAATCCCTGATTTTGTATAACCCTAATTTATAAAGGGTTTGGGATAGAGTTACAGTATCATAAGAAATAGGCGATTATTCGCGATATTGTAATAGGGTTTTTACACTGGTTAATGAAATCATTGGATGGCTGCGGTTTGGTGGATGTAGCCCACATTGGGTGAACCATGTTAAATTCTCTGTGTTATTTTTCTGTGTGTTTTACTTTTGGTTTATTTGATAAAATCTGCATTTAGCTTTTAGATATCTGCCATTAAAACCTAACAAGTGGTATCAGAGCGAGTTGTTTTTCGATTATCATTTGCAGGAAAGTCTCACGGTTGAGTGGGAGTCTCACGGTTAACTGGGAGCAATGGCAGACGAGGGTAAGATGAAGGTTGATAAGTTCAATGGGTAGAACTATCAGTTATGGAAGATGCAGATGGAGGACTATCTCTATTAGAAGGATTTATGGCGGCCATTGGAAGGGAAAACCAAGAAACCTACAGCAATGTCGGATGAGGACTGGGATATTTTGGACAGAAAGGCACTTGGCAGTATTCACTTATGCCTGGCACAATCAGTGGCGTTCAATATCACAACAGCAAAGACAACTCTAGAGTTGATGGAAACCCTAGCAAAGTTATATGAAAAGCCTTCCACTTCGAATAAGGTATTTCTTATGAAGCGCTTATTTAATATGAAAATGGTAAAAGGTGGATTAGTTACTGATCATTTGAATGAATTTAATACGGTTACTAGTCAATTAACTTCTGTAAAAGTTAACTTTGATGAAGAAGTTAGGGCTCTTTTGATTTTGTGTTCTTTGCCTAAAAGCTGGAATAGCTTGGTAATGGCGGTTAGCAATTCTGTTTCTGGTTCAAATAAATTGAAATTTGATGATGTTGTTGGTGTTATTTTGAGCGAGGAAATTCGTAGGAAAAGCTCAGGTGGAACATCCACATCAGGCAGTGTTTTGAATGCAGAAAGCAAGGGCAGAACAAATGAGAGACGAAATAATTTTGGGAGTCGTGGGAAGTCACGAGGAAAATCAAGGGACAGAAGGTTCCAATCTAGAGACAAGAGGGATTGTTGGTACTGTGGTAAGCCAGGGCATGTAAAGAAAGATTGTTGGTCTCGGAAAAATAAAGAAGGAGACAAACAAAAAGGAAATAAAGAGGCAAATGTGGTAAGTAATAAATCTGATGAGGATGCTTTGATTCTTTCTCTTGATAATGCTGATGATTCTTGGGTGTTAGATTCAGGGGCTTCATTTCATGCTACGCCCCATAGAAATTATTTTCTTGATTATGTCCAAGGGGATTTTGGGCTAGTTTATTTGGGAGATAATGAACCTGTCAGATTGTTGGAAAGGGAAGAATCAAGATCAAGTTGCAGAATGGGAATCATTGGCTACTACATGAGGTAAGGCATGTTCCAAAGCTAAAAAGAAATTTAATTTCTGCAGGGCAACTAGATGATGAAGGTTGTGTTGTTACATTTAGTGATAAAAATTGGAAGGTTACAAAAGGTGCCTTAGTAGTAGCAAAAGGTGTGAAAGTAGGCACCTTATATCTTTGTACAGGTCATACTGTTCCTTCTACTTTAGCTATTGCAGATAAAAATCAATGTTCAGGAACAGTTGCTGCAGTTCAGCAGGAAGAAAATCAGATAGTTGCTGCGAATTCTGAATAAATACTATGGCATAACAGACTTGGGCATATGAGTGCAAAAGGTATGAAAGTACTTCATTCAAAGAATGTTTTACCAGGTCTAAATTGTGTTAATATGGATTTTTGTGAAAGTTGTGTTTATGGAAAACAAAAGAGAGTTAGTTTTCTCAAGGATGGGAAACAAAAGAAAGATGAGAAATTAGAGCTTGTGCATACGGATGTATGGGGACCAGATCAGGTATCTTCTCTAAGTGGCTCTCATTATTATGTCACATTCATTGATGATGCAACTAGGAAGGTATGGATTTATTTCATAAGGCAGAAATCTGATGTATTTGAAACTTTTAAAAAATGGAGAAGCTTGTTTGAGAATGAGACAAGTAAAAAGTTGAAATGTCTCAGATCTGATATCGGTGGTGAGTATTGCAGCAAAGAGTTTGAAGATTATTGTTCTTCTAATGGTATTCGTAGGCAGAAAATGGTTCCAAGGACTCCACAGGAAAATGGAGTGGCTGAGCGCATGAATAGAACAATAATGGAGCGTGCACGGACTATGAGATTGCATGTTGGGTTGCCTTTAAACATGTGGGTAGAGGCTATAAACACTGTTGTTTATTTAATTAATAGAGGTCCATCTAATCCTTTGGGTTGTGGTATTCCAGAGGAAGCATGGAAAGGTAAGAAGGTAAGTTATTCTTTTCTGAAAACCTTCGGTTGTGAAGCATTTGCACATATAGATTCTGAAAATAGAACCAAGCTTGATGCAAAATCAAAGAAATGTATATTTGTTGGATATGGCATAGATGAATTTGGTTATAGGCTTTGGGATTTTGAAAATAAGAAAATTGTGAGAAGCAGGGATGTCATATTCAATGAGAAAATGTTGTACAAAGATCTATTGCAGCAGCATGAGAAGAAAGAACAGGATTATGCAGTGCTGGATGATATTACAAACACCAATGTTCTAGTGATTCCTCATGCTCCACAACAGTAACAACAAGAAATACCACAAACTCCAGTGAATGTTAGGTGATCTTCAAGGTTAAGTAGACCTCCAGAAAGATTTTCTCCCTCTTTGTACTCTATTCTATTAATTGATGTTGGTGAACCAGAATGTTATCATGAAGCTATGCAAGTGGATACCAAGGTTCAGTGGGAGCATGGAATGGAAGAAGAAATGGACTCCTTGCTGAAAAATCAGACTTGGGAATTATGCAAGTTGCCTGCAGGTAAAAAGGCTTTATCAAACAAATGGGTTTATAGGATGAAAGAGGAGGATGGAGGTAAGAAAAGATTTAAATCTAGATTAGTTGTAAAGGGATTTGCACAGAAACAAGGTATTGATTTTGATGAAATATATTTCTCCAGTTGTTAAAATGACCTCTATTCGTACTGTGTTAAGTATTGTGGCTGTTGAAGATTTGCATTTAGAATAGCTTGATGTTAAAACTGCCTTTCTCCATGGTGATTTGGAAGAGGAAATTTATATGGAACAACCACAAGGATTTGAGGTCAAAGGTAAGGAGAAACTGGTGTGCAGATTGAAGAAAAGCTTATATGGCTTGAAGCAAGCACCTCGACAATGGTATCTTAAATTTGATAGTTTTATGGCTGAGCAAGGTTACAATAGGTGTAATTCAGACCATTGTGTTTATTTTAAGATGCTAGGTGAAGATAGCTACATTATTTTATGTTTATATGTTGATGATATGCTTGTAGTGGGGTCTAACATGGATCATATAAAGGAGTTAAAACAACAGTTAGCAAATTCATTTGCTATGAAGGATTTGGGGGCAGCAAAACAAATCCTTGGTATGAAGATTACAAGAGATAGGCAAAATAGGAAATTGTTTTTATCTCAGGTTGATTATGTTAAAAAGGTGTTGCAGAGATTTCATATGGAGAATGCAAAAGCTGTCAGCACACCTTTGCCCAGTGATGTAAAATTGACTAAGGATATGTGTCCAAAGACACAAGAGGAGGAAGAAAAAATGTCCAAGGTACCATATGCTTTAGCTATAGGTAGTTTAATGTATGCCATGGTATGCACGAGACCAGATATTGCACATGATGTAGGAGTTGTTAGCCGGTATATGAGTAATCTAGGAATTGAGAATTGGAATGCAGTGAAATGGATTCTCAGGTATTTGAGAGGTACACCAGATAAACATTTATGTTTTGAGGGATCTAATACAGATTTAAAAGGCTATGTTGACTCAGATCTGGCAGGGGATATTGATACCAGGCGGAGTACCATAGGTTATGTATTTACCATTGGTGGGACAACAGTAAGTTGGATATCTCGATTGCAAAAGGTGGTTGCTTTATCCACCACAGAGGCAGAGTATGTGGCTGCAACAGAGGTAGCAAAAGAGATGATATGGATGCAACTTTTCATGGAAGAGTTGGGAAAACAACAGGCTGAAAATTACTTGTTTACAGATAGCCAGAGTGCTATACATCTTGCAAAGAATTCTGCTTTGCACTCTAAAACCAAACACATACGGTTGAGGTATCATTTCATTCGGTCAGTGATGGAGGATGGACAGGTAAAGCTGGCAAAGATACATATAGATGTAAATCCAGTGGATATGTTTACTAAGGTGGTGATAAGGGAGAAGCTGAGCTCCTCTTCAGCTTCGGTTGGCCTTCAAGGTTGAATTAAAGTATAAGAAAGCAGCAGGGTCCAAGGTGCTTATTTCCAGTGGGAGCTGTAAGTGCAGCGGTGTCGTCCAGGTTCAGTCTCCAAGTGGGAGATTGTTTAGGTGTGGAGCCTGATCAGTCTCCAAATGGGAGATTGTTGGTATGTGGTGACTGATCATTCTATACTGTACACTCTTCATGTATCCCTAATTTATAAAGGGAAAAATCACAAAAAGGGAAAAATCCCTGATTTTGTATAACCCTAATTTATAAAGGGTTTGGGACAGAGTTACAGTATCATAAGAAAGAGGCGATTATTCACGATATTGTAATAGGGTTTTTACACTGGTTAATGAAATCATTGGATGGCTGCGGTTTGGTGGATGTAGCCCACATTGGGTAAACCACGTTAAATTCTCTGTGTTATTTTTTGTGTGTGTTTTACTTCTGGTTTATTTGATAAAATCTGCATTTAGCTTTTAGATATCTACCATTAAAACCTAACAAGTCGCCCAGGCATTCAATTCCTTGCCCAAATTGGGCCCTGTCTTTAGCTGAATACTCGGCCTATAATAATTGTCAAACACTATTTTGGCACCTAGCCAATCATCATCCTGACCCTGAGCCACATGTTGCAATTTTGTTCGTTTGCTGCCTTTGACCTCTAGTCAAACCTATCCAACTTGGTCAACAGAGTTCCTAGCTCATTCGAGCTCCTACCGCATTACCATCGAGCCTACATGACCCACTCATGGTATAGCGGTGAGCTCGCCCGAGCTCACCCAACCATCTACCTCGCTACCACTGCCCCAGTCGACTCACCTCATGGTATGGGGGTAAGCCATCCGGGCTCACACCCTAACTCCACCGCACTACCGTGCCCCTATCTCAGACGCCTTGTGGTATTGCAGTGAGCTCACCCGAGCTCACCCAACCATCTACCTCGCTACCACTGCCCTATGCATCTCACCTCATGGTATGGCGGTGAGCTCAACCGAGCTCACACAAGTCATCACCAAGCCAAAACTATGACTGCACCATGCTATCGCCGAGCTCAATTGGCGATGACGTAGTATGGCGGTAATGGCTTGTGCTGACCGCCATCTCCACCGTGCTACTTTTGACCTTCCAGAGCCCCTTTGTGGTGTGGCGGTAACTGCTAGGCCAACCACTAGTGGTCTCACCACGACCACCATGGTGAGAGGACCAACTACTCATGGTATAGCAATAACCACTGAGCCCACCACGGTGAGAGGAACCACCATCAGTGGCAAGGCGGTAACCATTGAGTCCACCGTTGGAAGTCTCACTATGACCATCGCAGTGAGGGGGACCATTGCCAGTGGTATGGGGGTAACCACCGAGCTAGGCTGCCACTGGTTGCCTTACTGTGCCACCATGGTGAGAGAACTCACTACGTGTGCTAAGGCAGTAACTGCCAATGCAGGCTTTAGGCGGCCTTACCGTGCCACCACGGTGAGTGAACTCACCATGTGTGGTAAGGTGGTAACCACCAGACAAAAAAAACCAAGACCAAGACAAATCACCATGGTAAAGGCCAGAACATGAAGGAAAATGCCAAGTCTTCAAGGGAAAGGCCAAAAACTTTGAGGCATAATTTCCCAAAAAATTTCTATCTTAATTTATTTTCATCGCACAAGGTCCATAATGTGGAAATCAAGAGAATCAAGGCAATAGTTTCCTATGTTGAGTTTGGGAGGAATAAATTAAGATATCAAAATGTTTAGAATCCTTCTAGGGATAAGAACCCCTAGGGACAAGCAATAACATGTGGACCTCTCATGGGTAGTTGTTCTTCCAAAGGGTTTGAAATTTTGATGATTTGTTGAATTTTTGTTTTCCAATGTTTTAGATCCAAGAAAAGTGTTTTGATTCTGAACAATGCACAACCTTAGGATGGAAAAGATAATATTTGTTGAATTCCCACTTGGATTTCTCTAGCTACGCTTATTCAAAGTGAATGATTAGAAGCTTGACCACACTAGCTTCCCTGCATGACACTCACTTCTATGGGTCATCCAATCTTCTAGTTCTCATGAATATCCCATGACAAACTATTCATCTCTACTAGGAACCATAAGTATGTGGGATGGATTTAGACGTCCAACCTCCTGACACCAAAAATTATTTAGGGATTTTTGGCCTCTAGACAAAGGTTTGTAGTAAGGGCATCCAGTTTAGGGGATACAATGATAAAATCCACAAAGAGGTATCCCAACCCTTAGAACAAGGGATTTACACATCATAAAGACACTGAGGGAGAGCTATGATGTACCACTTCCCGTTGATTGCAAACTTTCCTTGCAATCACAAATTTATATAGTGGTTTGGAAGAGCTAGGCTTATGCTCATTACCACTTGGGTCGTTCCCTTGGGGTGAGTAAATTTTCCCACCAAGGAAGGCCCTCTAAATGTGAACAATAATGAGTAAGTACATCCGTAGTTCGATCAATCTTTGTTTGCATGAACAAAGAAAGAACGTACACGATGCATTTTCTCACACTAGCAAGATTTGTTCAATTTTAAAAACCCAAATTTGAAATGTGGAGGCAATCATTTAGACAACCTAATGCCACTAAAATGATTTTGATTCTCAAGATCATTGTGAAGCATGAGAGAAGTGCATATGCATTCGAATGACAAGATTCTGTAGAAAAAATTACAAAACAAAATGAACACAAATTATTTTTAGTCCTTAAAACCAATACATGAGTTCTTTTTATAGCACCAAATTTGAGTGTGAAAGTGGATTGTTCAATTTTTAAAACCCAAAATCAAATCTAGCAAGATTCTAATGTTCTTTGAATGTTTGAGAAAAAGAAATATTTTGTATGTTCTTTTTTAAAACCCCAAAAAAATGTAGTTGAGTCCTAAAGCTGAAGAAAACAATATCCAAAGATGGGATTATAAATGTCCCCAAAGTGTTAATGAATATTTTTTTTACAATTTTAAAAAAGGAAATGCCATAGATAGTTCTTCTTGTTTCCTCTCCTTCTTTGTCACCTAAATCTACATAAGTTGGTCAGCCTACATAAAATAGGTCAAAGGTCAAAATAAATCAGAACATAAAAGCACATGTTAAAATAAATTTGAAAACTACTTTTTACCTAGACCCAGTGTCGCCGTCTGTAGATACATCACGATTTGAAGCTTCCAACATCACTATGTGGAAAAAAAGAGATTGCGTTTGTGTTGGATATTCACCAGAGTCGCTCTTTGGAATTTGATCTACAAGCATCAAAAGGAAAAAGATAGCTCCATGTTTTGGATATAGAGGCAATGTTGTTATATAGTGATGCTGAAATGATTGCGTCATTGTTTGTCCTCTTCAACATCGTTGTGTCCTGGAAAAAATAGAAAATGGAAAAAATAATGGAGATAGTGAAAAACATGTTAATTTTGAGAAATTCACCCTCCTTCTAGTGCCAAAATGTGAATGCTTTTCCTATACCTTCTCAAACATGAATAAACAAGTGATCATTAGTCATGAAACAAGGGAGAAACAATAATTCCCTACGAAATTCATCTAAGCATAAGAACATGAAAACAAACTAGAATATCAAGTAAACTACTAATGCAATGGTATTCTAATACTCAAACCAACATCCCATAGGGGGATTAGTGCTCATTTGATGTGGAAAGAATCCCTTTCCTAACCCCTTGATAAGCTTGATGATGAATTTGTGATGAACAAAGTATGAAAATGGCTATAATCTTGCTAAAATGGATGAAAAAGATGAAATACTGTGAACTTAAATGGGTATCGTGATTATGCTCTTAGTTGTTGGATCCATATTGTGAGAATGATGCCTCTATTTATAGAATCCAAGGGTTCAAGAGTGAATAATGGGGAGAATGTGGGATTAAATAATAGACCAATGGCTTTGTGCCACTTGTCAACATGCTAATGAATTTTAGAGGAGATGTGATCACACATGTGTGAGCACATTTTGGGAGACGGGATGTGTAAGAAGAATAAATGTCAAGGTGGCTTGTGTAAGAGAATTTGTAAGATTCCATTTAAAGCCAAGGTGGCTTGTGTAAGAGGAGGTGTAAGAGCTATTTAAAGCCAATTTGCTTGTGCAAGAGCTCTTTAATGCCAAGGTGGCTTGAGAAAGAGGAAAAAAGTCCTTTTAGAGGGGAAAAGTCAAATGGGTGGAATATTCTAGGAATATGCTTTTTTGAAAGAAAATAAGGTAACTAGTAAATCAAATAAATTGATTTACATGTGCAACTTGAACAAGGTTGACTTACCCTAGGGTGGAGTTAAAAGCTAGAGGAATGGGGGATTAGTATTAGGAGATAATTAATTTAGGATTAATTAACTTAGATGAGATTAGTTGATTTGTGACATTTTCTTTAAATGTTTGGGTTTATCTAGATCAAATGAGAGGATATTAAAACTTTAGGATTTTAATTAAATAGAAATGATTTATTTAATTAAAGGAATAACATTAAGATTTTAATTAAATAAAATTGATTTATTTAATTAAACGAAGAACATTAGGTTTTTAATTAAATAAAATTGATTTATTTAATTAAAGGAAGAACATTAGGATTTTAATTAAATAAAATTGATTTATTTAATTAAAGGAAGAACATTAGGAGATGATGAAATAATATGATAAAATATATTATCCAATTTAAGGAGGAAATTCAATTAATTAAATAAATATTATTCAATTAATTGGTGAGTGTGGAAATGATTAAGGAAGAATTGGTGCTAGTAAATCAGGATCAAGTGCATGATATCGATCAGGATATTTTGAGTGTCTAAAATCACCTTCTTAATCGAGCTCCCCTCAAGAACATAGAGGATAATGAAATCTTGGTAAAGTCTATGTTGTTGCAACAATGAAGAAGTAGTCCCTTAGGACACCAATTCATAGCTCCAATGGTGGAAAAATTGCAACACGACAATGTATAGAAGTTGCGTAGAAGCTCAAGAATTGTGAGGCAAGATCAAATTCATGTGTAGAGTTGTGAAGAAGATGAAATGAATATGAAATATATACATTTGAAGGGGTCTTAGGATGAAAAGAGTTATTCTCGGGTCAGTAGGAAGGCGCAAAGGTGTTACGCTTCATCACCAATGGAGAACGTAACGTCTCTGTGGTTTCTAAAGGTAGGATTTTTTCACAGACGACATCGTTTTTCTTAGATATCTACATGTTACATGTGTTCCCCCAAAAAAAATTCCCCCATCAACACAAATGACAAGTGCCAAGTGGATGCACTGCAAATAGGTGATGTGGAATTTCTTAGTCGGGTTTGATTTTCTTAAAGTAGAGGGTGTAAAAGGGGTATTTGCAAGAGGGGTGAAAATTCGTTCCTACACACAACTATATGGGAAGGAGTTTGTTGCAAGGATGTGTAGTTGGTGTTGACTTGGTATTGTCCCCGATTATGCTTTGATTAGTTACATTATGCCATCATTAATAAGCTACTAGTGTCAACCTCTAGTGTTTCTTTGATAAGCTTATGTCTATAAATATATGGTTGAGTTGTTATACTGTAGTTGGCTTGATGGTGATGAGGAAGTACTAAAGATGTTGGTGATATTTTTTTGGTTCTTGGTTTCCAAGTGCTTTTCATAAAATTGAATAAAAAGGGGAAATAGTGTGTTGCAGTGTGTTCTATGTTGCAGAGTAGTGTTTTGGTTTGGCTCCACATTTTCTTATGGGTTGAATATCTACTATTGTAGTTTGGATATGTTGATCAAAGGTGTTCAAAGGTGTTGCATTCAAAATTTGGTGTGTTTGATCTTTGCACAAAGGAAGGTTTATTTACCAGTGTGTGAACTGTATATTACAGCCTTGTATAAACGTTCTTTCTCTACATTTATCCATAGAGTGGTTTTAGGTCTTACAGATCTAGAAGAGTGTTGATATTGTGTGTATCTTTCTTTAGATTATTTTTTTCAAGGTTTGGTGTTTTGGAAGTCAGTTTCTTGAGTTACAGTGTATGGTGGAGTTGTCTAAATATATTGGGTGTGCACATTCTTCAAGTGAAAGTTGTTGTGAAGGAACTTGTTGAATTTCAGGGTATTTATGGAATATTCTAGATTATATTCAAATGCTATGTGGTTTCCATGAGTCATCTTTGGATTTGAGGAAGCATGTACGTAAGTGTTAATGGTGTTAATATAGGTTTGGTCAAACTTGGGTATTTACACTAGTGAAGTTTCTTTGATGGTTGTGGAAGTGTAGCATGGCGTGTATGAGTGGATTACATCCTAGCTATGGTGTGTTGTGGTCTTCCTTCATTCCTTCTACCGTAGGAATGTTTTGGTCCCAACCTAATTTGAATTTACATGATTGAGATGCATAGCCAAACTTGGAGAATGTTTTCAAGGTTGAAGCTGATATAAATATGAGTTGAGTTGTTGAGGGATGATAAGATAAATGAGTATGATATGAATTGTAGAGTTGTAGTGTGAAAATTTGAGAAGTGTAGTGTGATATTTCATGTGTTAGATTATTGAATGCAGTGAGTAGAAGGTTTCTACAATTCTTTAGAAATATTGTGAAGGTGTTGGTGATGCTATGGTGGAATTTTTTTTTTTGCTTTGATATGGATTTTTAATTATAAAATTCTTCTCTATCTTCTCATCTATTCTGGCAGTGAGTCTTTCTTTCTTTTGGGTAGTGATCCCTATTGTATTAAGTGTTGATATTAATTTATATTGTGAGTTAATCCTCACCATGGTTTTTCCACATAAATCTAGTGTTTCTTTGTATATGGTGTTGATTTGGTTCTATTTATGTTATTTTATTTCATGCTAAATCATTCTAATAGATTAAGGTTAATTTATTTGATGTGGATCTGAATGTTTTTGAGGGTTTTTGAAGTTTTAAGGTACAACCAATTCACCCCCCCTCTCAATTTTCTTGTGCATTCAACACATTTAAATGTATCATTGTATAATCACACAGGATTCACCAAATTTTTACTAACCATTTAAAAATCTTACGAAATTCACTAAATATGGATTCATATAAATATAATTGAAACTTTGATTTATTCTTACACATTTTGTAACTTCGTTTAGTTATGAACTTGTGAGCTCTTGATTTAGAAGTTGGAGTTAGAACCTTGATCATAGAAAAATTACAAACTTACACCTACATGCATTCCTACATTAATGAATATCAAGTCAGTGAAAACCTAAAGGTAAGTGATCATTTCTTCATAATGTTATAAGATTTTTTATCTCTTTTCCATTCTTGCTTCAATCTTAAAGATGATATTGAGTAGGGAGTGGGATCAATATTCTATGTCCTTAAACAAGAAGACATTTTTTCTACCTTTTATTTGAAGTGAGAGATCAAGATTTCGATAAACAAGTGCAACAAGAGTAAGACTCTTCAAGGTGGTGAAGGGAATAGGAGGCCATAAAAATGTCCACAATGTAGAGTTATCATAAAGTCTTACTTTGGCAATGTTTCTAATCCATCAAATCAAGATGGAGCTGCATCATCATTTCTTGCACCAAATATTAATGAAGAAGGCATTGAAAATACCTCACTAAAAGATGGGATTGAGTTAATTGAGCTAGATGAGGATGAAAATGCCATAAAAGATCTTCCAAGTGATACCTTGGTTAGCTAGAATAAGTTAATTGAATTGTATGAAAATTTTGGTGATGTAGATGATGTTTTTGCAAGGAAGACAAAAAGAAAAGCCCAATCAAAATGGGGCGTGAGTGGGATATGACAAGGAATTTTTAGATTGATTGGTTATCAAAGTACCCATTCATTTAACGAGTGGAGAATTCAAACAAAGATGAACCTCCAACAAAATGCAAGTGTAATATTTGTAGTTGGAAATGTAAAAGAGACAAGCAGTTTTAGCTAAAGCTTGACACTATAGAAAAGAATATCGGTAAAGTTTATGAAAAATAAATCATAGACAAAAAGGAAAAATTAGTAGGAATATGGAAATCAAAGGAAGAATATCTTCATGTTAAGTATGCCCTGGAATATGATGAGAATATGCAAAGAATGGTGAAGCTTGTTGTATTTGGAGGTTCAATTAAAGCTCAATTTGGAAAGTTAATGATAGGAGCACAACTGGAAAAAATTGTTCAGATGAGTGTTGTTTTTTATATTTTGTCCAGAGGGCGTCCTATGACAAACTACCCACAATATAATAATTTACAATATTTTTGGGTAATCCTTACTTTCCTAGCACACATTGGTCAATAAAAATTGGATGGGAATGGGCAAGTTGTCTTGTTGAGGTGGAAAAACAAGATTTATAGGAGAAAATAAAAGATTCGAACTTCATTGCATTATATTAGATGAATTTATTGTGGTTCATAATAATTCTTGGGTATGTATGCATGTGTATATTTTACATCAACATGTCCACCAACCTCATCTACTGTGTGTTCATTAAATTAAGGATAGTTCAACATCGTAAATTCCATTTGAACTTGTTAAGAAATCTTTGAATGAAATCAGAGGTATGGATGACTTCACAATTGCCAAAGATTTGGTGTGTGTAGGAGTTGATGGAGCTTCAGTAATGAGGTCATAGGAGTGGTCTTTGAATAAAGTTAAAAACTACTTGTTCACCATACATAATTTCCATTCACTACGTGACCCATAGAATGATTTTAGCATTTAAAATTGTAAGAAATTTTTATGTAGTATCAAAAGTTAAAAATCTATTTTGCAACCTCTACGCATACCTCTACCGAAGTCCCAATTTTTTTGCAGAATTTCAAAGTTGTTTTGAGGGAAGAATAGGAGGAAAAAAGCTTCTTAAGGATGTTGATACTAGATGGATCTCCTTGCATGAACCAACATAATTTTTTTCCTTAGAATATCAATCCTTGACTGGAGTAATGCATGAACATCACCACATAATAGAAAAAGATCATGACTTCTTACACAGTTTAAGTGATATAGAGACACTCTTAACTTTAGCTCATCTTCTTCCCATGTTGGATGAAATGAATAATCTTGTGAAGAAATCCCAAGCAAAAATTGTGTATCTATGAATATACTAAACTACGTAGAATTACATGCATGACCCTCAATAATCTATATCTAACAGATTATCCATTTCGAAGTTCAAAATTTCTAAGTTGGAAAAAAAATATAAATTTGAATAATCCTGAAAATTATTTATAGTTTAATGCAAGTAGGAAGTTATGTGTCTTTGTACGTAGATTTTAGATACTAATGCACTATTGTATGATCATCAGACACTCTACCAGAGAAGTAATTGTTACAAAGGAATTATAGATTTATTGTTAAATCTATAAGTGGTACTTTAAAATCTATTGCAAAAAATCCATCCACAAAGATTTATGAATGATTCCCTAGATATAAATTACTTGAAGCCATGTCTATTGTGTATCCTCAATTTTGGATCCCAAACAACCATCACAACCCAAAATTTTTCATAAAAAATTAGTTACCTTGGCCGATTTTTTTTTTAAAAGATTAGAATACTATAATGGATAGAAAATAGGAGGAATTATAAATCAAATTAAGCTTAGAGAACAAGCTCACCATTTTGCAACAAGTATGATGGACCAATTTGACTCCATGGAGAATCCCGTGGAAGTGAGATCAATAACAAAGGTTTGGACAACCTTAGGTTAGAGTGAAATATTGTGTGGTTCAATATCAAAATATTAATAATATTAGGGTCGATGGAGGATGAGAGATTTTTTAGTGCATTGGGGTTTTTGAAATCAAAGATAAGAAACAAACTAGACAAGAATTTGGATAATTGGTTGAGGGTGTATAAAAATAGTTACAATATCTAAATTTATCCTTGTGAAAGGGAACTCACAATTTGGAAGTCCATATGTGAAAGAAGAGGGTTGTGCAAAACTTTAAACATTAGTGGTAGTGGCACAAATGATAGTGACACAATGAATGTTGAACTTGAGATGCAGTTAAGAAAACACAAGCAAGGCACAAATAATGAAGACCAAACTCAGTGATGACAATATGAACTCAATCTCATCCCATTTCTTGCCCAATTTCAAAAAATATAGATTACAAAGATATCATAGGTGATTAGCTTTAAAATTGAAAATTGTATGTGTCAATTTAAAATCGGTTCACAATTGGACAAGTTACCCAAATTCAAAAACAAATCAGATAACCTCATTTATTAAAGTTCCATAAAAAATTACATTGCATTATCTAGGAAACTTAATTGCCCCTTCTGTGATATCCAATTTTACATCTCTCCCTCACACTGACTTGACTTCCATATCCCCTTGCACAAGTTCTTCCAATCTACAACCCTTCATCTCCTTCATTAACTTGCCTCTTCAAGAAAACATAATCCCTTCATTTTCCACCTTCATCTCTCATTCAAATGGCCAAATCAACCCTTAATTCTACACATGGTCTAGATCATGCATCAACTTTCCTCTTGCTATGTCTATATATGTGACCTCTACCTAGTTTTCCTTGACCAACAACTTGTCCAAATCTTTTGGTGTTATCCCACACGGTCTCCTTCATATTCTTCACACCTCCTTCTATGTGTCCTGCATATGTTTTAATTTTGTCTATCATCAGTATTTTAATAGTCCTCATTGTGTTTTAATATTTCAAAGTTCAATTCAAATATTTGTGACCTCTCTCCTCTCAATCTCATCACAATCCTTCAGGTCATTTCCACACATTTTTGCACTTTCATCTGCTTTAGTTTAGGCACATTTATCTTCATTTAACCTTGGCGCATCCCTCATATATCCCAAAATATATTAAACTATTCCCATTCATGGAATCTACCATGGTAATTGAAAATTCAATGTAGAAACAAAAAAATATGTTCATGTACCATTGCCTTGTTCTCCTTACGTGGTCCCTATACTAACTTTTTTTTGGATTATTTTGCATGCCATTGTTGTTATATTCCTTGTGCCCATGCATTGTTCCTTTCCTAGTAGTTTCCTTAGTCGTACAACCTCCCTATTTTGTTTGGTCATGTAGGTTTAAATTCTACCTAGGAATTTAATTCACCAATTTTTGCTCCCTTTTTGCTATGTAGAGTATTCCTTCTCTCTATCGTACCCATCTCACATGCATTATCCTATCCAACATGTTGTGACTTAGGTTCAAATTTTTAACTTGGCATCATTTATGGTTTTCTTCATTCATTCCTTTATGCCACACCTTTACCTCTTCAACTGCTCTTCATCACCTTCAACCATGCCTACTCCGTTAAACCGCCACACTTTTGTTTCCTAGAGTATGTTTTAAAATTTTAAAATTTTTAACTTCGCATCATTTATGGTTTTATTCATTCATTCCTTTATGCCACACCTTTACCTCTTCAACTGCTCCTCACCTCCTTCAATCGTGCCTACTCCATTCAACCGCCACACTTTTGTTTCCCAGAGTATGTTTTAAAATAAGGTTTATTTGCTATAACTGGAAGATGAGGCGTTTTCTCCTATACACATCTAAAAATGGTCACATCATATTATCCTGGTAAATTAATTAAATACACATTATTTAATTAATCTTCTTGATTTGGCTACATTTAAATAAATTTAATAATTTATTTATAAATGTTCACCTTTTCTATAAATCATTTACTATTATCATTTTCTCATGTCTTCTTAATTAATTAAATAAATACCATTATTTATTTTAATTAATTATCACATTACTTTATTATATAAAGTAAATACATTTCTTCAAATATCAAAACCCATAACCGTACACTTAATTAAATATTTCATATTTAATTAAGAAAGCTTCTAAAATATTCTCCAAACATATAATTTTAGATATTTATATTAAATAGTAGCTTCCATTTGTGCATGTCACAAGAAATTAAATAATATTATTATTTAATTGAGCAATTATCTTCAACAAACAAAACTACTTCATTAAATTGTAAATGAAAAATGATAATTTGTCTCCATTTTTGAATGAGGAGGTTTTATGGGTTGAAAACATAATCCATCTTTTTCTCTCCAACAACTATATCCTGTCCAACCTCTCCATCTCTCACCATCCATTCTTCCAGGCTAAGTATCAACCATTGAATCTTGCCAGCAAAGCTTTTTCCTTTTGAAAATTTATAAATACAGCCTCTTGGCTCTTCCAAAATATAGATTTTAGTTGCATAGTAAGAGAATTATAGTGAAATATCTCCAGCAATCAAGCATCTTAGTTTCACATCATTAAAAATCAAGCATATTAATGTAGTTTCAATTCATAGCTTAATCATGTTCATTAGCTGCACAATAGCTATATCATCTTACAATCATTTAGCATAGGAGTTTAGATTTCTTAGCTTGCATAATACTCATTCTTGGAGTGGCCATTGTATTGAGCTGTTGCTTAAACCAAATGAAAGAAAATAACTTATGTAGAAACACTAAAGATAGGGGATAATGGAATGACTTTGAAGACTTTGCATTATTTAGTTTGTTTTACTTAATTAGATTCTTCAATACAATGTTTCATTGGTGTGTTAGTTTAACTTATTAGTTGTTCTACATATTCTCACACACACCTCCTAGGAATTTTAATTGACCTCTTTATCAAGCATGATTCCTTTCATATGCTTCTGTCCTTTGGTGTTTCCAAGTTCATTTGAATAAAATCATATCATGCAGGAAATGGATTCATACTTTTGCAATTGTGTCTTCTCTAAATCAACTCGAGTTAATGTACAACATATTCACAGAATCATGAAGGAAGAAAATATGAAGATAACACCATCAACAAAAAACCCAAATTTTTTAATCCTTTTCTAGAGAATTTAGAAACTCGCAAAAACTTCTAGAGATGCATAAATTTGCATTATAAAACTTTTCGCCAAACTATTTCATCTCCAATCTCACAAATTATGAAATTTTAAAATTTTACCAAACCATCAACTAGAATCACAAAATGATTAAATCTCTATATACGACTTCAAAAAATTTGCAATCATATAAAGGATGGAATAAAAATTAAACCTGTCATAAGGTTTTCCATGAAATCTTACAAAACTCTTAAAATCATTTTTTTGGTTGACGTAGGATTATATGTTCACTTGAATTCTCTTGTATTAGACATGTCGAGTAAGAAATTTATGAGCATGGGCTCATAAAGGTGGAGTTGAGTGATAGAATCACCCTTTGAGACTGTGAAAAATCACCAACGAACTCCATCATTTATATTCTGACCTCCTCTGCCAAATACTTTCTCTTCTTCACTCCATAGCCTCCTCTTGGCATGTCTTCATTTCACTCAACCCTTGTAATCTCCAAGCTGCACCACTTACAATCATACCTCGATCCTCACAAATATCCCACTTCATTTTTTGTAATCTTCCATTTCCATATCAACTTTCTTGCACTATCCAACTCTTAATCGCTCAATACTTTGCACACCTACAATGATACTTTTGAGTTCTTTAATTGTGCTTCCTCAATCCATAGGTTCTATCATAAGGTTCCTCATGGTCGATAATCTTCTTATGCCCCCAAAAAAATTGTTCACTTCCCTCTCCACCTAGAAGTCCTGGTGTGAAATACCTCATAGTCAATGCTCTGCCCGTATGATCAAGACCACTAGCTCTGATACCATTTGATGAAAATAGGAACTCACTCTCATCATGTTTCTTTCCCAATTTCACAAAATTGAGATTACAAAGACATCATAGGTGATCAACTTTAAAATTTACAATTACATGTGTCGATTTAAAATTGATTTACAATTGCATAGAAAGTTACTCAAATTTGAAAACAAATCAAATAACTTCATTTCTTAAATTTCCATGATAATTTACATTACATTATCTGGGCTATTTTACTGCCACTTTTGTGCTATCCAATTTTACATCTCTCTCTCACCCTAGCTTGACTTAGATATCCCCTTGTACAGGTTCTTCCAATCCACAACCCTTCATCTCCTTCATCAACTTGTCCCTTCAAGAAAACACAATCCTTTCATTTTTTTCCTTTATCTCCTATTCAAATGGTCAACTTAACCCTTCATTATGTAGATGGTCCAAATCATACATAAAATTTCCTCTTGCTATGTCTATCTGGGTGACCTCTACCTAGTTTTCCTTGACCAGTGGCTTGTCCAAATATTTTGGTCTTCTTCCACATGGTCTCCTTCATAATCTTCAGACCTCCGTTCTATGTGCTCTCCATATATTTTAATTTTGTCTTAACTGTTAATCAACAAATACCCAAACATTTCCTACCACTCTGCTTTCATCTATCATTAGTATTTGAATAGTCCTCATTGTGTTTTAATCTTGTAAAGTTCACTTCAAATATTCGTGGCCTCTTTGCTCCTAATCTCATCGCCATTCCTTAGATAATTTCCACACATTTGCGCACCTTCATCTGCTTTAGTTTAGGCACATTTATCTTCATTTAACCTTGGTTATATATCTCAATTCGTATTAAACTGTCCCCATTCATGGAATCTACCATGGTAATTTAAAATTCAATCTAGAAACAAAAAAATATGATTTTGTACCATTGCCTTATTCTTCTTGTGTGGTCCCTATACTAACATTTTGCTAGCTTATTTCTCATTCCATTACTATTATCTTCCTTGTGCCCAAATATTGTTCCTTTCCTGGAAGTTTCCTTGGTCATACATCCTCCCTATTCTCTTTGGCTACGTAGGTTTAAATTCTACCTATGAATTTAATTCACCAAATTCTATTCCCTTTTTTCTACGTAGAGAATTCATTATCTTTGTCATGCCCATGTTTTTGGATGTTGTGGTTGTGTTACTGATATGTGGTTGACATTGATGTCAACACTATTAGTATTGACAATTCAGAAGGTTGTATATGTCGAGGATATTGAGAAAATTATAATAAATATCTTGCAGGAAATTTGTGAAGCTATGAAGATCAAAGTTGTGGAAAGTTCTATAATTTGGTATTCAGAAGTGTTGCTTTAAAGGGTTTGTTTTTAAGCCTATCTAGTATGTTCTCTGGAAGTTTCAGAGGTGCGCATCAAGATTGGAGCGAGTTATGCTTTTGAGTTCCTACAGTTATTTTGTTACTATAGCAGGGGTTTTTGGAAGAAGAGAATGATTTTTTGGTAAATTAAGTTCTTGTGTATGCTCCTGTGATGTTCAGTGATGGTTCTAGGTCATACTCTATCATTGGTGTACATCCCCATTGATTGGTGTGCTTGTGATCACATATTTTTCCTTTGTGTGTTCAAGTTTTCATGTTCTTGGCCAACATGGTGGTTGTAGCGTGTTGTGGATCCTTGTGGATTAATTTTTGAATGCTTGGTACATTTGAAGATGTTGATTTAGGTCTTAATTATGTTGTGACTGAATTAGATTGGTACGCATTGATATTTTCTCATGAATTGGGCCAACAGTTGATATTCATATATTATTTATCTTTGACCGACAAAGTTGATGATGTAATTTTAGGTAGCGGATATATAAGAGAGATTGTTTCCTCATTTTTGGAGTGTGCTCGATGAATGTATGTGAAGTGTGTGCGAGATATGTGTGAGTAAATATCAGATCATTCGATTGCAGAGCAAAGTTTGAAGGAGTTTGAGTGATGTGTGAGGAAGTATTTATGTGCCTAATGGGGACTGTCATTAGGATTTTGAAGAAGCTAATTTCTCAGTTCAACCTCATCAGATAGATTTAATCTGATTGTTCTATGTAAGGAAGTGAGCCTTCCCTTTTGAGTAGTGAGCTCTAGGGAGTGTGCCTTAATGCATGTTCATTCCTTATTCATTTCTTTTATACTTTTAAGAGGGTATACATTATGGATTAACCTCCATCGTGGTTTTTCCCCTAACAATTTTTCCATGGAAAAATCTTGGTGTTGTGTATTTTTGATGTGTTGTTGATTCAGGTTTTCACTATTAATTATCAAATCTGAGATTAAAGGTTGATTAAGGTTAAATAAGTTTAAATTTTGTAAGAAGTAATTCACCCCCTCTCTCAGTTGTCTATCCTAATTTTTCCAACAATTGGTATCAGAGAAGGTTCCTCTAAAGAAGTTTAAAATACTCTTACAAGAAGGATAATCCTAGAATCAATGGTACAAATTACTCTTTGTGGAAGGTCAAAATTGAGTGTCATTTGAATTGCATTGGTGAACCCTTCTGGAAGATTACAAAGAACACATATACTATTCCTTAGAATGGTCCCTCTACTCTTGATGAGGTAAAACAAGATGAAACTAGTATCAAGGCTATAGAAGCAATACCGAGTGCTTTATAGATTCAAAGATGACAAATGTGATAGGTCTGAAAATAACACATGAGATCTGGAAGAAGCTAGAGACATTGTATGAAGGAGATGCACAAGTGAAAGTTTCCAAACTAAAAATTCTGAAAGGAAAAAGGGAAAACAAAAGATGAGTGAGGATAAAAACATTGTTGCTTTCATGCAGGAGGTAAATGAACTAGTGATGGGTATTATATGTGTCGGTGGAATTTTGGAAGAAGATGAGATTGTGGCTAAAGTGCTTAGATTAGTGCCTACTTCTTACAAAAAAAAATCTCATGCTCTTGAAGAGATCAAGACAGTAACAAATGTGACAAGAGACATGTTGATTGGTAAACTAGTTGCCTTTGAGTTGAGTGAATTTGGTGAGTCTAATCCTAAAATAGAATCTACATTTAAAACTACTGTATCCAGAAAAATCCAACAAATATATGGTTTGGGAGAAAGTTCTAGAAAAAAATTCAAATAGGAAAATGAGACAAAAAAAAATGAAGATGAGGAAAGAGAGCTAGAAGAGTTGGAAGCATTGATTGTGAAAAGAGAAGCCAGAGGACAAGGTAAGTATAAAGTAAAGCTTCTTATTAAATGTTTCTCTTGTAGTAAGATAGGTCATTTTGCATCAAGGTGTCCTAAAAGAGTTTCTACGTAAAAACTTGACAAGTCTAGATTTCAAAATAAATTTTATTATGTTGAAGAAGGTGTTACTAATGATGAATCTGATAAAGAATCTGGAAATGAATATGGATGGGTATTCATTGATATCAAGGAAAATGGTATGGTGTCCATTGAATCTACTGCAATCAAAATATTGAGAAAGCTCTTGCAACCAGAATTGATGAAAAGGATGAGTGGGTGATTGACAATGGATGTTCACATCATATGACTAGTGACAAAAGAAAGTTTATAATCTTGGAGAAATATGACTATGGTATTGTAAGATTTGGAGACAATAATGTTGGTGTGATTTGTGGTAGAGGCACTATTTCTCTTGGTGTTAAATATAATACTGATGATGTCCTTTATGTTGAAGGATTGAAGCATAACTTGTTGAGTGTTGGACATATGGTAGACAAGGGATACAATATTCAGTTCAAAGATGGTAAGTACATGATATTGGGAAGTTCTAGAAATGTAATTGCTTCAGACACAAAGACAAAGGGTAACATTTTTCATCTAAGTGTTGCTAGTGAGAGTTGTATAATTTCTCAAGTTGATGTAAGTTGGTTATGGCATAAGAGACTGTGTCATGTGAATTTTGATAACATTGTCAAAGTAAGCTCTAATCAAGAAGTTAGAGATCTACCTAAGTTAGTAAAGCCTACTAACACCATATGCAAGGAATGCCATATGGGAAAGAAAACTAGAATTTATTTTTGAAGAAAAAAAAATCATTCTAATGGAGTTTTGGAGCTAGTACATACCTATCTATGTGGTATCTCTAGAATCAGAAGTCTACAAGGAGAAAGGTACTTTATGTTTCTTATTGATGATTACTCTAGGATGATATGGGTTGCTTTCTTGAGAGAAAAACATGAAGCACTAGAAGAGTTCAAATGTTTCAAGGCTATGATAGAGGATGTGATAGGTTTGAAGGTTAAATTATTAAGGTCAGACAGAGGTGATGAATTCACTTCCTGGGATTTCAATTCATTTTGTGAAGAGAATGGAATCAAAAGACAATTATCTGCTCCCCAAACTTCTCAACATAATAGAGTTATTGAGAGAAAGAATATAATAATTCTAGATGTTGCTAGAACTATGATGTTGGAAGGTAATGTTCCTCATATCTATTGGAGAGAAGCTATAAGCATTGTTATATATACTATTAACCAGGTAAATGTCAATGGTAACTCTGGTAAGACTCATTTTTAGTTTTGGTTTTGTTATAAGCCTACTGTTGAATATTTTAAAATCTTTGGAAGTAGATGTTATATCAATCAAGATGAATATATTAGCAAGTTTGATGTTAGAAGTGATGAAGGAATATTTTTGGGTTACTCTACCAAGAGCAAGGCCTATTGGTGCTATAGTAGAATATTGAAGAAAATGGTTGAAAGTGAAAATGTCAAAGTTGATGAAGACATTGTTAGATCATCTAGATATTATGGATATGATTCAGATGACCAACATGATAGTACTGATAATGGAAAGAATGTGCAAACACAAAATCAAGTTCAAATTTTTTCGATGACTCAAGAGAATCATGAAGGAGAATCTAGTGGAAGTGAAGAAGAGAGAACATAAGAAAAAAAAGTTTGAGAGAATCCCAAAGTCCCAAGGTATGTAAAGATAAATCATTCAAAAAATTAGATTATAGCAGACAAGAATAAAGGTGTGCAGACTAGAAGAAGAATTGCAGAAGAGTATTGTCTGATTTCCAAAATTGAGCCTAGCAATGTCAATGAAGCATGTAAATATGAATATTGGATGGAAGCAATGCAGGAAGAACTCATGCAAATAGATAAAAATGATACATGGATTCTTGTTCCCAAACCTTAGGATAAAAATGTGATTGGAACAAAATGGGTCTTTCAGAATAAGTTGAATGAACAATGTGAAGTGGTCAGAAATAAAGCAAGACTGGTATACAAAGAGTACTCACAAATGGAAGGTATTGATTTTGAATAAACCTTCGCCCCTGTTGCTAGAATTGAAGCTGTGAGGTTATTTCTTTCTTATGCTACTTTCAAGAATTAAAAATTCTATCAGATGGATGTGAAGTCAACATTTTTGAATGGTGAATTAGAAGAAGAAGTTTATGTTGAGCAACCAGATGGATTTCAAATGACTGATAAATAAGATATGGTTTTTTGATTGAATAAAGCACTGTATGGACTCAAACAAGCCCCTAGAGCATGGTATGCTAGACTAGATAATTACTTGTTGAAGCTTGGATTCAATAAAGGTACTGTTGATGGTGTTTTCTGCACAACAACAACTCAGATAGAATATGATATCCTATCTCTCTTGAAAGGTAAATCTCTATGGGAAAAAAGATAACCCAAAGGTCTCTAATTTTAGGTCTTGAAAATTCAATAAAACAAACCAGAGATAATGTGAAAATATTGGTAATCACAAAGGGACCTTACAACAAGAAAATACTGGATTTTGGGCTTATCAGATCTAAACAATGAATTGATACATGGAATCTTGATTTGGACCTTGACAATAAAGAAATAGAAAAAGATAAAAGTTTCAGAAATAATTCTAAGACTACTCCTAACCCTAAGATTGAAAATGAAAAAACATAAAATTCTCAAAATGGACCGATCTCTTGTAAACTACTTTCTATTTAACCGAGATGAATATGCAATTTCACAAAAATAGTGCAATCTTCTAAGGTATTTAAATATTTTCAAATCACAAACATTCATTGAGCCAATCCTATTGCAATTGAGATGACCAAATCCTTATAACTGAACTAAGCACAATTTTAAGTCCAGGCTAACTTTGCAAAGCAGTTAACAATCAACTAACTGCAAAAAGTATGAACTAGAGATTGCTGCAAACATTTCAAACATGAAACTCTAAGCATCACCAAACAATCTAATCATAAATCATAAGAAATTTTAAAGATAGAATAACAAGAACCATGCCAGATGAAGCTCCACACCAAATCACAATATCTCTCTTATATTAATTCATCCAAATCAGAAACAACTCCAGTTTTCTATTACAAAACTTGCTTGGAAACAACTCTAATCTCCCATAATTCAAATCTCTATTCTACTCGAATGTCACTTATTTATTTATCCTATCTATCTATCTATCTCTATCTATCCATCCTCTATATGAGGCAATATGCCCATTTTATAGAGAATCTGTGAGATAGGTCAGCCCAAAATACAAATTTACAATCAAACAAGACCTTTAAGAGGTTCCCCATAAAAATATTCACTCATAATATGAAATGTGCAATTAGCACCAATTTCATCCCAGTCAACCACAAAATATAAAAGGGTCGACCCAATGCATGTAGGTAATGGGAAGCATGAATCTTGATGTAATCCTTTTAACTATTTCCCTTCTTTGTCTTTAGTTCGATCCTCTTCACCATGCACGACCAACAAGACCCTATCCAACTCAAAAATAGGTGGCAGAGGAAAAACCCTAATTCTTCTTTCAAGAGATTTGATGTCATCTCTTGTCTGCTTAATTGTAACATCCCAATCAGATCTATTAGCTAGGAATCTATCAATAACTGCAATATAGGTTGCAGCATCATCTAGTTGATGCTTAGTGATCGGACCTTCACTGATTGGAGAATAAAAATCTCTCCACCATTTCCTAAGCTTCTCCAGATTAAGATGTTTGGGAGAAAACTTCTTACTTCTTGTCATGACCTCAAAAAATGAGATACACCTATCATGGATACCATTCAGAGTGTCCTCAATCATCTTTGCCTACTTATGGATTTTCCTTAAAGCCTTTTTCCTCATTTGCAAGATTTCAAACCATTCCCAAGGTTCAGAAACCCTTGGAAAAGGAAGGATCCCACACTTTACTAGCTTATCCTCGATGAACTCCATAATTGTTGTAGTTTTCTGTCGAAGGAGATCAATATCCTCCTTGTCTTGAGCCACTATGGCCCTCAACCAGTCCATTGATCTCATAGCATCTCCTCCAGTCAACAAAACATCCTTAATGGAAACATCTCCCTTGGTTTGGACACACTAAAACAAAGCAACAGTAGCATTTGTGGTGCCTTTCATCTTTTCTAGCTCAGAAATTGTTTCCTGAGGCAAGAAACCTGCAACAGAGGAGGAAGAGATAATAGCCTGCAAGGGTTTCATCAACTCTTGCAAACACTTCTTTAGTTTCTCACTCTCTCTCTCCAACTCATGCTTGGTTTGCATAGACTTCTTCAACCTACCCACATTTACAACACTGGAGCCTTCATACTCAATATCCTGCTCTACAAAAGCATACCCTAATTCAATAGTTTGCGCATGATAGTCCTTGGCAATCACATTGTCTCTATTCTTATTTGGAGCAGGGGTAGCAATGTGGGCCACTCTGTTGCTTGAATCATCTCTCTAAATCTAAGACACCAACCTTGCCTTCTTCTTAGCTTTCCCTTGTCCAACATTAGCCATCAAGAGATCCCAATTAGGAGGAGCGTCCTCCACTATCACCATTTTGCTCTTCAATTCCCTATATAGCCAATTTGGAACAATAGACTTAGTTGACCCTACATCCTGCTTGTCCCATTGATCATTAGCTGCATCCTTTTCAACATTTGGCACATTATGGATATCCATATTTGGATTCTCCTTATCCTACAACTGTTCTCCCACAACAACCTGCACTGGTGAAGGGACTTTAACTAGCATCTCCTCCTTTTGAGAAGACTTGTTCAATTGCTCTCTTATAGGTGAATCCGCATAGGCCACCGAGGGAGATTGAGTCACCTTATCAATTTATGCTTCTGCATTATAGAGATCTCCTTCTTGAAATTCTTCCTCGCCCAAATCTTTACGCTCTTCATCCTCCATTGGTTCCTCTTGTGTGCTACCAATATCCTAAGGAATGGAGACACTTACTTATTCAACAACATGAATATTCACTGGAACATCCTCCTTTACTATAGTATCCCTTGGGGAAGGATTCCTTTACCTCCTCATGTACACTTGGGTTCTTTCCCCTGAGATTTCCACCTCTATCACTAGTGGCTAAATCTCCTTATCAATTTTGGGAGCCTCCCCCAATTTTTGTGATAGCTTTTTAATCCTTCTTCTCTTTGTCAATGGAGGAGAAATCTCTACCTCCTCTTCCTCTTCTTTATCCTTTTCAACTTCTTTCTTTGAGGCATGTCTCCTCTTCTTGGTGATAGGTTTCCTCTACTTACTCACCTCTGTCACCTTCTCCACTTGAACATCCCTAACCTAGATTCTGAAAGGGGAATCCACCTTTTCTTTACCTTTAGGATCTAGTTCAAGTGATTCCTTAGAAGAAAAATGAGACTCCAAGTCTCCCATCAGATCATAAGTACATGGGATAGCCTCACTCTCCAATTATAGGATCTTATTCTTCAACCACATTTTAGTGTACCTGACCACTGGAGTCATGACTTGATCCAACTCTTTTTTCACTTTTTCTAACCAGTCAACATCTCCAACTAGCCTATCCTTTAGAGCTTCATAAACATGACCCCGAATTAAGTTTCCATCCTCTTCCACCTGATCAGGGATGACCCTCACGTTGTCTAACCTTATCAAATCTACTGGAAATTTGGAGAACTTCCTCTTCCTTACCTCAAATTCATCAACTAAGTTAACCCAGTAGTCCTCAATATTTACCTTATGGCTATTTTCCTTACTAGCCTTCTTTTGTGCCTCACCAGTGATGTCAAACCTTGCCCTCTTGGAATGGAAATAGAGAACAAAAGTACTCATCTCCTCCTCAGAAGCATGAGAAGATTGGATAGAAGGAAAAACTTCACCCATTCCTATCTTTAAGGGAAAGTCATTCCCAAAACTTGTTTTGTACATTTCTCCCTTCACAACGTTGTCAAAGTCACAAATGTGCCTGGTGAATTCCAACAATATGATATGATCCATAGGATACCTTGGGAGTCTATAAGGATCCCTTTTTCAACCATCAATTCTGATGTATGAAAAAGTAGGGAACTGGATAAACCATGCCCCATATTTCCTTATCAACTCTTTAGCCTTGTCAGAAATTCTCATATTCTTTGCACCCTGGAGCAATCTAGTGATGTACATGGTAAAAGCATGATTTTCTCTTCTATAACTTCCTCCAGTTAAGTGCAACTATGGGTATACTTCATATATAGAATCCTATCCAAAGGTACCCTTACTGCTTAACCCCTTGTATGGGTGAAGTCTTGCTAATGAATACACTAGGTAGGAGGTCATGGTGAAGGTCTTAGTTTTCAATACATTGCATAACTTCTCATGGATTACTACACTTATGATACTTGCCCAGTGATAATATATCCATTTCTCCATCTGAGAAATAACATTGAACATCCAAGTCTCAAACACCCCTGCACTCTTCAACCCCATCAGTCTGTTGAGAAGAGTGATTACATTGTAATAGTCCCTTTTGAATTTAAGTCTGAATAGTTGCTTTGACAACTTGGAGAAATGGGACTTAGGCTTCTCCAACCAAGAGTTAATCACCTGTTGGGACTTAACTAAATTTTCTTCATAATACTTCCTGGCACCATCCATATCAAAGGCCACCACATGGGACCTGTCAGGCATATCAAAAGTTTCAGCAATCGATATAGGGCTAAAGCCTGCCAAAACCCTTCCCTGGGGACCGATTATCCTTCGTGTCCCTCTATCATAGTTCTTGGCACATTCAAGTACCAATTTATAACACTACACCATGGAGGGGAAACCTGCTGCACGATCCAATCCAGAGTCCACCATTCTCTTCACCACAAAGGAGGGCTCAGTGCTGACATCTCATCCTTAAATTCTTCATAGTCCCACATACCCACATTGGTATCCGTGATTCCTGACCAAATAAAAGTCAGCTTAATTTTAGGAATTCTACTCTTTATGTTCAATTTGACCTTCTCTGCATCAGAGAATGCTGAAGTCTCTGCACCTAGATCTGTTGCCTTCCCTTTGCCCCGACCAACAACATCTTGTCCTAATCCTACCTGCAAAAAAATAAAGATGACCACAATAAGATCCAAAAGAAACAACAAGTGCAAGAAAACAATATCTCAAAGTTTAGGTTTTGGTCCGCTTCGCGGATTCCATACTGGAGAGGATTTTCCAAAAAAATCGGACCAGGTGGATTCCAGCGATCCAAGCACACAACTCCAATAATACCAAATTAATCCATCAATTTAACAAAGGAGTAACCTTAGAAACACTTAGCATAAGTTCATCTAATTAATCAAATACATCATCAGTAAACCAATTCCCCAAAACCATCACATTCAAAACTTTCCCAAAAAACCCAGAAGAATCCGTCGGAGACAGATTTTAGCGAAAATAGCAATAGTTACAACTAACCGGGGAAAATGAAGAAGGAATGAAATATTTGGGAAAATCCGGAGGACACGAATTTTAGCAATAACTCAATAAATTAATGTTAAAGCACTGACCTAATTGCGGATTTTGGGAAAATCCGGAGGAAATAGATTTTAGTGAGCCAAATGAAATCCGAAAAAAAGTGGCGAAAGTGAAAGAACTAGAAAAGCCGGGGAAATCCGAAGGAAGCAGAATTCCGCGAGGACCTCGAAAAATCGAACCTATCCACATTTTCTCACCTTTACCAAAATGATTCCGACAACTTCAAATCTAAGGCCTGCACCCTGACAACGACCTAACCTAGACCTCTAATGAATCAAATATGAATTTAGAACATTCCTCATCGCAGTTCGAGAAGGATTGGCTATGCCCTAGGTCAAGAACCCTAAAATATCTTCCATCAAAGCATGGAGAACTAGGTACGGCTTGCTCACAGACAAACATGAAAATTTTAAAATCAATGCAAGCAAAAACCAAAAGAATAGAAATACTAGACCAAGAATATGATCAACCCAGTGAAGTAGTACAAAAATGGAAATCCCAAGATTCCCAGACATGACGCGGACCCAAGGAAACAATGAAGCCACAAATGACCAAAAAGAAAAAGAAGCAAAGTAACCAAACCAACAAAGAAAAGTGAATATCTACATACCATGAGATCGAAAAAGACTGGAACTGGTAACGCCAACAAACAAATTTCAAACGCAGGCAAGACACAATCCACGCACATGAATTTCAAATGCAACTATCAAAATGGCTTTGAAATCCATGATCGTGCAGTACACCAAAGGCTACAAGACTCAAGCTCAAATGATAAGAAAACAAACCAACTCAAATGATCAATTACTTCCAAAAATCCAATATATCATTGCATGAAAAAACCCGCACCAATGCCATTAATGTGATCGAAAAGACAACCATGACCACAAGAAATCGAAGATTCGATAGAGCAACGGACTTTGGAGAAATTCAATTATGATGGATTTCCCTAGATTCGGGTCAAGAAACCATCACTTCCGGACTCTGAAAGAAAACGAGAAAATCCGGCCAGAGTGGATTATCCAGAAAAGAGTGAAAACTCTGAAATGCATTCAAAAATCAAGATTTTCAATAAAATTCATGAGTGTGCCACTTCAATTGGAAATATTAACATCAAAGCACGATCCCAAGCAAGAAAAAACCCCAAGAAAGGAGGGCCAAGACACCAAAACATGAAAAAAGAGGGTCCCCACTTTCAGTGGGGCATTTGTGCAAAAACTACGCAACAAATGGAAACTCTGTTGGGGAAATGCTCTAGAGAATTTTGAGGATAAACTAGAATCAAGAACCCAAAATCTCTAGTTTCAATCCTCTCATCAAGACTCTAATGAAAAAAAATTCAGAATCCACAAGCAGGAAGATCTTTTCTATAATAGGGTCCAAGTGTGTGTTAATAATTCATTTCCTATCCTGTAAGTGCAATGGGAACCAGAGAAAATTTTACCAACCTACATAAGAGTTCAAACTTCAAAAGTGACTTGGATAGAGCCTCCCTGCCAGTCAAGTGTCCATAGCTCCGGTGAGGTTATCGTTGTGACCCTCCCAAGCATAGCTTTACTCCCAGTTAGGCATCTTTAGCCCCGATAGAGATACTAGGAGACTCCTAATAAGGTGAAGCATATTGATATTTCAAAACATTTCCTTCTTTTCTCTTTTATTAGACCCTTTCTTCTTCACCTTTGTAAGTAATGAAACTCATGCTCAGGGATGAGGAACACAGTGGCAATGAAGCAAAATATAATATTTTTCACTAGGTCAGATTAATCAAGAAACCCTATGCAATTGCAGAATCTTTAATTTTAGTGTGAAAATGTGAGACCCAAATATATTCCAAGGTGTATCCAAAACAAGTGACTCTAATTCCATGTACAAGGGACATCAGATAAAAGAATTCCACCACTTGATTCTGAAAAACTGGTTAAAGTCTATAAAAGAAATTCTTAGAACAATCCCAAGCAAAATAACCCATTGTATAGATGCAACATCCCCAAGAAAATAAGGAACCCAAAAGAAAAAAACCAAAATGAAAAAGGAAACAAACCAGAGAAAACCTAAACTGCCAAAGCAAAACCAACAAAATAAAGCAAAAAAATAAACCCATTTTAGCTATGTACAGGATGAACTGCAGAACATTTCAAGGTTGAAAATAATGCTTCAGATACTGCCCATTGATAGGCAGCGAGATATCCTCACCAGTGAGGGTTTTCAAATGAAAAGCATTATCTCCCACAATTTTTGAGATCTGGTAAGGACCAAGCCAAAGTTTATCAAATTTACCATGCTCTCCCTTACAATCATGAGCTATATCCCAGTAGATAACTAATTCAGAAATTCTAAAGGCCTTTACCTTAGCTCTCCTATCAAACCATATTTTTACCATACCCTGATGTTTAGCAAATTTCTCTAGGGCTTCATCTCTTTTCTCTTCTAAATGCAACAATTCAGCCAAACAAGCTTCACGTTTATCTTCTTCATTATAGTACTCGTTGATAAACTATAAGGTAGGGATTTTCAATTGGATAGGAAACATAGGTTCCAAACCATACACCAGGTGATAAGGAGAAGTTCCTATGGATACCTTCTGTCTGGTTCGGTCATCCCACAAAGAAAATAGGAGATGGCTGTGCCAATCCTTAGGGTTTTGTTCTAAAAAAATTTGCATAACTGTCAGTAGGTTCTTATTGGAAGACTCAGCTAAGCCATTACCCTGAGGGTAATAATTGGATAAAAATTTAATAAAAATCCCATGATGAAACACCCAATTAGAAAATTTTAGTGAAAAAAATGCAGGACCATTATCACAGACCAAAGACAATGGACAACCAAAACGATTGATAATTCCTGACTCAAGAAAATTGATTACCACATCCGAAGTACACTATTTAGAAGTCAAAGCCTCTGTCCACCTAGTAAAATAATCAGTTATGGTAAGAATATACCTGTGGCCCACAGAAGATGGAGAAGTAATACGACCTATGAAGTCCATACCTCACTAAGCAAACAATTTTACCTCTATGACAAGCTAGAGTGGAAGAGCTGCACGTTTTCCCTTACTTGCTATAGTCTGAGATATGTGAAAATTCCTCACATGTTGGTGTACATCATTGAGAAAATTAGGCCAATAGTAGTCTACCCTCAAGATCTGGTGTGCAGTGGATGATGCAAAACCATGCCTTGTGCCATATTTCTCATGAATTTTAGTTATCACTCTGGCAACTTCTTCTTTTCCCAAACATATTAAGTATACACCCTCATGATTTATTTTATACAAGATAGCTCCCTTCATCATAAAACTTCCACTCCTCATGCAAAAGGCTCGAATTTGAACTGTATTGAGGTGATCAGGACACTGTTGATTCAACAAATAAAAAATGATTTCATCATACCAATCTCCTGGATATACCTCTTGAAGGTAATAATGTTGAGTTGTGAGATCAGGACCGGTCTTAGCCATTGTCCTTGTTAGTCCTTGTCCTCTCACTAATTTCATGGGCTGAATTTCCATATCATACTCTTGCAACATAGTCACCCATTTGGCCCTTCATTCACCTAACTCATTCTGCATTAACAAGAACTTTACTGTAGGATCAGGGACTATGGAAAAAACTTTATTCCTTAAGATATAATGCCTAAACTTATTCACTGCTCTAACCAAAGCATAGGCCTACTTTTCTACATTATGATATCTTAATTCTGGATCTTTTTAGGGATTACTCTTGAAGGCTATAGGGTGTTCATCCCCTTGATCAAACTTTTGAGTAAATATTGCACCACAGGAGTGGTAAGAAGCAAAGGAATATATGTAAAAGGGTTTAGTATAATCTAGACTCACCAGTACACGGGCCTCAGGAGTAGCTTTCTTGATTTTTGAAAATTCTTCCTTAGCCTCTGCATTCCAGACTATTTTTGCTTCTTATTTCAACATAGCATTCAATGGATTGACTATCTCATGAATCTGGTGATAAATTTCCTAACAAAGTTAATCATACCAAAAAATGACTTCATCTCTTTCTTACTTGCAAGAGGTTGGATTTTTAAAATAGCCTATATTCGCTCAGGATCAATAGAAATACCTTGTTCTAAGATAATATTTCCCAACAGCTTTCCTTTTGTGACTCCAAAAATGCATTTTCATGGATTAAGTGAAATACTGAACTCTCTGCATCTTTGAAATACTTTGCATAAATCTGTTATATGATCACCTCATTTCTTGGAAAAAATTGTCAAATCATCCATATAGATAATGATGCATTTACCAATTATGTCCTTAAAAGCAATGTCCATAGCTCTCTGGAATGTAGCTCCAGCATTAATCAACCCGAGTGGCATCCTTCTATAAGCAAAAGTTCCCCATTTCGTAGTAAAGGAATTCTTGTGCCTATCCTTTTACTGCACCATAACTTGGTTGTATCCAGAATACCCATCCAAAGAGGACATCATTTGAGATCCATTTATGATCTGAAGCACCTCATCTAGTGAGGGAACTAGATAATTATCTTTCTCTGATGCTCTATTCAGATTTCTAAAATCCACACATAGTCTGATCTCCCCATTCTTTTTCCTTACTGGAACCAAATTCACAACCCAGGTGGAATGTCTTACTGGAAATATAATGCATGTTGAAAGAAACTTCTACACCTCCTTCTGAATAATGGGTTCTAACAAATTGTTGATTGGCCTCTGTCTCTGCCTAAATGGTTTGATATCTGATTTCAAAGGGATGCTATGTGTGATTATTGAAGTATCATATGTTTTCAAATCTTCATAACTCCAAGCTATTACATCATGATATGTATGTAGGGTATCAATAATCCCCTTTCTTTCTTCTGTAGTGCATACCTTACCAATAAAAACATTCTTCAAGTCATCTGGTGTCCCCATATTATATTTTTCACATGGACTACTGAGACACTCTCTTTTAGTTTGTTGCTCTTGATCTCTTATCTTATCTAACTCAAAAATTCATTCAAGCTACACCATACCTCTTGGAATGGTATTAGTTTTCAGATTGATGATTCCTCTAAAGTAAATTTCTGCTTCTTGAGGCTCTATGTCATCAATTACTTGAGAAGAAATACACCACAACTTGTAATAAATTCCAGAATATGATTATCATCTTCAAATACCTAGAAATTAGTAACGTTGTCAGGCATTGAAGGTACTCGGGTGAGCTCAACTATGAATTTCTTCAACCCTGAGACAACAAAGGCTGTAGGGTGCTAGTAGCTTGTGCTAAGGAATCAACAACCTGATTTTTGTTTCGAGGGATCAATTGAATATTAAAAGCATCGAACCCTTCAATGAGATCCCACACCCTATGCCTATAATTGTTCATTCTTCTATCATGGCATGAATACTATTTTCTTACTTGTTTGATTACTAACTCTGAATCTTCGAACACTTGTAATATCTTGACTTTCTTTCTTGATGCCATTAATAAGCCATGGATCAAAGCTTCATATTCAATGACATTGTTAGTGCACTGGAAATAGAGTCTATGAACAATAAAATAATTCTTACCTTTAGGACTGATCAACTTGAATCCGGCTCCAACACCTTGCTTAGATTTAGATCCATAAAATCTTAATGTCCAACAACCATTAGGTTCTCTTGGTTTCAATTTATCTTGTTCTTTATTGAAAATGGGGTGCTCTTCAGGAAGTGTTGGGATTTTACTCTTATAATTGTTTAACTGTTCCTGCATATTAAGTCCAACGGTTGAAATTGGATTGATGCATTTTTGTATTTGTTGAACAACAGTCTGACACAAGTCACATTCTAACTCGAAATGAGTGGTATCATGGAATCTGTACCAATTTGAAAGCAATAGTTCTTGAAATTTCATGCTTCCTTTCAATTGTATTTGATCCTCCATGTATTTCTAGATAAACTCTTGAAAGTTATCCAATAAACTCAGTTGCCTACCCCTTGATCACTAGTTTTATCCTCTTGTTCAATCAATGTCCTAGAACTACTGCTCTCTGGAATGTGTTTATCTAAAGAATCCTATAGCATGAAAAATTCTTCATTTGTTTTAACTAATGTAGCTAATACATAGTTTCCCATACTAACCTCACACACCAATACCTCATTGAAAACATTCTGATACTTAGTGATTATATACTTCATTCGGGGTTCTCTTTCAATTCTGATCTAATTCGGAACTCCTTTCCATGGTAACCACATGTGAGAGTAGTCTCTAGATGTATACGCATTCAATTCATTAGTAAAATCTCTGCCTAGGATCAAACCATAAGTATCTGGTATGTCAACAACCTGAATATTGATCACTTGTTGTACCCTAGGGTTTGATGCCAGTTGCATAGGGATCATGTTCAATTCTCAAACTACACTTACTTCTATTTTATCCAATTGAGTAACCTTCTTTTGAGAGGCTATAGGGGTAATACCTAACGCTTTGCAAAAAGCAAAAGGCATAACATTTGTAGAGGCTCCTGAATCTAGAAGACAATTATGCAAATTCTTTCCAAAAATACGAACAAATATTAGGAAAGGAGGGGTTTCCATCTTGCCTTGAAAAAAATTTAGATGAGTATCAGCTTGTGCAACTTGACCCTTATCCTTATCTCCCCTTTTATCTATAGGTGGGACTTGACTTCTAGGTGTTTAGGAGTTGGAAGACCTACTAGTAGCCTCATTGGCCACTATCCCTTGTGATGTTATATTTGAATTAAATGATCCCAAAATTGCATTCCTAATAGTAGGAACACTTAATAATTCAAAGGCAGAAAGACTGAACTTTACTTTCTTTAACTCTTTAGTCACATATTCACCCAATTGCTCCATATTCAGGTCAGTATGGGCTTCCTTGTAGCCATTGGCCTACTTATCTTTAGATACTTTAGTATTGTTTCCCTTTGACAAGTACTGTGTGGGTACATGAGGATAAGATGGATTATTACTCGCTTGTGGATTTGGTGGAGTATTGAAATTATTAGGAGGGATTGAAGTGGTGAAAGGACCTCTAGCCTGTGGACCCCTGTTGGGTCTATTTCTTAAATCATATTTCTTGGCTGGTTGCTAAAACATCTAAACTTCTTCAATACTAACTTCATCATCATACAAAGGGTCATTATCATTTTCATTTTCCTCATAAAACAACTGGGAAATATCCTCTTCATTCAGCACCTGTTCTACCTCATCCTCGTGGTCATTGGACTCCTCTTCTAGTTCACTCTCTTCACTTTTGGGAAATGGGGCATGATTAAGTACCAGCACTAGGAAGTCATATGGATTTGAGGGAAAATTTTCCTATCCAATGGAGTTATTATCTACTTCATACTAAAAGATAGAAGCTACAGTCTAAAATTCAATAAAATCTAACTCAGACTATTGACTTGTATTATGGAGTCTACACCAACCAGACAAGGCTGCTTCTGCAAAGTATACACCATTCAGAAGCTTCTCCTAAGTAGGGGGCTAATCCAAGGGAGTAGGGATCACTCCATTATTAGGCCTAGTATTCCATGACCTATTCTACCTAGGCTATTTCCCTTTATCAAATCCTTGTCCACCTTGCTGATTTCTATCAAAATTCTGACCAGAGTCTTGTCTTCTATCAAAATTCTGACCAGAACTTTGTACTCTATCATAATTTTGATTTTTGTCAAAATATTGACCTCTTTCAAAATTCTTGTTTTCTCTACCATACTTATATTGTATATTCTTTTGAGCAGCCTGAAGCTGGCTATTCCGATTTCTCAAATAAGTTACCTTTGTATTCAACCTCTTCACTTGTTCAGATAATTCATCCAATCTCTCCTTGTCCAGACTATTAGGTAATTCTGGGTTACCACCAGAAGGATATCTAGGAGTACCTCCAGAACCAACAACCTGATTCAAAACTTCTGAATTCTTCAAATATGTAGGGAAACCAGCTTGTTATTGATGAAGGGGATGATTAGCTCTTTGTTGTGGATAAGAGTTCATAGGTTGAGTTTGATTCAAAGGTGGACTTGGATGAGGAACCAAAGGAAATGAAGGTACATGATTCATGATTGGAGTATGACTGGTCAAAGCCTAGTCAAGGGCTTGAATTTGTCCAGGGTGAGCTACAGGTACTAGAGAAGGCAAAGGTCCTAATAAGTGTTGCCTCAAGTCTGTAATGACCTTTACTACTTCTATATATGTAGTGAGAAAATTATTTAGAGGATTAGTCCTTTGTTTGAGAAAGATGGTTGTAAGGATATTCAAGGTTTCAAGGTACACTTCCAAAGCAGTATTTTCATTTCCAACATAAGGTGTCTGGAGTCTAGTATATGCTCGATGGAACCTATCATTGAATGATCCTATTGGCTCATTAATCTCTCTTTTTACCCTAGTAAAATATAAGTACAACTCATTGGCAATAATGGGGATCTTGAACTTTTGCAGAAATGCAGTTACTAATTTAGTCCAATTATGGATGGAAGTAGCAGGTAAGCGATTGTACCAATAAAAGGCCTCTTCTCCTAAAGAATAAGGGAAAATCTTGCATGCAACATCCTCATGGTTAATTCCTCTATCCCTCAAGCAGGTCTAGAAAATCCTAATATGCTCCTCTGTTGTTCTGTTTGGGTCATGAGTATGAAACTTCGAGCAAAAATGCTTAGGGTTCTTGGGCATGACATTGTAGTTATTCAAGATCAATGGGGATGGATTATTAGAAATAAAAGCCATTGGTGAGGTGGGGGTGGTAATTTTAGATTTATGACTGGTTGTGGTTGTGGAATAGGAATTCCTTCAGAGTCCGATGAAGATGAAGATGATGGAGATGATGGAAGTGGGTGAGCGAATGATGATTCTTCCCCTTCCCTGGTCCTTCTTGACCTAGTAGGGGCTTGTAACTCTTGAAATTCTTCTCCTCTTGGAGTAGATGTAGTTCTTCTTCTAAGCCTCTTAGGAGATATTGCGTTTAGGAAACACTCCAATTTTCTTATTCAAAAGGCCCTCCTTCTAGTGCCAATTTGTTGATGGTGTTTTCTGCACAACAACAACTTAGATAGAATATGATATCCTATCTCTCTTGAAAGGTAAATCTCTATGGTGTTGATGGTGTTTTATGCACAGCAACAACTTAGACAGAATATGATATTCTATCTCTCTTGAAAGGTAAATCTCTATGGAAAAAGAGACAACCCCAAGGTCTCTAATGTCAAGTCTTGACAATGTAGTAAACATCTCAGTGATAAATGTGAAAATGCTGGTAATCACAATGGGACCTTACTACGAGCAATACTGGATATCAGATCTTATCAGATATGAACACTAAAATGATACTTTTAAACTCAATTAGAACCTGAAATGATAAAGAAATAACAAAAGATAAAGGCTTCAAAAGTAATCTTAAAACTATTATTAACCCTAAAACTAGAATATGAAAGGATTAAATATTTAGAATGGACCGATCTCTCATAAACTATCTTCTGCTTGACCAAGATAAATCTGCAATTCCACATAAATAGTGCAATCTTCTAAGGTGTTGAAAGATTTTCAAATCATAACAATTCATTCAGATAATTCCATAGAAACTATACTAAACAAACTTTCATAATTGAACTAAGCACAAAATATAAGTCCAGGCTAACTTTGCAAAGCAGCTAACAATCAACTAACTACAAAAAGTATGGACTAGAGATCGCTACAAACATTCCAAACATGAAACCCTAAGCATTATCAAATCATTTAACCATAAACTATAAGCAATTTGAAAGATAGAACAACAAGAACCATGCCAGATGAAATTCTAGAAGATGGATACCAAACACAATATCCTCCTTATATTAAATCATCCAAAAATGGCAACAATTCCAGTTTTCTGTTACAATATTTGCTTGAAAATAAAACCCTAACTTGCTCTTACTTGTCCTTGCACTTCTATTTCTAATTCCTTCTCAATTTTTCCTATCTATCTATACCCAAAATGAGGCAACATGCCCATTATATAGAAAACATGATAGGTCGGCCCAAATTACAACTTCATAATAAAACCCTAACCTCCAAGAGGTTGGCCCCAAAGACTAAATTCAGACATATGAAATGTGCCATAGCACCAATTTCATTCTCAACTGCCAAAACACCCAAGAAGGTTGGCCCAATACATGTGAATAAAATGGGAAGCACAAATATTAATGAGATTCAATATATTTACTTCCCATCCTTATCTTTTGTTTTATCCAACTCTCCATGTACGTCCAACAAGACCCTATCCAACTCCGCAACAGGTGGCATAGGCAAAACTATGATCTTTCGCTCAAGGGTTACAACACCCTCCCTTGCCTGTCGAACTGTACGATCCCAATCAACCTTGGTCAAATATCTATCAATGACTGGAATATAGGTTGCAGCATCATCCAGTTGATGTTCAATAATTGGTCCTTCACTGACTAGACAATATACATCCCTCCACCATTTTCTAAGTTGCTCCAAACTGAGATGCTTTGGAGCAAACTTCTTCCTTCCAGTCATGATTTCAAAGAAAGAGATGCATCTCCCATGAACATCAGTTAGGGCATCCTCAACTAGCTTTGCCTGCTTATGAATTTTCTTTAAGGCCTTCTACCTCATTTGCAGAATCTCGAACCATTCCCAAGGTTCAGAAACCTTAGGAAAAGGAAGAATCCTGCATTTAACCAATCTATCCTCAGTGAATCCCATGATATTTGTAACATTCTGCAGGAAGAGGTCAGTATCCACATTATCTTGTGCTAATGCCACCTTCAACTGATCAATCAATCTTAATGCTTCCCCTCCAGTGGAAAATATTCCCTTAATGACATCATCTCCTTTATCTTGGACACCTTTCAACCAAGTCACTGCAGCATTGGAGGTAGTCTTCATATTCTCTAGCTCATAAATGCTCTCCTGGGGAATGAATCCTGCAGCAGAAGAGGAGGAGCCAATTGCCTGCAAGGGTTTCATCAAATCTTGCAAGTATTTTCTCAAAGTTTCATTTTCCCTCTCTAGCTCATGCCTAGTCTATACTTCCTTCTTCAATCATCCCACAATAACCGCACTGGAACCTTCATATTCCTCAATATCTTGCTCAACAATAGCATGCCCCAAATCAACAGTTTTCACATCATAATCCTGGGTAGTTACATTGTCCCTTTCTTTGTCTGGAGTAGGAGTAGCAATGTGGGCCACCTGATTACCTGATCCATCTCTTTCAATCTAAGAGATAACCCTTACTTTCTTTTTACCTCTCTGATTCTCCACATTCACCATGAGGGCACTCCAATTAGGAGGAGCATCCTCAACAATCACCATTTTACTTTTCAATTCCTTCTCGAGCCAGTCAGGGACAGTGAACTCGGTGGGTACAGTGCTCTGCTTACCCTGCTCCTTCTCCTGTTGATCATCAGTAACATTCTCTTCAACATGTGGAATTTTGGGAACATCCACTGTTGGGTCTTCCTCCTGTTGTATCTGTTCTTCTACAACAACTTTCATTGGTGAGGGAGTCCTAGCCGGTGTCTCTTCCTGCCTTTGGGGAGACTTATCCAGTTCTTTTGTAGGAGAATCCGTATGTGCCACCAAGGGAGATTGAATCACCCTATTTATCTTTGCCTCTACATTGAAGAGGTCTCCCTCTTGAAACTCTTCTCCATCCAGCTCCTTAGGATCTTCATCCTGTTTTGATTCTCCTTCTATACTACCAGCATCATGAGGAATAGAGGAACTAACCTGCTCAATAATAGGGACACTTACTGACACACCCTCCTTGGCCACAGCATCCCTTGGGGAAGGAGTCTTGGATCTCCTCATGTAAACTTGTGTCTTTTCCCCAGAGCTTTCCACTTCTACCATTGGTGGCTCAGCTTTCTTGTCAACCCTAGGAGCCTCCTCCAGTTTGTGTGATGTTCTTGTAGTCCTTTTCTTTTTCATCAATGCATGGACACTCTCCACCTCTTCTTCTTCTCCTTGATTCTTTTCAACTTCCTTTTTAGAGGCATGCTTCCTATTCTTAGCAACAGGCTTTCTCTGTTTCCCCAACTCTGCAGCTTTCTCAGCCTGAACATCTCTTACTTGAATTCTAAAAGGAGAGGCCACCTTCTCCTTACCCTTCTGATCTGGTTCAATAGAAGCTTCAGAAGTAGAATGGGACTCCAGGTCTCCCATTAGGTCATAGGTGCATGGAACACCTTCACTCTCGAGCTCTAGCATCTTGTGTTTTAACCACATTTTAGTGAATTTAATCATTGGGGTCATAACCTGATCCAGGTCATTCTTTTCCTCTTCCAACCAATCGACCTGCCCTACTGGTTTATCTTTTACTACCTCGTAGACATGGCCCTGAATCACATTTCCATCTTCCTCTATCTAGTCCGGGATGGCCCTCATGTTATAAAATCTTACCAGACCCACTGGCAGCCTGGAAAACTTCTTCTCTCTTACCTCAAACTCATCGGCAAGGTTTTCCCAATAGTCCTCAATATGAGCCTTGTGGCTATAATCCCTATTAGCCTTCTTTTGTGCTTCGCCTGTGATATCAAACCTTTCCCTTTTAGTGTGGAAAGGAAGTCCAAAAGAACTCATTTCCTCCTCAGCAGCATGGGCACTCTGAATAGAAGCAAAAACTTCTCCCATTCCAATCTTCATAGGGAAATCATTCCCAAACCCAGTCTTATGCATTTCTCCCTTTATAACGCTGTCAAAATCATAGATTTGTCTCACAAATTCCAACAAAATGATCTGATATGTGGGATACCTTGGCAATCTGTAAGGATCCCTTTGAAAACCGTCAATTCAGATGTATGAAAAGGTAGGGAATTGGATAAACCATGCTCCATATTTTTTCACCAATTCCTTTGCCTTGTTAGAAATTCTCACATGCTCTGCACCCTGGAGTAGCCTGGTGATATACATGGTGAAGGCATTGTTTGATCTTTTGTAACTCCCACCAGTTAAGTGCAATTGTGGGTACACCTCGTAAATAGCATCCTGCCCAAAGACACCTCTGTTACTCAATCCCTTGTATGGATAAATCTTGGCCAATGAGTAAACCAGGTAAGAGGTCATGGTGAAAGTATTGGTCTACAAGACATTATACAACTGATGATGAATTTCATCACTGATGACACCTGGCCAATGATAATCAATTCCCTGCTCCATCCTGGCAATTATATTGAACATCCATGTCTCAAACAAACCTGCACTTTTCAATCCCACCAACCTGCTAAGAAGGGTAATAGCATTATAATATTCCTTCTTGAACTTAAGTTGGGACAACTGTTTGGGAAACTTAGAGAAATGGGATTTAGGCTTCTCCAGCCAGGAATTAATCACCTGTTGTGATTTAACCATCTCATCCTCATAGTATTTTCTAGAATCAGTCATATTAAAACCCACCACATGGGATCAGTCAGGCATGTCTAAGGTTGTGGCAATCACCACAAGACTGAAGCCAGCAAGAATCCTTCCTTGGGGACCTACTATCCTCTGCGTTGCTCTGTCATAGTTCTTTGCACATTCCAATACTAACTCATAACATTGTACTGCAGGAGGGAAACCTGCCACATGAATTAATCCGGATTTTACCATACCTATTGCTAGTAGAGAAGGATTCGGTGCTGACATCTTAGCTTTGAACTCCTCATAATCCCACATTCCTACATTGGTATCCATTATGCCTGACCAAATTGAGGTCATCTTGCTATCAGGCACTCTGCTCTTGATGTCCAATTTAACCTTTTCCGCATCTAAAATAGTAGAGGCCTCATCAGTAGCATTAGTTGCCTTTCCTTTGCCCTTACCAGCAACATTATGTCCTGATCCTGCCTATAAACACACAAGGACAACATAAAATTAGAACCATTAAAAGCAATGAGTGCGAAAATATCATTATCTCAAAGTTCGGGATTTATCCCCCCTTGCGGATTCTGCGCTAGGAAGGATTTTTGGGAAAATCTGGACCAAGCGGATTCCAGTGAACCAAACATACTAAATCCCATAATACCATTTAAATCCTCAATTCAACCCAGGAAAAGCACTAAGAACATTTATGATAAGCCTCCTAAGTTAATCAAATGCATCATCAAGATACCCCTAATCCAAATTCATCAAATTCAATCATTTTCCCAAAACACCCGGAAGAATCCGCTAGAGATAGATTCTGGCGAAATTGACAGTTTTACGACAGACTCGGGGAAAATGAAAGGGGATAGATTCTTGAGAGAATCCAGATGGGACGGATTTTGGCGAAACCAAAGGTATGACAATATAAGCTTAAAATCAGGAAAATGACCCGACTGCGGACTTCGGGAGAATCTGGATGGAACGGATTTTGGCGAAACCAAAGGAAATCCAGATTAAAGCGAAAATGAAGGAAAAAACAAGAAATTCGGGAAAATTTGGGGAGAGCGGAATTCCACAAAGACCTCAAAAACCCAAACCATATTCACATCCTCCGTGCTCTATCATATGAACTCAAATCCTTTTGGATCCAAGCCAAAAATCCGAAACAAAAATGACCTAGGATTTTAATGAACAAAACATGAATGAATGACCCATTTCCTAGCAATTTCAAAGACAAACGGCCATGCCCTAGGTTGGGAACCCTAAATGTCCGCCATGAAAGCACATACGACTCAACAATTCACCAAAATGGAAAAAACCAAAGTCATAGCGGACCAAAGCCTAATCAAGAACCAACACTAGACTAATCATAATGATTAATCGATCCAAAACGAACTCGTGTATCAAACCAAAACCCCCCCCAACACGTGCGATGATGATGCGCAACCAGAAATGCTAGAGAACTACGAAAGACTCCCAAAATGTGTGAGAAGAAAATTGAAATCAACAAAGGACAGAGTGCATATACATACCATGGAAGTGTCAAGGTTGCGATGAAGGAAATGATAAGTAACTGCTTGATGCAGACTGGATGCCCATGCACTCCAAAAACAAACGCACAGCTCAAGTAATTTTGAAGATCAAAATATTAGTAGAAAACTAAAAAGCTCACTCACGCAAGCTCAAACGATACCAAATGTACAACTCAAAGTGATCAATTATTTCCCAAACCATCAATATATCAAAGCCTCCCGCCTTCGTACCAATGCCATTAATGCATTCGACAAGACAGTCGCAGCCACGAGGAATTTTGGGGATTCGACTCAAGGACGGATTTTGGGGATTTGACTCCAAGAATGATTTCAAGGAAATCCAGAATGAACGGGTTTTCCTAAAGACAGTGCAAAAAGTTAGTTTCGGACAATCAGGGGAAACCGGGAGAATCTGGCCTAGGCGGATTTTCCTGAAAATAGTGAAAAACCCGAGATAAAGCTGAAATCTTAGATTTTCAATATGGCTTAAAAGGATACCACTTCAATTGGAAAAATAGGATGTTAAAGCACAAACTCAAGCAAGCAACACCCTCAGAAAGAGGGACCAAAATACCAAAAAGCGAAAAGAAAGAGGGTCCCCACATTCTACGGGGCGTGTGTGCAAAAACTGCACAACATATGGGAATAGAGATAACCCAAGGTCTCTAATGTTAGGTCTTGACAATGCAATAAAACAACCCAGAGATAATGTGAAAATGCTGGTAATCACAAAGGGACCTTACTACAAGCAAATATTGGATTTCGGGCTTATCAAATCTAAACAATGAATTGATACTTGGAATCTTGATTTGGACCTTGATAATAAAGAAATAACAAAAGATAAAAGTTTCAAAAATAATTCTAAGACTACTCCTAACCCTAAGATTGAAAATGCAGAAAGATAAAATGCTCAAAATGGACTGATCTCTCATAAACTACTTTCCGTTTAACCCAGATGAATCTACAATTTCACAGAAATAGTGCAATATTCTAAGGTATTTAAAGATTTTCAAATCACAAACATTCATTCAACCAATCCTATTGCAATTGAGATGAAAAAATCCTTATAACTGAACTAAGCACAATTTTAAGTCCACACTAACTTTGCAAAGTAGCTAACAATCAGTTAACTGCAAAAAGTATGGACTAGAGATCACTGCAAACATTTCAAACATGAAACTCTAAGAATCACCAAACAATCTAACCATAACTCATTAGAAATTTTGAAGATAGAATAAAAAGAAGCATGCCAGACGAAGCTCCACAAGATAGATACCAAATCACAATATCTCTCTTATATTAATTCATCCAAATCAACAACAACTCCAGTTCTTTGTTACAACACTTGCTTGGAAACAGCTCTAATCTGCCCTAATTCAAATGTCTATTCTACTCAAGAAACATGCCCATTTATAGAGAATCTGTAAGATAGGTTGGCCCAAAATACGAATTTACAATCAAACAAGACCTCTAAGAGCTCAGCCTAAAAATATTCGCTCATAATATGAAATGTGCAATTAGCACTGATTTCATCCCAGTCAGCCACAAAATGTAAAAGGGTCAGCCAAATGCATGTAAGTAATGGGAAGCACAAATCTTGATGTAATTATTTTAACTATTTCCCATCTTTTTCTTTAGTTTGATCCTCTTTACCATGCACGACATAAATACCCTATCCAACTCAACAATAGGTGGCAGAGGCAAAACCCTAATTCTTCTTTCAAGAGATTTGATGTCATCTCTTTCTTGCTTAATTGTAACATCACAATCAGATCTATTAGTTAGGAATCTAGCAATAGCTGCAATATAGGTTACAACATCATCTAGCTGATGCTCAGTGACCGGACCTTCATTGGTTGGAGAATAAACATCTCTCCACCATTTCCTAAGCTACTCCAAATTAAGATGCTTGGGAGAAAACTTCTTTCTTCCGGTCATGACCTAAAAAAATGAGATACACCTATCATGGATACCAATCAGAGTATCCTCAATCTGCTTTTCCTACTAATGGATTTCCCTTAAAGCCTTTTGCCTCATTTGCAAGATTTCAAACCATTCCCAAGGTTCAAAAACCCTTGGAAAAGGAAGGAACCCACACTTTACCAACTTATCCTCGTTGAACTCCATAATTGTTGTAGTTTTATACAGAAGGAGATCAATATCCTCCTTGTCTTGAGCCAATGTAACCTTCAACCAATCCACCAATCTCATAGCATCTCCTCTAGTCAACAAAAAATCCTTAATGGCAGCATCTCCCTTGGTTTGGACACCCTACAACCAAGCAACTATAGCATGTGTGGTGCCTTTCATCTTTTCCAGCTCGGAGATTGTTTCCTGAGGCAAGAAACATACAACAGAGGAGGAAGAGCTAATAGCCTGCAAGGGTTTCATCAACTCCTACAAATACTTCTTTAGTTTCTCATTCTCTCTCTCCAGCTCATTCCTAGTTTGTACAAACTTCTTCAACCTACCCACACTTACAGCACTGGAGCCTTCATACTCCTTAATATGTTGCTCTACAGAAGCATGCCCTAATTCACAATTTGCACATGATAGTCCTTGGTAGTCACATTGTCTTTATCCTTGTCTGTAGCAGGGGTAGCAATGTGGGCCACTCTATTGCCTGACTCATCTCTCTCAATCTGAGACACCACCCTTTCCTTCTTCTTAGCTTTCCCTTGTCCAACATCAGCCATCAAGAGATCCCAATCAGGAGGAGCATCCTCCACTATCACCAGTTTTCTCTTACCCTACATCCTACTTGTCGTGTTGATCATTAGTTGCATCCTTTTCAACATTTGGCACATTAGGGATATCCACAGTTGGATTCCCCTTATCCTGCAATTGTTCTCCCACAAAAACCTGCACCAATGAAGGGACTTTAACTGGTATCTCCTCTTGTTGAGGAGACTTGTTCAGTTGCTCTCTTGTAGGTGAATCCACATGTGCCACCAAGGGAGATTGAATCACCTTATCAATTTCTACCTTTGCATTATAGAGATCTCCTTCTTGAAAATCTTCCTTGCCCAAATCTTTACGCTCTTCATCCTCCTTTGGTTCCTCTTGTGTGCTACTAGTATCTTGAGGAATGGAGACACTTACCTATTCAACAACATGAATATTCAATGGAACATCCTCCTTTACTATAGTATCCATTGCGGAAGGAGTCCTTGACCTCCTCATGTACACTTTGGTTCTTTCCCTTGAGCTTTCCACCTCTATCACTGGTGGCTAAATCTCCTTATCAGGTTTGGGAGACTCCTCAAGTTTCTGTGATAGCTTTGTAATCCTTCTTCTCTTTGTCAATGGAGGAGCAATCTCTACCTCCTCTTCCTCTTCTTTATCCTTTTCAGCTTCTTTCTTTGAGGCATGTCTCCTCTTCTTGGTGATAGGTTTCCTCTAATTACTCACCTCTATCACCTTCTCCACTTGAACATCCCTAACCTAGATTCTGAAAGGGGAATCCACCTTTTCTTTACCTTTAGGATCTAGTTCAAGTGAATCCTTAGAAGCAGAATGAGACTCCAAGTCTCCCATCAGATCATAAGTACATGGGATACCCTCACTCTCCAATTCAAGGATCTTATGCTTCACCCACATTTTAGTGTACCTAATCACTAGAGTCATGACTTGATCTAGCTCTATTTTCTCTTCTTCTAACAAGTCAACATCTCCAACTGGCCTATCCTTCATAACTTTATAAACATGACCCTGGATTAAGTTTTCATCCTCTTCCACCTGATCAGGGATGACCCTCATGTTGTATAACCTTATCAAATCTACTGGAAATCTGGAGAACTTCCTCTTCTTTACCTCAAATTCATCAACTAAATTAACCCAGTAGTCCTCAATATTGACCTTATGGCTATATTCCTTGCTGGCCTTCTTTTGTGCCTCACCAGTGATGTCAAAACTTGCTCTCTTGGAATGGAAAGAGAGACCAAAAGTACTCATATCCTCCTCAAAAGCATGAGTAGACTGGATAGAAGGACAAACTTCACCCATTCCTGTCTTTAAGGGAAAGTCATTCCCAAAACCTGTTTTGTGCATTTCTCCCTTCACAACATTGTCAAAGTCACAAATGTGCCTAGTGACTTCCAACAATATGATATGATCTGTAGGATACCTTGGGAGTCTGTAAGGAGCCCTTTGGAATCTATCAATTCTGATGTATGAAAACGTAGGGAACTAGATAAACCACGCCCTATATTTCCTTATCAACTCTTTAGCCTCATCAAAAATTCTCATATGCTCTGCACCCTAGAGCAATCTAGTGATGTACATGGTAAAATATTTATTTTCTCTTCTGTAACTTCCTCCAATTAAGTGCAACTATGGGTATACTTCATATATAGAATCCTATCCAAAGTTACCCCTAGTGCTTAACCCCTTGTATGAGTGAAGTTTTACCAATGAATACGCTAGGTAGGAGGTCATGGTGAAGGTCTTAGTTTTCAATACATTGCATAACTACTCATGGATTACTGCACTTATGATACTTGCCCAGTCATAATCTATCCCTTGCTCCATCCGAGCAATAACATTGAACATCAAAGTCTCAAACACCCCTACGCTCTTCAAACTCACCAGTCTACTGAGAAGAGTGATTACATTGTAATATTCCCTTTTGAATTTAAGTCTAAATAGTTGCTTTGGCAACTTGGAGAAATGGGACTTAGGCTTCTCCAACCAAGAGTTAATCACCTGCTGGGACTTAACTACATTTTCCTCATAATACTTCCATGCACCATCCATATAAAAGGCCACCACGTGGGACCTGTTAGGCAGATCAAAAGTTGCAACAATTGATACAGGGCTAAAGCCTACCAGAACCCTTCCTTGGGGACCAATTATCCTTTGTGTCCCTCTATCATAATTCCTGGCACATTCAAGTACCAAGTCATAACACTACACCGTGGAGGGGAAACCTGCTACATGAGCTAATCCAGAGTCCACCATTCTCTTTGCCAACAAAGGAGGGCTCAGTGTTGACATCTCAGCCTTAAGTTCTTCATAGTCCCACATACCCACGTTGGTATCCGTGATTCCTGACCAAATAGAAGTCATCTTACTTTCAAGAATTTTGCTCTTTATGTCCAATTTGACCTTCTTTGCACCTGGATCTGTTGCCTTCCCTTTGCCCCGACTAGCAACATCTTGTCCTGATCCTGCCTGCAAACAAATAAAGATGACCACAATAAGATCCGAAAGAAGCAACAAGTGCAGGAAAACAATATCTCAAAGTTTGGGATTTGGTCCCCTTCGTGGATTCCATACTCGAGAGGATTTCTGGGAAAATCCGGACTAGGCGGATTCCAGCGAACCAAGCACACGACTCCTATAATACCAAATTAATCCATCAATTTAACAAAGGAGTAAACTTAGAAACACTTAGCATAAGTTCATTTAATTAATCAAATACATCATCAATAAACCGATTCCCCAAAACCATCACATTTGACACTTTCCCAAAAAACCCAAAAGAGTCCGCTAGAAACGGATTTTAGCGAAAATAGAAACAGTTATAACTAACCCGAGAAAATGAAGAAGGCATGGAATATTTAGGAAAATCAAGAGGACACGAATTTTAGGGGGAACTCAATAAATTATCATTAAAGCACTAACCCAGTAGAATGACTCGACTGTGGATTCTAGGAAAATCCAGAGGAAGCGGATTTTAGCGAGGCAAATGAAATCCATGAGGACCTCAAAAAACTGAGCCCGTCCATATTTTCTCACCTTTACCAAAATGATTCTGATGACTTCGGATCTAAGGCCTCCACCTTGACAACAACCTTACCTAGACCTCCAATGGATCAAATACAAATTTAGAACATTCCTCATAATAGTTCGAGAAGGATTTGCTATGCCTTAGGTCAAGAACCCTAAAATATCCACCATGAAAGCACAGAGAACTAGATACGACTTGCTCACATACAAAGATGGAAATTTTAAAATCATTGCAAGAAAAAACCAAAAGAATAGAAATACCAGACCAAGAATATGATCAAACCAGTGGACTGGTACAAAAATGGAAATCCCAAGATTGTCGGACATGATGCAGATCCAAGGAAACAACGAAGCCACAAAGTAACAAAAAGAAAATGAAGCAAAGTAACCAAACAAGTAGAGAAAAGTGCATATCTACATACCATGAGAGCGAAGAGACTGGAACTGGTAACGCCAACAAACAACTTTCAAACACAAGTAGGACACAAGCCATGCACACGAATTTCAAATGCAACCGTCGAAATGGCTTCGAAATCCACGAACCAGAAATACACTAGAACTCCAAGACTCAAGCTCAAATGATCAATTAATTCCCAAAATCCAATATATCATTGCCACAAAAAACCCGCATAAACTCCATTAACGCGATCGACAAGACAACCATGACCACAAGAAACTGGAGATTCGATAGAGCAATGGACTTTGAAGAAATACAGACATGATGGATTTCCCCAGATTCGGGTGAAGAAACAGTCACTTCTGGACTCTAAAAGAAAACTGGGAAAATTCAGCCAGGGCGGATTATCCCGAAAATAGTGAAAACTCTGAAATGCATTCAAAAATGAATATTTTCAATAAAATTCATAAATGTACCACTTCAATTGGCAAGATGAACATCAAAGCACTAGCCCAAGCAAGGAGGACCAAGACACCAAAATGCGAAAAAAGAGGGTCCCCTATTTAGTGGGGCATGTGTGCAAAAACTACACAACAAATGGTGACTCTATTGGGGAAATGCTCTAGAGCATTTCGAGGATAAACTAGAATCAAGAACCCAGAATCTCTGGTTTCAATCCTCTAATCGAGACTCTTATAAACAAAGTTTCAGAATCCTCAAGCAGGAAGATCTTTTCTATATGAGGGTCCAAGTGTGTGTTAATAATTCATTTCCTATCCTGTAAGTGCAATGGGAACCAGAGAAAATTTGACCAAGCTACATAAGAGTTCAAACTTCAAAAGTGACCTGGATAGAGCCTTATTGCCAATCAAACATTCATAGCTCCGATGAGGTTATCGTTGTGACCCTCCCAAGCATAGCTCTACTAACAGTCAGGTGTCTATGGCCCCGATAGAGATACTAGGAGACTCTTGATAGCGTGAAGCATATTGATATTTTCAATTTTTTCCTTTTTTTCTCTTTTATTATACCCTTTCTTCTTCACCTTCATAAGTAATGAAACTCACACTCAGGGATGAGGAACATAGTGGCACTGAAGCAGAATACAAGATTTTTCACTAGGTCAGATTACTCAAGAAACCCTATGCAATTGCAGAATCTTTAATTTTAGTGTGAAAATGTGAGACCCAAATATATTCCAAGGTGTATCTAAAACAAGTGACTCTAATTCCAAGTACAAGGGACATCAGATAAAATAATTCCACCACTTGGTTTTGAAAAACTGGTTAAAGTTTATAAAATAAATTCTTAGAACAATCCCAAGAAAAATAACCCATTGTATAGATTCAACAACCCTAAGAAAACAAGGAACCCAAAAGCAAAAAACCAAAACGAAAAGAGAAACAAACCATAGCAAACCTAAACTACCAAAGCAAAACTAGCAAAATAAAGCAAAAAAAAAAAACATATTTTAACTATGTACAGGATGAACTGCAGAACAGTTCAAGGTTGAAAATAGTGATTCAAATACTACCCATTGATAGGCAACAAGATATCCTCACGAGTGAGGGTTTTCAAACAAAAAGCATTATCTCCTAGAATTTCTAAGATTTGGTTAGGACCAAGCCAAAGTTTATCAAATTTACCATGCTCTCCCTTACGGTCATGGGCTTTATCCCAGTAGAGAAATAAGTTAGAAATTATAAAGGCCTTCACCTTATTTCTCCTGTCAAACCATCCTTTTACCACACCCTAATGTTTAGCAAAGTTCTCTAGGGCTTCATCTCTTTTCTCTTCCAAATGCAACAATTCAGCCAAACGGGCTTCACATTTATCTTCTTCATTATAGTACTCGTTGATAAACTGTAAGGTAGGGATTTTCAATTGGATAGGAAACAGAGGTTCCAAACCATACACCAGGTGATAAGGAGAAGTTCCTATGGATACCTTCTGTCTAGTTCGGTCAACCCATAGAGAAAATCGGAGCTGGGTGTGTCAATCGTTAGGGTTTTGTTCTAACAATTTTTGGATAACTGTCAGTAGGTTGTTATTGGAAGAATCAACTAAGCCATTACCTTGAGGGTAATAATTGGATGAAAATTTAATAACAATCCCATGATCAAATTCCCAATTAGAAAATTTCAGTGAAGCAAATGCAGGACCATTATCACAAACCAAAGATAATGGACAACCAAAACGATTGAAAATTCTTGATTCAAGAAAACTGATTACCACATCCGAAGTACACTATTTACAAGCCAGAGCCTCCGTCCACCTAGTAAAATAATCAGCTATGGTAAGAATATACTTATGGCCTGTAGAAGATGGCAGATTAATGGGAACTATGAAGTCCATACCCCACTAAGCAAACCCTTTTACCTCTATGACAGGCTGGAGTGGAAGAGCTACACGTTTTTCCTTACTTCTTGTAGTTTGACCAATGTGAGAAGTCCTCACATGTTGGTGTACATCCTTCAACAAATTAGGCCAATAGTAGCCTGCCCTCAAGATCTAGTGTGCAGTGGATGATGTAGAACCATGGCCTATGCCATATTTCTCATGAAATTCAATTATCACTCTAGCAACTTCTTCTTTTCCCAAACATCTTAAGTATACACCCTCATGATTTCTTTTATACAAAAAAATCTCCCTTCATCATAAAAATTCTGCTCCTCAGGCACAAGGCCCACCTTCTAACTGTATTGAGGTGATCAGGACACTGTTGATTCAACAAATAAAAAATGATTTCATCATACCAATCTCTTGGAGATACCTCTTGAAGGTAATAATGTTGAGCTGTGAGATCAGGACTAGTCTTAGCCATTTTCCTTGTCATTCCTTGTCCTCTCACCAATTTCACGGGCTGAATTTCCATATCATACTCCTACAACATAGCCACCCATTTGGCCCTTTGTTCACCTAACGCATTCTACATTAACAATAGCTTTACTGCAGGATCAAACACTATGGCAAAAACTTTATTCCTTAAGATATAATGCCTGAACTTCTTCACTGCTCTAACCAAAGCATAGGCCTAATTTTCTACATTATGATATCTTAATTCTGCATCTTTTAAGGGAGTATTCATGAAGGCTATAGGGTGTTCAACCCCTTGATCAGACTTTTGAGTTAATATTGCAACATAGGAGTGATTAGAAGCAAAGGAATATATGTAAAAGGGTTTAGTATAATTTGGACTCACCAATACAGGGGCCTAGGCAATAGCTTTCTTGATTTCTACAAATGCTTCCTTAGTCTCTGCATTCCATTCTATTTTTTCTTCTTGTTTGAACATAGCATTCAATGGCTTAACTATCTCCACGAATCCAGTGATAAATTTCCTAAAAAAGTTAATCTTACCAAAAAATGACTTCATCTCTTTCTTACTTGCAAGAGGCTAGATTTTCAAAATAGCCTGTATTCACTTAGGATCAATAGCAATACCTTGTTCTGAGATAGTATGTCCCAATAGCTTTCCTTCTGTGACTCCAAAAATTCATTTTCTTGGATTAAGTGAAATACTGAACTCTCTGCATCTTTGAAATACTATGCATAAATCTGTTGTATGATCACCTCATTTCCTGGAAAAAACTGTCAAATCATCCATATAGATAATGATGCATTTACCAATTATGTCCTTAAAATCAATCTCCATAACTCTTTGGAATGTAGCTCCAGCGTTAATTAACCTGAATGGCATCCTTCTGTAAGAAAAAGTTCCCCATTTCATAGTAAAGGTAGTCTTGTGCCTATCCTCATACTGCACCATAACTTGGTTGTATCTAGAATACCCATCCAAAAATGACATCATTTGAGATCCATTTATGATCTGAAGCTCCTCATCTAGTGAGGGAATTGGGTAATTATCTTTCTCTGATGCTCTATTCAGATTTCTAAAATCCACACATAGTATGATCTCCCCATTCTTTTTCCTTATTGGAACCAAATTTGCAACCCAAGTGGAATGTCTTACTGGAAATATAATGCATGTTGAAAGCAGCTTCTGCGCCTCCTTCTGATTAATAGGTTCTAACAAAGTTTTGATTGGCCTCTGTCTCTACCTAAATGGTTTGAAATCTGATTTCAAAGGGATGGTGTGTGCGATGATTGAAGTATCATATGTTTTCAAATCTTCATAACTCTAAGCTATTACATCATGATATGTATGTAGGGTATCAATAATCCTGTTTCTTTCATCTGGAGTGCATACCTTACCAATAAAAACATTCTTCAAGTCATTTGCATACCTTATAGAGAAAAGTGTGAAGGAGTTTGAGTGAAGTGTGAAGAAGTATTTTTGTACCTAACCGGAACTGTCATCAGGCTTTTGAAGAAGCTAATTTCTTAGTTCAACCTCATTAGATGGATTTAATCTAAATTTTTTATGTAAGGTAGTGAGCCTTCCCTTCTGAGAAGTGAGATCTAGGTAGTGTGCTTGAATGCATGTAAATTCCTTATTCATTTATTTTATACTTTTAACAGGATATAAATTGTGGATTGACCTCCATTGTGGATTTTCCCCTAACAAGGTTTCCATGCAAATATCTTGGTGTTGTGTGTTTCTGATGTGTTTTTGATTCATGTTTTCACTGTTAATTTTCAGATCTTAGATTAAAGTTTGATTAAGGTTAAATTATTTTAAATTATGTAACAATTGATTCACCCCCCCTCTCATTTGTCTATTCTTGTTTTGCCAACACATGTCACATGCATTCTCCTATCCAAAATGTTATGACCTGGGTTTAAATTTTTGACTTGGCATCATCTATGGTTTTCTTCATTTGTTCCTTTATGCCATGCCTTTACCTCCTCAACCAATCCTCACCTCCTTCAACCACACCTACTCGCTTAAAATACCGCACTTTTGTTTCCTAGACTATGTTTTAAAATAAGGTTCCTTCACTAAAATTGGAAGATGAGGCATCACCTCCTAAGTATTTTAATTGACCTCTATACCAAGCATGATTCCTTTTAGATGCTTGTGTCCTTTGGTATTTCCAAGTTCATTTGAATAAAATCATATCATGCAGGAAATAGATTCATACTTTTTCCACCGTGTCTTCTCAAAATCATCTAGAATTAATGTACACCATATTCATAGAATCATGAAGGAAGCAAATATGAAGAAAACACCATCAACAAAAAATCAAATTTTGTAATAATTTTTTCTCAAGAATTTAGAGACTCACGAAAACTTACAGAGATGCATAAATTTGCATTATAAATCTTTTCACCAAACCATTTTGTCTCTAATCTCATAGATTGTGAAATTTTAATTTTCTTCCAAATCATCAACCAAACTCACAAAATCATTAAATCTCTATATCTATGACTTCAAAAAAATTGCAATCAAATCCAGGATGGAATCAAAATTCTTCCTACTAGAATTTTTTCTATGAAATCTTACCAAATTCTTGAAATAATATTTTTTTGGTTGACGTAGGATTATGCATTCACCCTAATGATCCTGCATCAAACATGTTGAGTAAGAAATTTATGAGCATGGGTTCACAAAGGTGGAGCTGAGTGATAGAATCACCTTTTGAGATTGTGAAAAATTTCCAACAAGCTCTATCACTGATAGCCTAAGCTCCTCTGCCATGCCCTCCTCTCGGTATGTCTTCATTACAATCAACCCTTGCAACCTCTAAGTTGCACCACTTGCAATCATAACTTGATCCTCACAAATATCCCAATTCATTTATTGTAATCTACCATTTCCACAACATATTTCTTGCACTATTTAACTCTTAATCACTCAAGACTTCATACATCTACAACGGTACTTTTGAGTTCTTCAATTGTGCTTCCTCAATCCACATGTTCTGTCATAAGCTACCTCATAGTTGATGATCTACATGTTGGGTCTCAAAAATGCTAGTTTTAAAGAACCATGAGAGATTACCAAGCTCTCACAACGTTATTGGCCAATTAACAAGGCCAACCAATATGATTGAACCTTCTACTCTTAAGGCTCTGCTAAACCTAGGTAGGTACACCTATATGAATGACACAAATTTTGAATTATGCTTCCTACTTGACCAAACTATCCACAAATGGAAAATTGATAGTGGAAAGATGTGATCCTAATTTGGTATAAATTGTATATGTAATATCAAGGCAAAAATTAATATGTTTAGTTAAAAGATGTAAATAAAATGGATAAAACCTAAAAGGATAAATAAGACCAGTGCCTTGTTGGGTAAAATAGAGTCAAGTGAAAGCCTTAGATGAATGAATTCTATCTGTTAGATATTCTAATTATTTTGCATATGACATTAGTCTACAACTTGTATAAACATGCAAGAATATAATTACCAAGCTATTCTTAGTGATCCAAATGATACTTCCAGATTACTATGAATGACTTGAAGGATTTAATCTTTACTTGAAAGAACCAACTAATCACACCACACAAATACAACAAATGTGTATTGATAAACTAATAATATATTTGATATGTCAATTTAAATAAAAAATAAATATCAACCTTGGAGACAAATTGATAATATTTTCAATTTATTTTAACAAATAATCAATACTCGAAGGGCACCACAAAATTAGAGTTCTTTCATTGATCGTTCAAAACTTCATACATGCATCATGGTCCATTGAAACATTCTAAAAATATCATATTTCTTTATATCTATCTTCATCCTCCCCCCATTAATTAATTTTTTACAAGTATTTATACAATAGAAATCATGAGTCGTGAATCTTCTCTATCTGCTACAATTGTTTGAATATTTTTTCAGTCAAAATTTAAAATATTTAATTAAGTTTCCTTTTGGAAAATTAAATAATTCTGACCATAGTCGAGCTTTTAAATTTTCACTTTAATATTTTTCCCGGCCTTGCATTTCTCTTTATATTTTTTTCTCTTTTCATATCTCATCACTTTTATGCCTTTAACCGCAATACCATGGGCTTCACATTGTCTCCTTGTGGTTGCGCAGTGACCGGCCCCAAACTTGACTATCGCGGTCTACATCATTGCTTACCTCTTTACCATGGGTTCATTCTTAACTAGCCGTGGTATAACGGTAGCCATTTGCTAACCACCATCTGCTGACGCCTTACTACTTACCTCCATTCTAGCGCGCTACCACAGGTTTCACTTTCGTTGTTGGTGGTGTCTAGTATTCAATGTTATCTTCCCTGTTACAATGGTATGTAGTTTGACCACTAGCCATTTACCACTATCACCATTGTCATTTTTTTAGCGGCTATGGTATCGTGGTAACCGCTACCCATTCGCCATCTCCTCGTTGTCTCTATTAACCGCTTCCTCCATCCACCATGATCACTGTGGTCTATGAGATCACCCCCTGTGGTACCGCAGTGGGATGTCCTGACTGCTGCATTGTTGAAGACTTACCGCCCACCATGCTACCACGGTCTATGGTTTGACTATGCACGGTGGTGCAGTAAACATTTCATGCCCTCTCCTTAGCAACTACCGCCATACCGCGGGCCCCTTTGTGGGAGGCCACGGTAAAGCGGTAAGTGACATAGGATGTGAATGTTAAGGTAGCGGTAAGGGTGCAAGGCATATATAAATGGAAAGAATGATTTTTTAATGTAAAATATAACAAATGAATGGGAATTTAAATGGGAGTAAAGTGGTAAATGAAATATTATGAAAAGATAGGAAAATGAAGGGTAAAAATGAAGATAATCCCTTAATTTTTTTATGAAAAATATTAAATTCAAATGGGAAAACCTTAGGGTTTTTGAGTGAAAATTAGAGTTCGAATAGTGGCTCCTGTTGGGGATGAGTGATTGTACAATCACTGCAAGAATATAGAATTCTATTGGGAGAGCAAACTAAGACATGAATGGACAAGAAAAAATGAAGGCAATGGAGAATGGAGGGAATGAAAGAGTGAAGGATATGGAAAATGGAAAGTGGAGCATGGAGAATGGAAAGGGAAAATGACCCTAATCTTATGTACATGGAAAAAAAAGCTATGCTTTCAAAAAGGGTATTCCTGAGAATGTCCATGTACTGGAAAGCTCAAACCCTTCAAAATTCCTAACTACTATGCATGGAAAAGAATACTTAAAGAGGGTTATTAAGAATTTTCCATGCATTGGCAATCCTTAACCCTCTACTGACCCTCAAGAGAATAAATACTTTAAGAACTACCCATGTATAGGAAACTCCTGCTTCTCTCTAGAGATATTCTGCAAGAAATATGAATCCTCACCTCCTTTACCAATTATCACAAAAGTGCCCAGCCATAAAGCTTCAAAATTTCCATGTTTCCCCTTATCCTAACACCAAACATTCCACATTAGTAACAGAAAATTTTCTTCAATTTTTCTATCCTTTTCTTTTTTATCAAACAAATACTTCATTTGTGCTTGCAATTTCATATTCTAGTTTTGAGCTATTCTTCTCATTTCATCAAGTTTTGCAAGTTGCTCCATTCTCTCGTCCATTGGTTTTGGAATATCTATATCTTTTTGAAGGATAAATTTGTAAACTGGCAACAAATTTTGTAAAGGCATCCTAGCTTGTGTTCCATAAACTAATTCATATGGGGATTTTCCAATTTTCTTTTTTATAGTAATCCTATATGCCCATACAACCAATCTTAACTTTGAATCCCAATATTTTTTATTTTTACCGAGCATTCTCCTTATGATTTTCAAAAGACTCTTGTTGCTAGATTTTGCTTGACCATTAGCTTGTGGTTGATATGGGGTAGAGTACAAAATACTAATATGATGTGTTCTACAAAAATCTCTAAACTCATAAGATCTAAAACACATCCCATTGTTTGTAATTAGTCTTAATGGCATACCAAACCTAGTAATAATGTTATCTATCAAAAAATTGACCACAACTTTATTTGTTGTTTTCTTGGTTGGGATTTCTTCTACCCATTTGGTGAAGTAATCAATGCCTACCAGTATCCATTTATGCCCTCCACTTGACTTCTCTTGTATCTCCCCAATAAAATTGATCCCCCATTGATGAAATGGAGCTTCAACCTGCATAGGTCTAAGTGGTAAAGCTCCCTGATATTTCATTTTCCCTGAAAACTTCTGACATGCCTCACACTTTCTTACATATGAAAAAAGAATCATTAAAAACTTTTGGCTAGTAATAACCTACGCTGATTATCTTATGCGTAGTTGTCTTTACATAATAATGGCCTCCATAGAGCCCCTCATGCATTTCTTTTAAAACATGTTCAACCTATGACTCATATAAACATAACAACAACATCCCATCCCTGTTCTTCCAAAATAAATCACCTTCTATGAATATATATTTAGATGCTTGAAGTTTCGAAGTTCTTCTCTGGTGATCACTAAATCCTTCAGGGCACTTCATGTTTATGAGGTAATACATGATGTTTGTATACCAAGGTGTATGCTCAATACTTGCAATTGTGTTTCCTTCATCTTCCACATTGCAAATTTGATTTTCTTCTACCATTAACTTGGCCAAACCTTGGCCTCTCACCAATTTGGTAATTTTTATTTCTATATCAAACTCTTGGATTTTATTAATCCACTTGAATCCCTTCCCTGTTACCTCTGACTATGTTAAGATGTCTTTAACAAATGTATGAGGAACATAAGAAATTACTTTGGCTCCAACTAGATAGGGTCTAAAAGCCTTTGTGGATTTTACTAATGCAAAGGCTTGTTTCTCCATTATATCGTATTTCGATTCTGACCCTTGCAATGACTTACTAAAGAAGGACACAGGATACTCATATCCATCCTCATTTTTTTGTAACATAACAATGGCTATAGTGTGTAAGGAAACAAATGAAAATATCTGAAAAGGTTTTGAGAAATCAGGGGATTTGAGGATAGGGGCTTCCTTGATGGCATTTTTGATGGATATAAAAGATTCCAATTCTTCTGGAGTTCATTATATTTTTTGTCCCTTCTTTAGCATCTTTCATATGGGTTGAAAAATTTCAGAAAAGTTAGACACAAATCTCCTAACAAATTTAATTTTCCCAAAAAATGATTGGATGGCTCTGATGGTTTTAAGGATAGGAACCTTATCTATAGCCTCAACCCTCTCAGTATCTATTATAACCCCTTCTTTTGACACAATATGTCCTAAGAGTTTTCCCTCTGTGACAGAAAAATGACATTTCTTAGGATTTAAGCTAATGCCATACCCTAAATCTCTACTAAATATTTTTTCAAGATGTTCTACATGATCTTCAACTCTTTTCGAGTAGGCAGTAAGGTCATCCTAATACACTACCATTATACCGTTAATCGAATCTGAAAATGCTAAGTCCATAGCTCTTTGAAAGGTCGCTCTTGCATTTGTGAGACCAAATGGCATTCTTTCATACACATATGTTCCCCATGGAGTTGTAAAATTTGTTTTGTACTGCTCAGATTCTTTGACCTTAACCTGATTATAACTAGAGAAACCATCCATCATAGATAATAGCTCACACCCTATTACTTTATGTAGTATAGCCTCCATGTTAGGGAGAGGGTAATTATCTTTGAGGGATGCCACATTTAAATTTCTGAAGTCCACACACAGTCTGATATCTCTGTTCTTCTTTCTTATAGGGACTAGGTTTGACACCCATGTTGAATGACTAATTGGTTTGATAATACCTCCATCTCTAAGCTTTGTCAATTCCTCTTGCATATTAGGCTACAGAGTTGGATTGATAGGCCTTTGCCTCTATCTGAATTGCTTTGCATCTGGCTTTAGTGGAATTTCATGTTGAAAATAATCCTCTCTATGTGCCTTCAAATCCTCATAAGACCAAGCAAAAACATGCTTGTACTTTCTTAATAATGTAATCATCATTCTTCTGATCGCTAGGCTTATCCTTTTTCCAATATAAACCATTTTAGGTGCTAATTGAGTTCCCAAATTTATTTCTTCAATGTCCTCTTTTCTAACAGGTGTCTGCTTCATGAGAGAATGATCATTTCCATCATACACTCTCTCCAATGCCACAAGCCCTTTGGGAAGCTTGTTGGTTTTAAGCTGCAAAATTCCATTACCAAGCATAACTTTTTTGCCATCTAGCTCTTCCATAAAATCATTGAAATCAATCTCATGTGCTTCATACTGGTCTATACAGTGGACAAAATTCAAAAGATCAGTGTCATCATTAAAAACCTACCAGCTATATATGTTGTCAGGGACAGTAGGTATTGTTTTGAATTCAACTTGAGATACCCTTGCTAAAGTGATATCATCCTTTTTTAAGGCTACATTAGCCAAAAAATAAGCCATCAAATTTCTAGATCTATCTATCCAATCAATTGAAAATGCATCAAACAGTTTCACTGTACCCCACACAACATTTATATATTGTTTCATCCTTTTGTTATTTGCAGCATATTTTGATTTGACTTGGGACACAACTAGCTCAGAATCACCCAAGATAGACAATAACTTAATTTTATGTTTGACAGCCATGTTCAAACCGATCAACAAAGCTTCATATTCTGCCATGTTATTTGTACATTCAAAAGCCAACAAAAATGAATATTTTAGTGTTGTACCTTCAGGTGATATGAAAACTATCCCAACACCATTACCTTCTTGACTGCATGCCCCATCAAAGTACATTTTCCACACACCTTGTTGATTGTCATAAATGTGTTTATCAATTGGGTCCTTGTTCACTAATTCAGGCTGAGATAATTCTTCTCTAAAATTCCCCAAATCTACATCACATAAGCAATTAAGTTGTTCTTGAGGAACACACTCAAAAATTTGATTCATTCTTGGCTCCCTATATAGCTTGACCTCTTCACCATTTACTGGTATAGTGGCATATGATAAATTGAACTGCACATTACCCCCTACTGCTGCAGTCCATTGCCTTGACAAAAGAATTCCAAACTGAGGAGGTTTATGCTAATTTTACTTCTATATTTTTCATAATCCCCACAACTGGGTAAAAGCCTACTATCCATGGCATAAAATTTACCGCCCTCAATTTCTATCCACATACCAAGTTGTTTCATTTCCCCTACTAGCATAATATTCATAGAATCTCCCGAATCTATCATGCAATTTCTTACCAATTTACCATTTATGAGTAAGGTAGTAAAAAACGGATCAATCTATGGTGTGTTCATTAATGCATTATTTAGGCAAACTTCTGAAACTTTTGTTTTCTCTTTCTTATCAGCAACTCCAAGATTCTCCTTTTGTTCAAAGTTCATATTTTGATTCCTTCCACTAGACATTAATTGAACAACACTTTACCTATACTCCTTAATTTTCATCATTTCAAGTAATGGGACAGACATTTTTAATTGAGATAAGGCTTGTATAAAATCAAAAGATGTACCTTTAGTTCTGATCACTTGGCTTTTGTTCATGCTTAGGGATTTCTCTATCTTCTTCTTTAGGAGCACACTTTCGTTCTTTTTTGTTAGATTGATTATCACCTGTCCTCTTTGATATCTCATGGGAAACTTTTTTATTTTTTTAAAATATTCCTCTTGGGACACCCTCATCCTCGTTTACTAATTTGTTCCTCAATCGATATTTTCTTCTAGCTTCTTACACCACTGCAATAGTCAATATTTTAATCTCTTCCTGACTTGGTCTCCTTATACTACATCTATTGTGATGCAGTAGGGGGATCTTGCTCATTTTCACTTTCTTCATAGCTAGAAAAGACTTGTTGTTCTAAAATATGAATATTGTATTTCTGATGATCAACATCATACTCATATCCTCCTTCCTCTGAAGATGAATACCCCTGCTCAGCTGAGTGAAGAGTATGAGAAGTCAAATAGATATTATGATATTCTTCATTATCATTATCTGCCATGTCATTTCTTGACATTGACTGAGCTACAACACAATTCTCTGAAGAGTGTGGCAAGTCGCTCACTGGACACCAAGGACCATTATCAACCATATATGTCCATCTCTTCTTTAGAGGACTGGGTGTCTCTTTATTTATTGGCCTATTATCCATCACTAGCTTTCCATCTCTCCAATTTGTATTATATGGCATGTCATGTACTCTACAAACTTTCATTTATATATGTGTTTTCCTATTTATTTGGAGGAGCATATTGGGGAACCCTATTTTCCCTTTTAGTAATCATCCCTACAGCCTTCCTGTTATTTTCAATAGTGAGTTCTATCTTTTGGGCTTTAGCCAGACTTTTGGGACCCCTATTCCTAAGCTCATATCCTATCTTAGGGTCAAAAGCCTTTAAATAAATACTCAATGCAGTAGGATCAGATAATTTCGATCCAGGAGGTATCTTATTATGTAATTTAGAAAACCTTTGATTGAAATCATATGTTGACTCATTTTGATGCTTCTGAATAGTCACCAATTCATGCAAAGAAAATTATGGTGTATATTGATTCCCATATTGCTCAAGGAACCGTTCATAAAACACACAAATAGAATAAATAGAGGTTGTTGGTAAACTATTAAACCAATCTCTAGCATCTTCAATCAATGACATAATAAACAACCTTATTTGCACATCTTCATATTTCATATCCAAATCTTGCATGAAAGCATTAAAGCTTCTCAAATGGTCTTCAGTTGTAATTGCATTACTCCCTATGAATTTTGGGACAAGACTTCTCCAACTGTTGTCCATAGGATAAGGACATATTTGCAATCCTATCAAATCAAACTGCCTCATGATCATGGTTGTATATTGTGGATGAGGGTTGGGATGGTGCTGGGAATTGCATAATGGATTATGGTGAGACAAAGATGCATATTGATGACCTTGTGGGGGAATATGTTGTTGGTGAGGTGGTGGATAATGTTTTTGGTGTTGTGATTGAGCATTGGGCTTTTTATATTGATTTATTAGTTGATTTTGTTGAATTTCTAGAGAGATTGAAGGCCCTATATTGTTTTTTTAATGCGTATGAGGTGGAACATATTTGGGTGAGTTAGTCATTGCTGTTCTAACCCAAGTTTTCTCCAATTTCAATTCCTCAAGTTCTTTCATTGCTTGAAGGTTTTGCTCATATTCTACTCTATATTTCTCTATTTTTTCCCTTATGCATTCTAACTATGCATTTGTCTCATTTTGGGTCATGAGCTCATGATCTTCTTCAGACGCTTCTTCACATTCAAGTCCCTCCTCAAAGAATGTTGTTCCTACTCATATTCAAACTTTCTTTTTTTAGCCTCAAAATCAGCCAAGAACTCTTGTATTTTCTTAGGGTCCATCCAAGAGAAGGGATTTCTTTTCTCCCCAGGAGTGTGAGGTTCTTTAAATGAGTGGTTTTCATTCACCAATGCATCATATGAGTTGTATGTTGCTACTGGTGCTTTTGATGTTCTTTTAGTTGTTGGACCCGAGTCATTGGTCATTTTATTGCCTTGATCATTTTTATGTGTCTTTTTGTTTTTATCATTTGGACCATCATCATCTCTGTACAAGGACCTTATCCCCTGCATGTTGTGAGTGATTGTGATGGTCTGGGCTTTGGGATGATTTCTCTTTGATATATATTATCTTATCAGTCTTGATACACTTGTTCATTCAGAGTCGCCACTCACTTTTACGAAGTGAGAAAATTGTTATTATTTCACCCAGCGGAGTCATTTCAAATTTCTTACTTATGAATCCTTTTATAATGAATTTGTATGGAAAGGCTGCCTACCACCAAAATTTTTTTAGGTTATCTCCAACGGAGTCACCAATTTGTTGGGTCTCAAAAATGCTGGTTTGAAAGAACCACGAGAGATTGCCAAGCTCTCACAAAATTATTGGCCAACTAACAAGGACAACCAATATGATCGAACCTTCTACTCTTAAGGCTCTGCTAAACCTAGGCGGGTGCACCTATATGAATGACACAAATTTTGAATTATGCTTCCTACTTGAACATACTATCCACAAGTGGCAACTTGATAGTGGAAAGATGTGATCCTAATTTGGTATAGATTGTATACGTAATATCAAGGTGAAAATTAATATGTTTAGTTAAAATATGTAAATTAAATGGATAAAACCTAAAAAGATAAATAAGACTAGTGCCTTGTTGGGTAAAACAGAGTCAAGTGAAAGCCTTAGATGAATGACTTCTATTTGGTAGAGATTCTAATTATTTTGCATATGACATTATTCTACAACTTGTATAAACATGCAAGAATATAATTACCAAGCTCTTCTTAGTGATCCAAATGATACTTCCAGATTGCTGTGAATGACTTGAAGGATTTAATCTTTACTTGAAAGAACCAACCAATCACACCACACAAATACAACAAATGTGTATTGATAAACTAATAATATACTTGATATGTCAATTTAAATAACAAAGAAATATCAACCTTGGAGACAACTTGATAATATTTTCAATTTTTTTTAACAAATAATTGATACTCGAAGGGCGCCACAAAAGCAGAGTTCTTTCATTGATCCTCCAAAACTTCATACATGCATCATGGTCCTTTGAAAAATTCTGGAAATATCCTATTTCTTTCTATATATTTTCTATCTATCTTCATCCTCCCCCCATTAATTGATTTTTAACAAGTATTTATACAATAGAAATCATGAGTCGTGACTCTTCTCTGTTTGCTAGAGTCATTTGAATATTTTGTCATAAAAAATTTAAAATATTTAATTAAGTTACCTTTTGGCAAATTAAATAATTCTGACCATAGTCGAGCTTTTAAATTTTCACTTTAATATTTTTCCTGCCCTTACATTTCTCTTTATATTTTATTCGCTTTTACTATCTCATCACTTTTATGCCTTTAACCGCAATACCGCGGGCTTCACATTGGCTCCCCATGGTTGTGTGGTGACTGGCCCCACACTTGACTACTGTGGTCTCCACCATTGCTTACCACTCTACTGTAGGTTCATTCTTATCTAGTCATGGTATAGCGGTAGCCATTCGCTAACCGCCATCTACTGATACCTTATTGCTTACCTTCATTCTATCGCGTTACCGCGGGTTTCACTTTCATTGTTGGTGGTATGGTAGTGTCTAGCATTCATTGTTATCTTCCCTATTACCGTGGTTACCGCGGTCTGTGGTTTGACTGCTAGCCATTTACCACTATCACCGCAGTCATTGTTTTAGCGGCTACGGTATTGTGGTAACCACTACCCGTTCACCGTCTCCTCATTGTCTTTGTTAATCACTCCCTCCATCCACCACAGTCACCATGGTCTATGAGATGACCCCCTGCGGTACTGTAGTGGGATGTCCTAATTGCTACATCATTGAAGACTTACCACCCACTGTGCTACCATGGTCTATGGTTTGATCGTGTGCGGTGGCGTGGTAAATTTTTCATGCCTGCTCCTTAGCCACTATCGCCATACCACAGGCCCCTTTGTGGGAGGTCACGGTAAAGAGGTAAGTGACAATTGATGTGAATGTTAAGGTAGTGGTAAGGGTAGAAGGCATATATAATAATGGAAAGAATGATTTTTTAAAGTAAAATATAGCAAATGAATGGGAATTTAAATGGGATTAAAGAGGTAAATGAAATATTATGAAAAGATAGGAAAATGAAGAGATTCCCTTTAGTTTTTTATGGAAAATAATAAATTCAAATGGGAAAACCTTAGGGTTTTTGAGTGAAAATTACAGTTCTAACACTACATATGCCCCCAAAACCTATGTTCACTTCTCTCTCCACCCACGGGTCCTAGTGCAAACTACCTCACAATTGATGTTTTTTCCACACATTGAAGACTACTAGCTTTGATACCATTTGATGAAAATAGGAACTCACTCTCATCCCATTTCTTTCCCAATTTCACAAAATCTATATTTTAAAGACATCTTATGTGATTAGCTTTGAAATTGACAATTACATGTGTGAACTTAAAATTGATTTACAATTGCATAACAAGTTACCCAAATTTGAAAATAAATCAAATAACTTTATTTATTCAAGTTCCATGATAATTTACATTATATTATCCAAGAAAATTTATTGCTCATTATGTGCTATCCAATTTTACATATCTCCCTCATGCTGGCTTGACTTCCATGTCCCCTTGTACAATTTCATCCAATCTGCAACCACCCATCTCCTTCATCAACTCTCCCCTTCAAGAAAACATAATCCTTTCATTTTCTGCCTTCATCTCCCATTCAAATGGTTAGCTCAACCCTTACTTCTACACATGGTCTAGATCATGCATCAACTTTCCTCTTGTTATGTCTATCTACACGACCTCTACCTAGTTTTCCTTGACCAGCGGCTTGTCCAAATCTTTTGGTCTTCACCCATGTGCTCGCCTTCATATTTTCGTGTCTTCCATCTTTTTTAATTTTGTCTTAACTGTTAATCAATGAATACCCAAATATTTCTTGCCTCTCCCCTTTCATCTATCATTTCTAATTGAACAGTCCTCATTACATTTTAATCTTTCAAATTTAACTTCAAATATCCATGGCCTATCTCCTCCCAATCTCATCACTATCCCTTAGGTCATTTCCAGACATTTGTGCACTTTCATTTTCTTTATTTAAGGCACATTTATCTTCACTTATTTGTAGCACATCCCTTGTATATCCCAATTTGTATTAAACTATTACCATTCATGGGATCTACCATGGTAATTGAAAAATCAATCCATAAACAAAAAAATATGTTCTTGTACCATTTTCTTGTTCTCCTTGTGTGGTCCCTGTACTAAGATTTTGTTGGCTTATTTCTCATGCCATTGTTATTATCCTCCTTATGCCCACGTATTTTTCCTTGAGTGGTAGTTTCGTTGGTCATACAACCTCCCTATTCCCTTTAGTTGCAGAGGTTTAAATTCTACCTATGAATTTACTTTACCAATTTGTGTTCCCTTTTTTCTATGCAGAGTATTCCTTCTCTCTGTCATGGCCATCTCACATGCATTCTCCTATCCAACATGTTGTGACCTAGGTTTAAATTTTTGACTTAGCATCATCTATATTTTTCTTCATTCATTCCTTTTCTCCATGCCTTTACCTATTCAACTTCTCATCACCTCCTTCAACTACACCTACTCCCTTCAACCACCACACTTTTGTTTGCTAAAACTGGAAGATGAGGCGTCCCATCCTAGGCATTTTAATCAACCTCTTTATCAAGCATAATTCCTTTTAGATGCTTGCATCCTTTAGTATTTCCATGTTCATTTGAATAAATTAATGTCGTGTAGGAAATGGATTCATACTTTTTTCATCATGTATTCTTGGAATCAACTTGAATTAATGAACAACATATTCATGGAATCATGTAGAAATAAAATATAAAGACAACACCATCAACAAAAAATTGAATTTTGCAATAAATTTTTCATGAGAATTTAGAAACTCACAAAAAATTGCAGAGATGCATAAATTGGCATTAGAAAAAATTTCAACAAACCATTTCGTCTCCAATTTCATGGAGTATAAATTTTGCCAAATCATTAACCAAAATCACAAAAGGATTAAATCTACATATCTATGGCTTCAAAACTTTTGCAATCAAATCGATGATGGAATCAAAATTCTACCTATCAAAAGGTTTTCAATGAAATCTTACCAAACTCTCAAAATAATATTTTTTTGGTTGACGTAGGATTATATGCTCACCACAATGCTCCTCCATCACTCAGAGTCAAGAGAACTCTCAATCTGATTGTCAGAGTGAGGACTAAAATGCGAATTGGAAAATATAAGTTATTTAGTAGTTTTTAGGTATGTATACTACATTTCATGAATCATATTTCAAACTGTAGTTTATGATATTTTATATTATATTCCATGAAATTTTAAATTATGAATTAGATTGAATAAATTTGAATATTATTAATAGTTTCATATTTTAATTTTGCAATATTTATAAGTTTCATCACTTAGATCAATGCTTAATAACATATTAACAATAGTAGAATATACAAAAATGATCATTAGAAATCGTTGAATCTGTACCTAGTAGTAGAAATCAAATTTTTTCTTCAACTGAGAAAATAAATAATATAGATAATTGAACACATTGCTGAATTTGAGTTTTTAATTGATTTTCAAATGAAGGAATACATAGAGGCAATGCAAAATCTTTCTCTAAGACTACTTTGCACAAAGATGAGTTGGAAACTCATATTATCAAATAATTCTATTAGATTTGGTAGCATGCTCTAGTGTTCACCTAATGGAATTGTCATTTTTTCTAATTGATAGTGTCTGAATTGAAAAATTTGTTAAGAATCCATGATTGAAATTGGAACTTGACTTGAATACTTCAATCAAAGTTACATTCATGGTTATCAATGGTTTGATGAAATCCAAATAGTTCACCTCATCTGGATTCTAAGGAAACTAGTCCAAATCAATCTTCCTTGTATCCTCCATGTTCTTTCTAAAATATTCCTTTTCAATGAATAACTCAATTGTGTCAAAAGCCTTTGGAAAACCATGCTCTGTCAAGTTCCTTATCTTTTATCTAGCTTGATATTTTTTGCAGCGTGATCTAAAAATTCCTCTATTTCATGTATTCTCAAACACTTTTGAATGATACATGACAACTTCATTAAGGTATCGATTCAATCATTAATTCATTTTGATTTCAATTGATTGTCACTCGCTTTGTAGATTTTTTAGAAATTTTGATTTGCAATTTTCTCTATTGAAATCACATTTTTGTTGTCCCCTACAAATTTCTTGAGCTTCTTATTATATATTATTAGATCATTAAAATCAATTGAAATAATTCACATAAATTATCAATCCTCTGCATTATTCCATCCCATATCTTTTGTTTCATATGCATCATTGTTTCTCTACAAAATGCAATTAACTTATTTTCACAAGAGTTTATTTTATTTTTTTCTTCCCTCAATTTTGTCACCAATCTTTCACTATTTTTCTCTCTTCTTCCAATTTTCGCTCCCACTATTTTTATTTTTCCATGTTTTGTTTTAATTTTTATAAAGTGGATTTTTCCTCATCATATTTATTTTTTGTAGAAGTTGCCAAAACCAACTTCAAAGTCCAAGAACACCTGCATGCAAATGGATAGATGTCACAAGGAAGAGAATGGACGAAAAAGATATTGAGGGTTTGAAGCTCTGAAATATGAGAGATTATATTATCATATGAAGAGAATGAATAAAATATACAATGGATTATATTATCATAACACAATTAAGTTAAAACCTTTACTCTAACACCCCCCCTTAAGATGAGCAAGAGTGTAGCTAAAAAAAAGTGCATGAAAGAAAAAGAAACTACAATGCAAGAAAGAAAACAAGCGACCCGACAAGGAGGCCTGATCAGGTACCCAAATACAACCAAATCTCTGTAAAGTGGAGAAATAGAGAAACCCTCATGGGAAAAACTCTACTCCAAAAAGATATACAAAAAGAAAGTACAAATGGAATGTCTCAAGAGACTCTCTCAAGAACATATGTGGATATACAATCAGATAACCCCCCATGAGAGAGAGTGGAGACTCCAAAGCCCCCCCAAAATGAGAGAACCCCTGTGCCAATGATCAAACCAATGTGTCTCCTCGGAGGAAGAAATAGATCCAACGGTCAAAGAAGAGGAAATCCCTGGATGTGAGGTGAAAATGGAAGTCCTAGATGATGCACACTAAAGAACTAAACTGCAACATGAGTGTATGAATAACAAAATGGTGAATCAAACAACTCAAGATGATCCTAAAATGGAATCTCCAATGAATAAGGGATAACAGGTGTGTTGAATTTTTCATTTGTGAGGAAAGGAATATCCTCTGATATGGCCTCAACAACTGCACCTGATGGCTCGATGAGTGGAGCAACAATGTCAGTCACAACTGAAGAGGTATCCTGCTAAACAAATGTGATCTCAATAGGAGGAAGAGGTGTAGAAGTCACAACACTAGTCTCATGAACAGATGGAAGAATACATAAGTTCAAGTGACTGAACTTCTCCTCAGATACTGCAATCTCTCTTGTAGAAAGAGAGGGAGATGGTGGACTAAAGTGTGTGAATTCATAAAATCAGGAAGAATGATTAATTGTCCTTGTTGCAACAATGGTGCCAGTCTGAATTTCTCTGATGTGCACTAAATCAGGTGTGAACTCAACTATCTTCCCTATCCCATTGTGAGCAATCTGATAGATGGAGAGAAGGTTAGTGGACAAAGATGGAACACATAGTACATCATTGAATGTACCATCATCAATGTTGATAGAACCTTTCCCACATACACTCATATAAGTGTTATTACCCATCAATATGTGTGGTGAGGACGTAGCCTCGAAAGATGAGAATATGTCCTGAGAAGATGCCATATGGTGTGAAGCACCCGAATCCAATAGCCATCTAGATGAATGTGAACTAGTGGTTGCACATAATTCATGACCCTTATTTGGGGCCAGCTCATCTATCTGGAATGATGATGAAGAAGAAGAATCTCCTGAAGTAGATGAAGAAGAGTGATGAATATGGTTCCTCTCAAGGAGAGCTATCAAATCTGAAACTTGTTTTGCATATACATCTATCTTCTACTCATAACACTTGGACTCATCATGTCCTGGCTTAGTACAATAAGCACACTTGGGTTTGTCTTTCTTCGATGTTTTTCCCTTAGGAAAATGTGAATCATAAGTCTTTTGTGAACTAGAATCCTTCCAATGCTCTATGGTCTGTGGTTTTTGTTTCTTCTTTTTCTTCTGCTTTTGCTTCCCCTGATATGACTATGCTACCAATGCTTGGTGTGGTGATCTTGTGAGAGCATCCAACTATGATATCTTAGCTTTCTCTTATGTCAAACAATCAAAAAACACCTCAAAAGAAGGCATGGTAAAGCGTGCACCCAAGGCATCCATAGTAGAATGGAAGGTAGATGAGAATATTTGAAAGTTCCCACAAAACTTTGAAAAAATTAGGTAAATACACTTTGTATGAGTCTTAACCTTACCACAACCCTGTAGAAGAGATCTTTGTTGTTTGAATTTCATCAAAAACTTCTCATTGGAGGGAAAATAATCAGGTACAAGTCAAGTCAACTCTACCTCAATCTGTATTGCATGAAACTGATTGATGGTACCAAATAAATCATTGAACTTGGTCCACATTTCAAGAGGACTGTTACATGCATCAAGATGAAACAACAAGTTGTCTGAAACATGTAAGGACATCAAACCCATAGCCTCATCCATCCTATTTCTATGTTGCATAATCTCAAATTCCCTTGTCAAAACTTGCTGAACCGTATCTAAACAGCACCACAACCCCTTTGATCTGAGAAGACGTGTCATGAATGCCTTCTAGGTATGATAGTTATGAGGTGTGAAAAGTTCAATAGTAGAAGTATTTTTGGCCATGTTTGGAGAGGTTTTAATGGATGTTCAATGTGAATAATTTTTGGCTTTTTGAAGTAAATGACAGAAAGCAAGAAAAAACTCCCCCCACAATGCAAAAAACCAAACCATAGTAGAGATTTTTCAGCAAAAAAATAGGAAAAGGGAAAAAATGGTTTCAGACTAAAAATTGTGTACCTGATAAATTTTCTTAAAGAAAGAATAGAATATCTGAATAGAGCGTGTTCATAGCTTTCCGACACCTATTTGTTTTTGAAAAATGGAGCAAAAACGACCAAGTTATGCCCTTCGAAGTGCAAAAAAATCATTTGAATTTGACTATGAAACAATATAGCCAAACTGCAAAATTCTAGAAAAAATCCTACACCATCAGAATGGGCTCAGAACTAGCTTTCCAACACCTATTCATTTTCAAAAATCCAAGAAAAAATGACCATTTTACATCGATTGAATGCAACTTGGTTTTTTATAAAAATTGAGGGGCCTAGTGGCTCCCTGGTGGCGCTCTGGTGGCTGGCGGCACACGGGTAGTGAGTTGGTAGTGCGTAAGCGGCAACCAAGTAGCGTAGGGGTGGTGCAATGCTGGAGTGGTGGACCGGCGGCTTGGCGATGGCCGAGCAGCTGCAACTAGCTATTGTCGGTGGCAGCGGTGGCTAGGCTGCAGTTGCCGAGTGATGGCGGGCCAGTTTAACACTGGTCATGAGTTTTAAACCCAAAAAATTGTTTTCTCTTTGTTTTTCTAAAAAAAAAAATTCAAATTTTTGCCTCAGAAGGCGTGCCTTGGGCCGTACAGCCTTGGGGTAAACATATTTTGCTTCCCTGATCAATTGTGGCCAAAATTGATGAATGAACAGTCAATTTAGGGGTTTTTGGATGCTACGAATCCAACGGCGAGGTCCATTTGGGCCCAAAGTGAACCCAAAAAATGAAATATGCTGGATCCACAGAAAATCACCTTATAAAACTGTGAATGTTTGATCCAACCCTCGTAGCTCCAAATTCTTCAAACAAGAATAGGCTGCAGTAGGTCTGCTCTGATACCATATAGCAGTTATCAAAACCAACTTCAGAGTCTAAGAACACCTGCATGCAAATGGATACCTGTCATGAGGAAGAGAATGGACAAAAAAGAAAATGAGGGTTTGAAGTTCTGAAATATGAGAGATTATATTATTATATCAAGAGAATGAATAAAATATACAATGGATCAATCCTTAAGAAAGGAGATCATGCAAAACCTAAAATAAACCCTAATAAGTAAACATTTAATAATTAATATAATTATTAAATGTCACATTATGCAAACTAAAGTGAAATCTTAAGAAGGGAATAAAGGTAGCTTAATTAACATAATTAAGTTAAAACCTTTACTCTAACATTTTTTCTCTCATCTAACCTTTTCTTTAGTTCATTCAATTCCACCTTTGTTTGTTTATCCTCTTTGCTTGTAGTTGAAGAGGTAATTTTTTTATTCTTTTTCTATTTCATTTCTTTTGTCATTTTTTGCTTTCCTCTTTTCTTTCTCATTTTTTAGGTGTTGAACACTCAAAATATTGACAGGGGGGTGAATTAGTATTCACTAAAATTCATTAAATTCATCAACTTAAACATGCATTCAAAGAATCTCATCAAAATTTTAGAAATGGAAAGGAACAATTAAAGCATGCATCACATCAATAAACACAAGAACACCAAATTTATGTGGAACACCCTTGAAAGGGAAAAACCATAGTGAGTATTAGCTCACAATATATTATAACCAGTTATAATAGATTTATAGAATGGTGGACTCACTATCCAGAAATAATGGCTGACTATCAAAGGCTCATTTCCAAGGGATCTGTCAGCCTCCTACAATGATTTTAATAATTAAGCCTTTACAACCGTGATTCACAGATTGGACATCTAACCTGAATAGCCATTTTAACCATCATGAAGGTACATTTAAATTTTCAACCCAGGGACATGAACTTGAAATGGGTTAGCATAGCATGTGCACTAGGAACTTCAAAGTAGTCATCTTCATTCTACAACTAAGAAAGATTTAATATTGAAAGTAAATTTTGAAAATCACTCAAAAATTAAACTAAGTTGAACATGCATGATAGGAATGAAAAATTGAACAAAAAAAAGGGAACTACTCTGTTTGCTTTGGCTACAAAAAAAATCACATAATGGAATTCTAGTGGCTATAGGAATAGCCAGTGCTAGATTATGAACTAAGTACTAAAAAAAAACTAATAACTAATCTAACTAAACTAAAGGAAAAATTACTCACCAAGTGGGCCCCCTTGGATGAGTATCCTCTAAAACTAATGTAAACTCAAATGTTCAACTCAAAACTTCATCTTATTCATTGGGAAATACAAATACAAAAGAGTAGCATGTATGGAAATACTTAGTATATTATCAGATACAACATCAATAAATCATAAAATCGGTACCCTTCAAAATCCTGAAGAAGGAGAATTCGAACCTTATTTATCCTACCAACTAAACAGGGAAGTCAACTCCCACTAACTAGGAGGACGCCATTTAGGGAAAGCAAAGAAAAGAATGGAAGGGTGGCTAGATGTACAGGGAATCCAATCAGACATGCAAGTCCAAACACAAACTCAACACTGCAATAATGCCTGTAACTACTCAACATCGTGAAAGATCAATACAAGGCAGTTATATGCGGCTGACATGGGGAATATCTGCCATCTTCCTTCAGTTGACCTTCGAATGATTCATCTGCATGACCGAATAGAGGCTGCATTTCTCAAATTACCATCCTCAAGTATGTCTACATGGCAATGTTAGTACATGTAGTAATTTCACATCTATAACTACCTTAAAGAACATTCATTAACCACATGCAAAATTAATATAGATGGTCCATATAATAGGCTAATATCATTAAAACTGGTAGAAATGGAATTAAACCCAATGCCTATGGTTTGAGGGAAACTATATAGAAATATCAACATTTAATATTAAATTCCATGTCAATTTCAGAAAATAAACTATAGATTCTACCCAAATTTGGACCAAAAACTAGGCTCATCACTCTCCCCAACTTAACGTCTTGTTGGTCCTCTAGCAAGGGAAGAACTATTTTTCTACCTGGTCAAAGCTCTGAAATTTGTAACTAATAAGTGTCCAATATCAGTGTCTATTGAGCACGAGTCAGGGTCCCAATAGAATCCTCCCAATCTATTAAGTATTTTCCATCTTTGTCTTTCTTCAGCAATGTCATAGCGGTAGAATCTAAAATTTGGAACAGGCTACAAGAGGATAGGTGGCTGAAAATTTAAGGGAAGCCACACTCGGCCCTTTGCTCTCCCAAGTTGAATGTATCTTTCAATCCTCTTTATTGTTGCATGATAGTTCTAGATAAAATGAGGTCCAACCTATTTTAGCTCATCAGTTAAAGTGTTCCATCTCTGTGATAGATATCCTTTCATGGTGTCCTCTTTTTCTATTGTTTTTACCTCATATTCACTATAAAATGCCTCAATCCAAGGCATAATTATGTTACCATAACTAGGCCTAAAAAACATTATGTTCCAGTCTTTGTAAATATCCTTGGGGTTTCTTGACTCTTCTCTAATGGCCAAAGGGATATTGGATTCCATCTTTCTATAAGCATTATATTGCTCTCCCCAGCTAATCTCATTTTGCACCCAAGACATGAATCCTCTTATTTGGATATCTCCAACATAAAACAGTGGGTTCTAGTCTTAGTCTTGAGTTTTAACAAAATTATGTAAATAAAACTCATATAGAAAATACTTCATTTTAGGGGTAGCAATCCTATAAGCATTGAAAAATTCAGTGGGGCTCTCAATTGAGGGATTCAAACCTGAGATGTGCCTTGACAGTTGAAAAGAGAGATATTTTTCCTTCAGGTGCAGAGCATAAACTCTTTCAGGGGTTTTGCATTTATGTTACCATAACTAGGCCTAAAAAACATTATGTTCCAGTCTTTGTAAATATCCTTGGGGTTTCTTGACTCTTCTCTAATGGCCAAAGGGATATTGGATTCCATCTTTCTATAAGCATTATATTGCTCTCCCCAGCTAATCTCATTTTGCACCCAAGACATGAATCCTCTTATTTGGATATCTCCAACATAAAACAGTGGGTTCTAGTCTTAGTCTTGAGTTTTAACAAAATTATGTAAATAAAACTCATATAGAAAATACTTCATTTTAGGGGTAGCAATCCTATAAGCATTGAAAAATTCAGTGGGGCTCTCAATTGAGGGATTCAAACCTGAGATGTGCCTTGACAGTTGAAAAGAGAGATATTTTTCCTTCAGGTGCAGAGCATAAACTCTTTCAGGGGTTTTGCATTATAAAATCTGTGGCACCAGGGTTGCAATGTTGCCAACCCTCTCCTTTAGAGAGGAAATCTCCTCATTCTTTTCTTTAATAATTTAATCCCTCTCTTGAATTTACTTTTTCAATATTTTCTTTTACTTTTTATATTCTTCCTCTCACTTTTGTATCTCTTTCCATAAATTCAAAATTTTTGTATGCACTAAAAAATCAGGAGGATTATGAATTCCTACTAGGATTTTTGTCAATAGTTGCACCCCATATAGTACTATTTGCATCGATTCAGGCTGTCCTACTGGCTCAGGCTGTAGAGGTACAATTTCTTCTCCCACTTGTTGCATGGCCTCTTGCTCTTGCTTTGGTTCTTGTAGTTGTTGTAGGAACTCCTAATCTAATTCTTGGTCTTGTTGTAGGAACTCTAGATTTTCCTCATGCTCTTGAACTTCAACTTCCTCTATAATGGTAGCAAGATCCGCTAGGGTCTCTTTTTCTACCTCTTTCAATACATTCTTTTCTTTGACATTTTCCTTCCCCATTGGGGATTTTGTGCTCTTATTTGATGTCCTTCCATGTGTAGGGTTTTTTCCTGAAGGAATATCAACAATTGGTTTTGATTTCTTAAGAGGGCTCTCACATTTTCCTTTGGCTACAGGATGAATAGTGTCAACCTTTCTCTTCTTAGGAATCGACACCTCTTTTTCCATAGGTTGTGTTTTCGCTTTTCCTTTTTCTACCTCTACCTCCTTCTTTTGTACCCTAGTTCTTACCAGGGTTTCAAGTGGAACATCATCATTAGAGTCTGATGAAGAGATTTATTTTTTAGAGTGCCCTATTTTAGAGGAACTAATGTTTATGGCCCCTTTTTCTGTAGGAGAATTCATACTAGAGATGATACCAAAGGTTGAGCACTAGGGGTGGCTTCAACCATGCTTAATCTCCTACTAGACCCATGTGGTTAGGGTAAAGCCCTAGATTACAGATGCTCGGGTCTAAATTGATTAACATTTACAAATTCCTCCCAAGTAATCTTAGTTGCTACATCATGCAAATATTTTTCAATCAACAATTTAATGAGGCAATGGTGTGAGATAGATTTGTCCCTACCTTTTTGAGTTTCAACTTCCATGATGGAGAGAAGGTTGTATAAGATGTTAAAAAAAATCATCATTCTTCCATGCCTCATGTGACTAAAAAGTTTGGAATGTACTGAATGTAAATTTGAAAATCGACCTTCACAAGTGATGTACCTGATAATGTGGATGGCTTCCTACTTCAATGGATCAGGTAGAGAGGTTCTTTTGGCACCCTTTTCTTCTACACTAATTGGAGGGTCACCATGTATTGTGAATATGGCCCTTACTGACCTGGCATCTCTAGAAACAGGGTAATGCTCGCCATCAATAGGTAACCCAGTAACTTTTACAATTCTTTTCTCAGTTACCACAACCTCCAGTCCTTTTACTATGGTTTTTCCCTCTAAAAAGGTTTGTGTGAACTCTAATGCAATGCCTTCATCGAAACCATCTAGCTTTAGGAAGTAGTCCAACTAGCCATAGTTTCTAAATTTTGGAAGGCACTGTGCATCTTGCAATAAGATATCATGAACCGAAGGCTCATTTCAAGTTAGTCCACCTCCCATTTATGTTATCACTATCACTCTACCAAATTCCTTTCCTGTAATTCTGTTTTGAAAACAAATTCCTTTCTACAACACTTGTTAGCTGAAATTTTCCTGCACCAATGTTGACTGAATTTTCCTTCTCTATTTTTTTTTACCTTTTGCAATTCAAGATTATGATGGGGAAAATAATGGAAAATATGAGGTAATAAAAAATAGTTATTATGAAAAGAAATGGTGGAAGAAATTTAGTGTCACATCATAGGTGTGAGTCGTCCCTCATTTCAAATTTTAAATCAGATTAGCTAGATTTATTGATGCAGACAAATCATGGACTATCATTTGGGCTATGTACTTGCATTTTTCCTTCCCCCCCAACCTAAATTTGGACATGTGTCCACACATGTGAGATGGAAAAAGTGATTTGATAGGGAGGTATGAAAATTATGTGAATGTCCATACTAATCGTACATCGATTAAATAAATGCACTAAAAAGATAATTAAGAGAGAAATTAATGTGCACATACCTAAATTTGTGGAGGATACGCTAAAAATATCATGGAGAAAGTATTTTTTTCCTTTTTAGGAAATAAATTGAGCAATCAATAATGATAAATTGGAATTAAGTGATGTAAGAGAGAGAAAGGTGGTACAAATGGGTAGATGGGTGAAGAAATGGACTTCTGCAAAAGTAGAAGTCTTTATTATGAAAATTACATACCTTAATTAGCCTCATAAATATTCATCCCTAAGTCTACTATAGTTCTAAGAGTTTTGTGCTTGAATTCAATGGGCATCATAGTTGTCTTCCCATATAGTAGCTCAAATGGAGTGAAGCCTATAGTAGTTTTTAAGGTAGTTTTGTAGGCCCAAACTACTTTTGATAATCTGTTTTCCCAATCCTTTCTATGAATAGAAATTGGTTTGGTTATATTGGATTTAATTTATCTGTTGGTCACCTCAACTTGTCCATTTGCCTAAGGGTTATAAGGAGTATACTTTTCATGCCTTAGGTTATATTCATTGACTAGTGCTGTAACAAGTGTTGAGGTAAACTGAGCTCCTTGATCAGTTACTATTTCTCTTGACACTCCATATTGTGTGAAAATTTATTCATAAAGAAATTATGAAACCTTGTTATCTCTTGCATGCTTCATGGCCTTGACTTCTACCCATTTAGTTACATAATCAGTGCATACCAAGATATAAGACTTAACATTTGATGGGGGATCAATGGGTCCCACAAAATCAAATCCCCACTTGTCAAAGCGAGTGAATACTACTTGGGGATAGAGTGGCATCTCATCTGATTCAGTTGGTCGACCCATTATTTGGCACCTATCACATTTCCTTATAATATATCTCCCTGCATCCTTGTGGAGTGTAGGCCAATAGTATCCTATGTTCAAAATATTGATTACTATTCTTTTGGCTGAAAAATTCCCTCCATAGGGTGCATCATGACATGCATGAAAAATTTCATATGTATCATCTTCCCTCATGCATCTTCTCATAACATGATCTGGTCCAGTATAAAATAAGCATCCAACAATCCATGTAAAAGGAATTTTTTTTTCAATGATCACTCTTCTCTTTTGGAGAGAAGTGGGGAGGAACTCTCTCTATCATAAGGTAATTAGCTATGTCAACATACCAGGGTGTGTGCACACTAATGGAGAATATATGCTCATCAAGAAAGGAGTCATCTATGGCTTGATTGTCTTTTGATGTGGTCAGTCTTGAAATAAAATATGCAACAACAATGGCTTTCCTTGATTTGTCCATAATGGTTATGTCAAACTCCTGCATTAGGAATAACCATTTGGATAACCTTCCTGAGATCAAGGGTATATTCATGCGATATCTAATGGTTGTGTGATCACTATGCACAAATATTTGGTAGCCTATTATGTAGTGCCTAAATTTTTTAGGGAGTATATTATTGCCATCATTTCTTTTTTTGTTACTATATAATTGAATTCAGGTCCTTGTAATTTTTTTCTAACAAAATAAATGGTGTTTTTCAATGTCTCCTTTTGGTCCTAAGATTGCTCCTATAGCATAGTCTAATGCATCAATATGGATGTGAAAATTAATTTCCCAATTAGGTCCCTTAAGTATAGGATCATGAGTCAAAGCTACCTTCAAGTCACAAAATGTTGTGGCACAATTTTTGGTCCACTGGAATTCAACATCTTTGCTTAAGAGAGTATACAAGGGTGCTGATATTTTACTGAATTATTTGATGAAATGCCTCTAATATCCTACATGTCCCAAAAAACTCCTAACATCCTTTTGTTTTGTAGGTGTAGGCAGATTAGTAATTACCTTAATTTTTGCAGGATCTACCTAAATTCCTTGGTGGGAAATATGGTGGCCAAGAACTACACCTTCTTGCATCATCATGAAGCACTTCTCACTATTTAAAGAGATATTTTGATCTTCACATCTCTGTAATACTTTCTTGATATTCTCCAACGCTTCATCAAAATCAACACCACAGGTGGTAAAGTCATCCATATACATTTCCATGTAGTCAAGAGAGATGTCTGAAAATATGTTGATGACTTCTCTTTGAAAGGTTGTTGGTGTGTTGCATAAATCAAAGGGAAGTACTGAATAGACAGATGTCCCCCATGGACATGTGAAAGTTGTTTTCTCCTAGTCCTTAGGTATAATTTGAATCTGATTTTAGCCATTGAATTCATCTAGGAAATAGAAGTACTGCTTTCCTGCAAGTGAAGATAGCAGTTGATCTACAAAAGGAAAGTGAAAATGGTCTTTCTTAGTAGAAAAATTAAGTTCCCTGAAATCAATACAAACTCACCATTCTCCTCCCTTCTTGGGAACAATCACCAATGGGGACACCCATTGGCTGTCTGAAATGGGATAGATGAAGCCTGGATCTAGCAAATTTTGTAGCTCTATTTTGACAATTTCTCTCAATGTAGGGTTTATTCTTGTTTGTGGCTGCCTGACCGGTTGACAATCATATTTGATATATATCCTATGGGTGAAAATCTTGGGGTGTAGGAATTTCATATCATGATAATCCCATGCAAATACATTTTGGTGGGCTTTCAGCAAATTTGTCAATGGCAGTTGTCATTTTCCTCCCAATTTGTTGTTAATATTCAAATATTTTCCCTCAGCCCCTATACTTGTGTAGTTAACTCTATCATATCTATTTAATTAATACATGGTACCTTAATTTCATATGGAAACATTGTGTGGAGCATACCTATTGCTGCAGGAAGTTTTTCTATAGGAAGAATGGTTGCAGGAAGTCTATCTGCAGAAATAGTGGTTGTAGGAAGATCAGATAGAGCAAACAAAAGTGTCTTCACAGGATTAAAAAAACTAGATGCATGAGGGGGTGGAACCTCCTCTATCTCACAATGGTTCTATATTATATTATATAATAATTCATCTTCATCTTGAAGCTCCAGGGAAGGGCTACTATCTAACATCATAAGTTGTGTCACAGAGTTAGCTTCCTCGACCTCTTCACCTACATGTGGCCATACAGGATTATCCTCACCATTAGATGGCTAAGTAGGAGGATAAAGAACAAGATTTTTGGTGTTCCTACCATCATAAATGGTCATGTCACCTGACTGACATCCAATATAAGTGTCTTTTGTTGCTAACCATGGCCTTTCAAAGATGATAGGATACCCGCCTAGTGTAGCTTTAGGAGAAAGAATCATGAAGTTGGCTAGATACTCCCAATAATCTAGAATCACCACAAGGTCCTTAACTATGCCATCGGGTTTAACAATGGAACTATCAGCAAGATGTAAGACAATAGGAGTGGATCTCATGCTTAAAATGTTTGGTTGTTGCACCCAAGTCAATCAAAGCATTATTTATGTGTATCCCATTTATAATAACTTCAACCACAAGACTACCTGGATCATTGTACTTGGGAATAGTTACTTTTCCAAGCATGATGTCAGCTAGCTATCCCACTACATGAACTGTAGTTGGGTCTTTATTTTTCCTTCCTAGCTTTTTGAGGCATTTATCTTTGATTGATTTTCCATATATAGGAACATATTTTATGGCCTTGAATAGGGGTATCTGGACACATATATGCTTTAGTTGGTCTAGAATTTCAAACATGGTGTCCTCCTTGTCTTCCTTTTGTTTGGAAACTTCTAATCTCTATGGGAATGGTGTTTCTTGTGCCATCTATTTGGCTGGAACTGGTTCAAGATTTGTAGGTGCACCAAGCTAAATGGGAACATTCAGAGGTTCTTATTCTTCCATAGGAAGCTCAGTGATGATGGGTGTAGAAGGAGTTGGAAAAGTAGTTCTTGAATGCAAATGTATGTTACTTAAACTCACAACATATACATGAAATTAATTTGGATCAACAGAGTATATAGGCTTCTATTGTGGTTTATTATTTGGGTTATGTGTGGGCTAAGCTGGTAACTGAGTGAGTTTAGGTGAAATTGGGCTAGGATTAGTAGGGGGTGGAATGATAGAATATTTTTGGGGTTGAGAGGGTGGCTACATGTAACTAGCTATCTAATTTGGCCATTGTTGTCCACCTCTCCATTGGGATTTTTTTTCCAGTTTCTTGGAGGTGGTTTCCAAGGTCCTTGAAACTGTTGCCAATTCCCTTGAGGTTGCTGCAACTGAGGTGAAGAATTTTGATAATTGGAACAAGCATTTGGAGGTTTACCCCAGGACTACAGTGGATATCCTCCATAGTTGGATGGACAATGGGGTTGCCACTAGTTACCAGATGAATAGGAATTAAAATATGGCCCAAAAAAAGATAGTGGATCTAGTTGCATACCTTGTCTTGGACCCCATGGCCTTTTTGTGCAACAAATTAGACTTGATCTTCCTTAGTTTGAATTGGTTTGAACTCAGGTGGAGCCTACTTACTTTCAATGTTAGCTACCATCTTGCATCTGCAATCCTGATTCTTTTGTTTAAAATGAGGACAATATTTTGTCAACATTACCTTTGCCTCCTGATGTTTCTTCTTGGCCTGAAGTGTATCCAGTTGAGTAGATAGATTTTATATGATATCCTACTTGAAATCAACCAGTAAGTGAGTATTCTCCATCCTTAAAACTCCACTGGTAGATGACTTACCCATAGAGTATTTGTAATCTCTCCCTTTCTTTGAGGCTGACCTAGAATAGTTCTGGCATATCTTCTTGATATCCTCCCTAGGAACTTGAGTGACACCTCCTCTTGCCATTAGGTCCAAGGAATCAGTTCAAATTTCATTAATTCCTCTCATAAAAATCAGCTTTTGTGTCTTCATTAAGTGTATGGTGTGGAGATTTCTGCAAACAAAAAGCAAACCTTGAAATGAAATCCTCTAGGATTTCATCCTCCTTTTGTTGCATTCTGAAAATGTCTCCTCTCATATAACTTCCCCTGCAACACTCTTTGTATCTCTCAAGGAACTTAGTCTTCATGTCCTCCCAAATCTCCATAGTATCTCTTCCAAGGCTCATAAACCATCTCAATGTAGCTTCTTTCAAAGTGGTAGGAAATAGCTTAAGCCTATGGGCATCAGTGGTATAGTCATAACTTATGTAGAGTATATCAAAATTAAACAAGAATGTATCAAGATCTTATGTGAAAAGCCCATAGAACTTAGGAAGGACTGAAGCAAGGATATTTTTGAGGTTGTCTACTTCATTCTATTGAGCAATGGGAAAAGGAAAATTTGGTTGGTTCTACCTGTTAGGCCTATTTCTATTTGCATCAACCATGCCTGCTTGATGAAGTTCCAAAGTAAAGGGTTCTTCAACTGGATTTTGATCTTCAAGGGAAACTTCATAATTTTTTAAGTCAGGAAATATATCATCAAAGGGGTGTGGCTCTTCTTAAATGGTTCTAGATTAATAGGAAGGAATCTCCCATACGAATCTCTTCTTCTATGCATGCGGTATCACTCAACATCAGCCAACTCACACAAAGAATTGGTGAAAGAATAGTGGATCATAACTTATAAATACTAAGAGAAAACTCTAGAAATACTACAACAAAAATAAAATTAGCAATGACTCCAATGGAATCCCTAGTTTGACACCATCCCTGGCAACGACACCAAAAATGTTGGCCTCCTATAATGATTTTAATAACTAAGCCTTTAAAGCCATGATTCAGAGATTGGACATCTAACCTAAATAGCCATTTTAACCATCATGAAGGTACATTTAAATTGTCAACCCAGGGATGTGAACTTGAAATGAGTCAGCACAGTATGTGAACTAGGAACTTCAAAGTAGTCATCTTAATTCTATAGCTAAGAAAGATTCAATACTAAAAGTAAATTGCATGGAAAGGAACAAAGTAAATTTTGAACATCACTCAACAATTAAACTAAGCTAAGCATGCATGCAAGGAATGAAAATATGAATAATAAATAAGGAACTACTATGTCTACTTTGGCTGCAAGAATAGTCACATAATGGAATTCTAGTGGCTATAGGAATAGTCAGTGTCAGATTATGAACTAAGTACTAAATAAAAATGAATAACTAATCTTACTAAACTAAAGGAAGGATTACTCACCAAGTGGCCCCCCTTGGATGTGTATCCTCTAAAACTAATGTAAACTCAAATGCTCAACTCAGATATTCATCTTATTCATTGGGAAATACAAATACAAAAGAGTAGCATGTTTGGAAATTCTTAGTATATTATCATATACAACATCAATAAATCAACAAATTGGTACCATTCAAACTCTCAAAGAAGGAGAATCTGAACCTTATTTATCCTACCAACTAAACAAGACAATCAACTCCCACTAACTGGGAGGACACTATTTAGGGAAAGCAGATAAAATAATGGAAGGGCGGCTACACGCATAGGGAATCCGATCAGACATGCAAGTCCAAACAAAAGCTCAACACTGCAGTAACACCTATAACTACTCAACATTGTAAAATATCAATAAAAGGGAGTTACACATGGATGAAATGAGGAATCTCCATCATCCTTTAGTTGACCTTTGAATGATTCCTTTGCGTGACCAGCTAGCCACTACATTTCTTAAATTAGTATCCTCAAGCATGTATGCATGGCAATGATAGTATGCATAACAATTGCACATCTATAACCACCTTAAATAAAATTCATTAACCACATGCAAAATTAATACAGATGGTCCACATAATAGGATAATTTCATTAAAACTAGCATAAATGGAATTAAACCCAATGTCTATGGTTTGAAAGAAACTATATAGAAATATCAATATTTAATATCAAAGTCCATGTCAACTTCAACAAATAAACTATAGATTCTACCAAAATTTGGACGAAAAATGAGGCTCATCAGCTCACTACACATAATAGAAAGAGATAGAAGAAAGGGTGGATCACTACCAAGGATGAAGTTCTAACAATGCGTTTGCAACATGTTGAAGGCACAGATCCAATTAAGCTTAAAAAACTGGCTTTACACAATTCATACTTCACCACTATTACCTCTCACACTTTACACTACATCAAATCTCACACACACTCTTAATTACATCCAATAAAATTCATCACACAATTAATTAACCTTGTATATATAACACAACCAACCAAAACATCAATTAGGCTGGCCTAATTAGATAAAACATGCAACAAAGTAACCTGTCAGCATAAGACTCCAAAACACACATTGTTTGGAGAGAAAAAAAAATATGTACCACACCAAAATACATCAACATGACCTATAATCAATCCCATTATTTCACTCTATACACAACTCAACTCCATGTGACCCCAAAACCTTTAGGTCGGCACCGTTGGTGAAGCAACAACTAAATGAACCCTACTATTCATTCACAACTTGACACATGGACCACTAGATCACTTGCCACTTGGAGTGCACACTCTTTTGACACCAACCACACAAAATAATATTCATGTGTGATGGAACACAAAGCATTCCAACATGCACTCTACACTTGTAACACTTCCATTACTAAGTCTGATACACTGTCAACAATATCTTCGACTTCGGAAGGCATACAACCCTAAAGATTTGGATGTAGAATCCTTCAACACCCGTCATCAAAAACTCAAAACCGCATGAAAATATGAAGCATTGTGGAACAATGGGTACCAAAAAATATTCCTTTGATCACTGAATATGCACACTAGGAGTTAGTCAATTCTTTGAAATACTTGGTCTTCTTTGGACCAACATTTTTGTATTTCTGCAATGGGTTCCCATCAATTCAAACATCATACATCATCAATACACCATCATGCTCATGTTACCAACAATCTCCCCCTTTTTCATTAATGAAATTATACTCTTCCAAAACTACTCTCCCTTTGATATCAAGGGAAAAGGGCACCAAAAAGATACTTCTCTTTTATACTCGACACACTTCAACAATCCCACCCTTAATGAAATATTTACATCAAATTGGATCCCCCTAACAATTTTATCCCCCAAAAATGATAAAACACATAATGTAGCACCATGAACTACTTCCACATATGTACATTGAAATAAAAAAATTGAATATGCAGAGAAAAAATGTATAGCTTAATTAGTAGAGGGTAAAATACCTTGATAATACACCTTCGATTTTGCAAGGTGTGCCTCCCAATCCTTCTTTGCAAACTCTCAATTCTTCTTAGCAAAGGAAACCATATGGCACTGATTTTCAAACTAAATATGGAGGTCTTCACCTTATTCTAGTGAACTATGTATTGGATTATTTTGCACAATATTTTTAGCATAAGCTAATACTTCAATTAAATGGGTAAGTAAGCATTGCACTTACCATATCTATAAGCTAACCATACTACATTATTATTTTCTCCTTTTTTTTATTTTAGTAGAAATAATTGACCATGAAGATTTTCAATGATATCCCTTGTAGCTCCATTTGCATCACTCACCAGATCATATGCACCTGAAGCTTGAGAAATTTGAGACTCAATTGAGTCCATCTAATCTTTAATGCTCCTTGTAGAAACTATCCACTTCAAACAAAAATGAAACAATTTGTTGGCTTCATGCAAACACTTCTTGACATCCTCCAAGTTTCCTTACAACTTGGTGTGTGCAATACCACAATTATAAAAAAAAATTGCTAACCTCTTACCATTGACCTTATTTTCCATTCCCTTCTCAATATTTTCTTCCAAATCAATAGAATAATCCTTAAAATAATCAAGAAAAAATTTCAATTTTTTCACACCGAATAATGAATTATCAAGAGTTATTCTATGAATTCCTTCCTGCAACACCCTCACTACTTCATCTACCAAATCTACACTCTTATTGTGATTTTTCAAAATTTCATTCCTAGCGGAGGTATGGAATATATCACCCAATTGTAGTTTGTGTAAATGGGAAATCTTATCCAAGTCCACTTGACCTTGTTGCATGGGAATTTAGAGGAGTTGTGAAGACACCATCGGTTCAAACTATAACTACATGTCCAATAGATCTTTCAATGAATCTCCAAAGGCTTCAGAGGATTCACCACTATTTTTTTCACTTTCTTCTTTCTTTTTCTCACTCTTATCTACTACTAAAATATTCTTCAATATCCTTCTCTACTTCTAGAAGAGGAAAATCATCTTCTTTTTGTGCATCATTCTTCTCTTAGACACCTTGCATGTCTTCTTTATTCTTGTTAGCATATGCTTCCTTATCTAAAGGTAAATTTCTATTCATTTTGAGTTTCATTCTTCTCTAGGGCATCCTACTTATCTTCTTCCTTCTCTTCATCAACAATATTCTCCACAACTGGAGGGGTGCTATCAGTCAATATGTCTCCTTGTACATTATCATGTTCATTTTGTTATACAACAAGCTCAATGCTTTCTGGAAGGGTATTTCCATCCTTCATTGATCTTCATTTTCTAGAGAGGCTCCAAAATCATTAGAAATATCTTCAGATTTCTGTAGTGTTTCCTTCCTTAACCTATCAATTTATTCCTTATCTCTGCTCATAAGAGTACCTACTCTTTATTTTTTCATGAATGTTTTTTTAGACAACTTGTGTATATTCTCATGAGAAAATGAGGAGCCAATCTTCTCCAAGGAAAATACCTTCATCTTAGCATCTTCATCAATATATTATTTTCTTCGACCACTTAAAACACTTTTTCAGATCATGATGAAATTGATGCCCAATCTCACCAAGGCTAGTACTAAATGTTACCATATACTTAACAATAGCCTCTTCTATGGTTGCCTTATCAGCATTATCTACATTTGGATGCATTGTAACAGTTTTCTTCAGCATGCCAAACTCCACAATCACATTGAAAAATCACTCTAATTTCATGGGACTATGCTCCCTTATCAGAGGAATATTATCTTTCTTCTTTCCCTTACCTTTAGGTGTTTTTTATTCTTCTCTAAAACTCTTTTCTCTTAATTGAAAAATAAAAGTTTTCTTTTCTTTTTTCACTTCCTCTTCACTTTTTGTGTCTACCACATTTTTTCTTTTCTTTTTACACTAGTCTCTTCCTAAGAAACTTGAGACTTATTCTTTTAGACTAATTGTGGTTTCTCCTCTTTTTCTTCTTCATCATCGTCAAAACTAATTTTTTTATCCTTGGCAACCTTTTCTTTCCTTCTCTTGGGAGTCTTTTGTTGCACAAAGGTGCTACATTTTTCTTTCTTCTTGGGACTCCCTACAAGATTTATTCTAGAGGACTTAGGAACATCAAGAGAGGGGGAATAGCTCCTGACTATCCTTCTTGTACTTGAGGTAGCCTATGGAGAAACATATGAAGCTTTGGATTTCCTCACAAAATACTTGGGTAGTTCACCATCTCCTCTAACTTAGGTTTCATCTTCTCAACATTCTCTTCAATGTCTTTCTTTTTCCTCTCTATTTTTATTTGAATTATTTTATCTCCATAGGTACCATACCTTTCAATAGATGTATCTCTAGGTTTTCTCAACACCATCTCTACTACAAGACGAGCGCATACCTAGAATCATCTACCTCATAAGGTAGTTTTAGAACCGAAAACAGTTGATGGGTTCAAATCCTTCCATAAAGTAGTGATCTCTACTCGGCTTGAAAGTTATTTCATTCTTATATTTCTCAACAACACTTTCTAGAATCTTGTACCTCTCTTGCATTTTGTCTTGAAATTTTTTGGAGAATTCCCACAAGGTTGACTTTTAGGACTCAAAATTTGTAATCATTCTTAGGTGATTTCTTATTTTTACTTCAACATGAGTAATATTATCGCATATAACATTCTTTTTTTTAGGGAACATTCTAATAAAGTAAAATAATAAGCAGATAATTAGGGTACCATATCAGAAGGGGTACCTTGATTCTTTTTTATTTTACAAATTCTCCATCAATTGTAATCTCAAGAGCTCACACAAATCCATGTCTTCACCTTCCTTCACCATTTGTTGAGTTGTGTGAATTGTGGTGATTGAAACAAAGTTATCTCTATTTTCATAGAAGAACTTGTAACCTATCACCATTGAAGCATACTTTATCGCAAGATCATCAATTCCATTTACCATTAGGGAATGTTTGTCAAAATTTTCTCTAGTGAGATTCATCACCACATAATTCTTCATGGCCTTCAATGCTAAAACTAGTCCATTAGAGCACAAACCAGTTATAACCCTAATTTCCTCTTTGTTAATCATGTGTGGAATGTCCAACCACATAAATGTGTCATGAATTTTTCTAAGTACATACTTGAACCACTCATCCTCATAATAGAGATTGGGGAAATTTTTTCATACATCCAATTTCCTCTTTGTTAAACTCCCATACTCTAGTTTTAGCTCAAATTCATCTTTAGTCAACACCTTCTCCCAATATTCTTCCATCTTCAAATGATCATACTCTTCCATACTTGTATAAATGTATATTCACACATCCTATGTGTGCATTACATTGCTAAAAACCCTAGATAATGAACCTCTAGGGTTTGTCTCCATAGTGCTTCTTGAATTTAGGTCTTGGTTGCTCAAGGAAATCCATCACTTAAGGAGTAAACATTTTGAATCTTCACAAAACTAGGGTTTGTAAGAAACTAATAAATACCTTTGGAATTCATGAGTAGGGTTTCAAACTATATTGTAAAAAAATGTACACATTTAAATTTTCACTCTATGTTTGGGTCCCTTAATTTAATTAGACTTAATTAAGCCTCTAATTCGCCCAATTATGCCTTTAAAATCCTAACTAATCTCATTTTCCAAAAGGGAAACTTGTATTAAACAATTACAAACATTTATTAAATTGCCTTGGAAATTGAGTGACCTAGATTTAGGTTGTAGGACCCATTTTCCCAAGGGCGAAGGGTCCTCCTTAATTTGAGGATCTCGATTTTTAATATATTTTTGGTGGCATTTTTATGATTAAAATTCAAATTACAATTTTTGGCCTTTGATGTTTAATTGTCAGTAAATTAGAAAATTACCTATAAATACAAGGTCTTTTTATCAATTCAATATCTATAAGAAAGAAGCAACATTAAGGAAACTTTCACAAGAGAAAAATATTGTCAAAAGTGTTCAAGAGAAAATTTATCAGTCTTCTACAACAACATTCAAGATATCAAGCATGATGTCAAAGTTATTTGCATCTATGCATGTTTTTGGAGCTAACATTATGATGTAGGTTTCAAGCATTCAAGAATTAATTCAAGCATCAAGATCACCATCCAATCAAGCCATTTCATGCAAGATCAATACCTTGGAGAGATTTTCTAGACTTCAATCCTCTAAGGATCTCCATTATGTTAGGAAATAATGCATTCAACCAACATTCTTAATCCATTTCCTACATAATCCCATGAGAGATAAATATGCATACAAGTGAACATAATTCATAGATCAAATAGACAAGCAATAATATAACACAAGATATGCCCTAGGAAAACCCTCAAGAGGGAAAACCTCAGCCTTCAAAAGCATCCATACTCCATCATATTATTCAACAATAAAGTAATACAAGAGTTATAATGAATACCTCTAAAGCATTGAGCCTCTCCAATTCATCCTCGTATGTCCAAGAATGAATCCACACATCCCATGACATGCTTCACATATGCACTCCTCAGAAAGAATCAATAATAACAACCCACTCACTTAGCCAACCTTAACCACTAAACATGTGCTTGATTTAATAGACTCAAGCTCACACAAATGCAACTAAGTTGTAAAATAAAACTATGTACCACAAAACCATGTGAATACAAAACCACTAATCCCTTATTTAATATTGGGTACTGGGTTTTCACTTTTTAAATATTTCTCCAATATTGCATTATTATCACATGTATCCCACACATTAAGTAATAATACAATGTTACAAAATCACATGTCTCCCACACATTAAATAATAATACAATATTACAAAAAAATATAAAGTGGTCCCCAAATAATTACCTATTTGTTAGCGAATGAATTGGATTCTTGGAAAATATTAATACCTTTGACTCTATTTTACCCTTAATGCACTAGAGTGAATCGCTAACAACTCTAGAAATCTCACAATTTCAATTGCAACTTTCCTCATAATTAAAGAGGTAAAACTCCCTTGTATGGTCTATCTAATAATATGGTGGATTTTAACCAAAAAGTGATAAGATGATAAATGCTAGTTCATAAAAATGACACTAACATGGAAAGAAAAGAAGAAATACATAAACCAACAACACATAGATTGAAAAGACTTATTACTTTCGTACCAAGAAATAATAAATTATACTACAATAAAGGGTTGCAATAAAGTATATTTCACATAGAAAATATTCCAATAATACATGCTCGACACACAGATTGATACACTAGACATCATATTTAGATTCATAATGCACAGATTACAAAATACTGTAATATAAAATTAGCATAAATGAATAGTGTTCCTTCTTGAAATACACCATAGTGTATCTATGGAGATCAAACCCTCTATCCTTCTCCCTCATCCTAGATATCATAGTGAGTTTCACCTCAAAATGGTTACCAAAACCACTATTAAAACTAGTGACGCTTCTTGTCATTTGACTGTCTTCTTGAAAATGGCTAAGAGAATAGAATAATTAAACTGAAAATACATTAGGAAAGAAAACTTGATCTTATTTCACACCAACGGCCACCAAATGATATATCCCATAGCCATGCAATTAATGAGGTTTAACAAGGTGCAATATGATTGCACGTGTGTGTTGTCTATTAGGGAATGTAATTTAAAATTGGTTCACATCAACCATTAATCCAAACCAATTTTTAGTCTCATCAAATCAAAGAGAGATAGCCCAAATGTCTAACCAACCGTCTATAAATTAAACTAGTGTCACCAGACTTTTCCATCCATAAGCATCCAATATGGTGAGCACTCAAAGTGATGGAGTATCAGTGAATGATTTCATCATTTTGCAGGAGATCAAATGTAATCCTTTGTTCAGGCATCTGTCTGACCAACTGAAAGAAGTCTTCATCATTCAAAGAGAGGTAGAAGAGGAAGTGCTTCATAGAATTCTACGTGAAGCATTTTTAATCCAAGTGCATGTGCATAATGCTACCATGTTAGATCATTTCATGTACACCATCATCAGGACCTCTAGTCACCGTGACTAGGACATGAGAATGTCAGAGTGTTTGGTGAGGCCATAGTTTCACCACTTTGTCAATGTAGCCATTTTTGGGCTTAGTCATTATCCAAGGAGTGGGTTGGTAGGTGACACCATCTTCATAGCATTGGCTCTTCAGAATGAGACCGTAGAAGAGGTTTTGACTCTTCTTCATGCATGTGTCATGAGGAATAACATGAGACTCTTTGCCTAATTCCTATAGTCACATGAGAATCTACTGTCTCCTACCCAAATTGAGTTCCTTTAGATTGTGATAGAGGGAGTTCAAGTGTTGATGTTCACCCTCTATGTTTGAAAAACAAATCATTTTTTTTGCTATCAATATCAACTTTTTGTAGTTTAGTCGACAAATTTGGTAATTCCACTATGATGTATATATATATATGAATAAAAAATACCATTTCGATATCAGAGTGGTCTTGTATGAATTATTTTTTTTTATTCTATTATATCAAATTCAATGGAATTCATTTCTTTTTCATGTATAATTGTGTTTTTCATTCAAATCTGCATGCACTATTATTTTTTTATTCTTTTAAAAATTGTCTTTTGGTAGTACGGTGGGTGGTTTGTACAACTTAGCAAAACACCACCTGAGTTTCCAATGTCCCCTGAAATACCACCAAAAATAAAAACTTGTGAAACAAGTCATCCGATGGTCTTTCGACAAGTTCACCAATCATTAGTATGAACATCCTAAGATAATTAAGGCTTAAGCAGGTGGTAAGTTACAATGGAACCATAAAAAACTGCTTACATTCAAAGAATAATAAAGAAGAGGTTAAGTGGGAGGTTATCAAAACTAGTGAAAACCCCACCTAGGTTTGCAACGTATAGTGAAACACCATTTAGGCTAAAAAATTGTTCAAAAAATTGACTAAAGAAAGGGGAAGCAGGGTGGTCTTGAGGAGGGTACCAAAAGTAAGGGTAACACTAGTGTGATTAACCACACCAGCTAGGTGCATCATAACTAAATAATTATTTAATTAAAACACTATAATATAACATTTTATGAAATGGTGTACAACACCATATCCTGACATTCTCCTACTTGTTGTATACATTGCATAAGGGATCAATACATGAAATACATCATCATAGCCATACATGTAACCACATGAATGTCCAACATGATCTCGTGCTCCATCAAGATACCTACAATAAAACCAAAGTGACTACCATGTCAAGAAAGAACTCATCTCATCCTCCAATGTGCCACCTATGAAAGAAAAGGAACATGCTAAGATGAAGATGCACCAATATAATAACACAAGCATCAAATCCAAGTGATAAGAAGGCTCTAACCAATATGGTGTCAATTGTAAAAACCCAAATGATCAAAAATAACATCCACAACACATGATAATACATCCAACCATTCATATCTCCTAGGTATCAACACCAATAGTAAACTCATGCCAACAACATATGCAACCCATAAACAACAATCATAAGCTCTTTATATCAAACCTATCAATGAAGACCATATATATCCAGGAAATCCCACTACATGGGTAATGTCAAAGCATATCAAGTATACCAATCAAAACTATACCAAGCTATGATAAATGATCAACAATGAAGTACCAAGAGCAATAACCGTGATCCACATGTAGCAGTAGATTAAAATATGTAGATGTATCTTTCGAATGATGAGATGGATAATCTAAAAAATAGAATAATAAAGTTAAATCCTAATCTAAACAATAATCTAAAATCTAACAACAAAGAATGAGGAAATAAAATAAACAAACTAAAACCAAAATAATCTCACTAAATATGCGTTCACCCCTTCGAATTATCTTGATTGTTCTTCTCCATTTTTCCTTTTCAGTATTCTTGCCCTCAAATTTCTGTGTTTGAATGCAAGTATAGTTTTTTTGAGTGTCTAAGAAAAATATTGAAGATAAGTCTCTTCTCAAAAGTGTATGATTTCAGGAGGAGGAATAATGATTATGACAAGCCATTTTATAGATTTTGTGTTTTCAAATGATTGGCTCAGATTGAAAGAGAGATCGATGGATGAGATTGATGAATGCCATGCGATGTGAGTTGTGTGTCAGATAGAATGTGAGTTAGAACATGAGTTCAGGAAAGACTGCAGGATAGAGACTAAGTTAGAACGCGAGTTAGAACATGAGTTCAATATCTTAATCACCAAAAATAGAATAAATAGACTTTGTATGCAAAAGCCAAAGTTATAACTCAAAGACTAATGCATTCGAATGCAAATATGAGTTAATTAATTAATTAATATATTTAATTAATAAACACATCATGAATATGAGTTGGAACTAGTTAATTGACTAGTTGTGATAGAGAGTCCTCTCACAGAGATAATCAGATGTTGAATCCGGAGATAACTAGAGAACTAAAAATAGATCTCAAGTCAGAAGGTGAGTGAATGATTAGATAAATGATTGACAGAAGAATGTGACATAAATAATTAAATATGAATTAAATGTTAATTTAATTCAACATTCGAAAATAAGAGACTTTAATTAAATAAATAAAGATCATTTATTTAATTTGACTGTTGAAAAGGATAATATGAATAATTAAATAAAAATATTTAATCATAGTTGGAAAAGTATGATAAACGGGGAATTAAATAATAAATTATTTAATTGATAGATAAAAGGGGGAAGAATTAATTAGTTAGCAACATAATTAAATAAATATGATTTATTTAATTAATCAAGGTTGAATAAAGGTTAATAATGAATTAATGAATTAATTAAAAAGGGGTATTTAATTAATAGATGAAATATGTGTTAGAAAGGTTAATTAAATTATAAAAATTATTTAATCATGACCACGGACTATAGAAAATAATGTCGAAAGTGGTGTTCATAGGCCTAGACCAATTTTCGGTGTCTACAATTTGCGCCTCTTTGATACAACGTTGGTACGGCGTTGTGTCAAAGAAAATATGCCCCGATCGTGCCCCAGCATGAAACAGGTTAGGGTATGCCCCAGTGAAAGGGAGAATGACAAGGAGGTAGTGGTATGCCCCCTCGAGAGGATATGCAGGTTTGAAGAACATGAGTGTGCTCTCGAAATGGATAGATAATGGTGGTGAAGATGCAAAAAAGAAGAAGTGTTAGCATGGATAATTCAAAAAGTTAGTATTGAAAAAGAATGGTTATTGATTGAGAAAAATATGATCTTTGATATTGTACCAAGTATGCTATGCTTGCTTTTTATCATCATTGGGCGGGACATGACACAAATGGATAGTACACACTATGATATGAGATAGACCATAGTGTACAAATTCATCCATCTGTGAAAAACAGACAGTCGTAGACAAGGAGTATCTTAACTCAAACTAAGGACAAGATGCCCCAGTCATTTTGTCTTAACAAACCACATACAATAGACAAATAAAAGAGGGGTCATGAGATGTCATTGCTCCTCTAAATCCTTGATAGGACATCCTTGAGGAAACTAGTAACATGACTCAAAAACCAATGTTAAAAAGACAGTTGACAGACAACAGGCAAAGAAAAAGAATCCTAAGACATCATTGCTTCTCTAAATCCTTCAAGGGACATCCTTGAGAAAGGTAGTAACAGGATCTTGCACAAATCGATAAAAATATAAGACAAAATAAGATATAAAGTCATAAAGCCAAATAAAAGTATTTTCCAAAACTTGATCTTGTGGGATTGTTTGATGTTTGATGTTTGACATAGCATAATGTGAGAGAATGACACATACTGCATAAGACGTTGAGTCTAGTTTCGACTTGGTGACTTCTGTATAAGGCATGACAAAGCTCGGTTTCAGAATGACACATGTCGTATAAGACGTTGGAGTCTGATGACGTTGAAGTGACAAGCCACATGAGACTATGACAATTTGATGATGTATGTTGACAAGAAAGACATATCTTGTGTAAGACATAGGTTGATCGCTTTAGCAATGTGTTTGATATTGACTTGATGACCTTGAGACATCTTTCCTTGTAAATGCATGACTTGTTTTGATTAATTGACTAATAAAAGTGTGTGCCTAGATAGTGTATGACATGAAATGATACCCTAAACTATGATATGCAACTTGTGTAATAGTGATCATGAATGAACCCTATTGGACTGACCTAGTGTGTGTATGTGTTGACCGTGTATGACATAAGATGTTACCTTAAACTATGATATGCAACTTATGTGATAGTGATTGTGAATGAACCCTATTGGATTGACCTAGTGTGGTCTTGGGAGCTCATTAATTGATTAGCCTTGCCTACGTTGTACACACAGAGACCTCGTAGTTCGACACGACCAATGACTTTGTATGTACAAAGAGTCACAATTTAATGTGTGTGATACATGACAAACCTAGACTGACTGACCTAATGCCTCGGGGGCACATCGATTGATGGCCTTGCCTACGTCCCAGTCGTAGAGGCAATGTAGTTCTACTATGTCTATGACTGACTTGACATGACTAACTTGATATGATTGACTTGACATGACTAAGTTGACTCTATTTTTGGGATTTTTTGACTGTTTTGATTATTTTTTTGGATTTTTGATGTTTTCTAATGTTTTTGGTATTTTTTAGGACATTTTCGATCATGTGACATTATGTACAAAGTGTTAGGGCATAGAACAAGGATTTGCTCCCAGTCGGGAATAAGATTTGGAAGATGGATGCGCATTATGATGAAATGGACGCTAGATGTCAATCATTCCAAATAATGGATAAGACAACCATTTATTATGAGCGATGGTGAAAAATTCCAATTAGAATGATGGTAGACGGAAGAGCGAGCTTGACTACACATGGCGCCTATTTGCCAGGTTTTCACCATGATACTTATCCATAGTGCCACCGAAGTGGTTTTCACTAGTGGACGGTTTTATTTCTCTTTACTTTTTTGATTTTCTCAATTTTTTTGGTGTTTCAAAGACACCTATTTGCCAAGTTTTCATCAAGGTAACCATTTTTTTTTTTCATTTTTTTTTGTAATTTTCTAGATTAAGACATGGATTCTCTGAGAACTAAGCATAGAACCTCTTTAGATGCAGACTGTTTATAGGGGACAAAAGTGACTCTCCCTCAGGAGTAGAGAGTTGGTACGCTCTTGATTTGAAAGCTTTTGTGACAATGTACGACCCCAACCAGTTAGGTTCAAACTTTCCTGGCTTTTCACGTTCAACTTGGTTCTTAGGATTCTCCATTAATACCAGGTCACCAATGTCAAAGTGTCTATTGAGAACCTTCCTATTGTAACTATGACAAAGATGATTTTGATATTCTTGTAAATGATCTAATGCTTTCTGTCTTCATTCATCCAGCAATTCTAGCTCTTGTAACCTAGAGACACTATATTCTTCATCGTCGATATGACCCTTCAAGGATACCCATAGAGAAGGTATTTCAACCTCAATAGGTAGGATAGCTTTGGACCCGAATATGAGGGAATATGGAGTGGTGTCGGTGGGAGTATGGATGCTTGTGCAATAATCCCATAAGGCAACATTAAGCTGTAGGTGCCAATCACGACCAACATCATTGACAGTCTTCTTAAGGATTCTAACAATTGTCTTATTAGATTCCTCAGCTTGGCCATTACCTTGTGGGTAATATGGGGTGGAGAAATGGCGTTTGATGTGGAATTCTTCACATAAATGGTGTAATTCTTGGTTCTTGAATGGGCCACCATTTTCTATGATTATGGATTGGGGTACCCCATACCGACAAATGATATAGTTTAGGATAAACTTAGATATTTGTGTGTCGGTGATGTAGGTCATGGGAATAGCTTCAATCCATTTGGTGAAGTATTCAGTGGCGGTGATGATGAATTTGTGGCCATTAGATGATGAAGGGTGTATCTTACTTATGAGGTCAAGTCCCCATTAGGTGAAGGGCCATGGTGAAGTAATTGGATGAATCTCCTATGTTGGCACTCTTATCAAGTCTCCATGTATTTGACATTGTCTACATTTCTTTACAAAGACGTATGAGTCTTTCTCCATGGTAGGCCAATAGTAACCTAGTCTCATAATCTTATGGGCCAGAGTAGGACCACTCGAATGAGATCCGCATATACCCTCATGTACCGCTCACAAAGTTGTTTGTGCTTCTTCAGCATCGATAAATCTCATTAGGGCGTTATCTAAGGTACATCTATATAGGGTTTCTCTGATGATGGTGTACTTAGCTGACTTTTGGATAAAGGTTCAGTGTTGTATATTGGACAAGTCTTAGGGTAAGGTTTGGTTAGTGAGGTAGTCGAATATGTCTTTATACTAAGGAGGCGTAGGACCAACAATGGTACACATGATCATGATGTTGCGGAGATGTCATAAGTGGGGACCAAAATTTGTTCAACCAGAAACTCGAACTTAGGCACATTACTCGGAATATCTAACAAGGAACCCATAGTTGCCATAGCATCTACAACTCTATTCTAGATATGTGGTATTTGTTGAAAATTTATATCATTGAAATACTTCTTGAAACTATCAACCATTCACTTGTAAGGTGCAAGCTTTTCATCCTTAGTCTCGTAATCATCATTTACGTGTTGGATTACCAATTGAGAGTCACCAAAGACATGTAGGCTCTTAATTTTCCACTGAGCTGCCATTTTTAAGCTTGTCACTAAGGCTTTGTATTCTTCTATATTGTTGGTACAAGGGAAATAAATCTTGAATGATTTGAGAATGGTATCACCTTGAGGTGTGACAAATAAGATACCAGCTCCTGAACCACGATTTGTATGTGACCCATCAAAGTACAGTTTCCATTCAATTTTAATGTCAATGTTGAAGAGAAATTCATCTAGAAAATTTACTACTAATGGATGGTCTACCTTTATAGGTGCATCTTCTAGTTGATCTACAATCACCCATCCTTTTATATCCTTCCTTTCAACATACTCAATGTCATACTCGCTAAGTATCATAACCCATTTAGCCAATCGGCCTATTAAAGTTGCCTTACTTAGGAGGTATTTAAGTGGATCAATCTTTGCAATTAACTTTGTTTGTTGATTGAGCATATAGTGCCAAGTTTTTTGGGTAGCAAAAACTACCACTAGATAGGCATGTTCTATGTTGCTATAATTCAATTCATATCCCACTAAGGTATGATTGATATAATAGACTGCTCTCTCATGACCTTCATCATCGTGTTGTGCGAGAAGAGCCCCTAATGCCAACTGAGTTGCTGAGATGTAAAGTATCAATGGTTTTCCCTCTATAGGTGGCATTAAGACTGATGGAGTAAGCAAATAGTCCTTGATTTGTTGGAAGGCCTCTTGAAATTTAGGTGTCCACACAAATGGTACTCCTTTCTTGAGTAGATGCTGAAATGGGTGTATTTTGTCTACCAGTTGTACTATGAAATGCCTAATGGACTATAATCTCCCTTGTAGGGTTCTGAGTTGACCAATTCTGGATAGAGGAGGCATTTCTAAGATTTCTCTTACCTTCTCTGGATCTACTTCAATGCCTCTTCGAGAGATGATATACCCTAACAGTTTCCCTGATTTCACCCTAAAGACACACTTCTTCGGATTTAGCCTGACATTATTATTCTCTAGCCTCTGGAATATCTTGTCTAAAACCTTTAAATGATCTTCCCTTGTTTTTGATTTGGCTATAATTTCATCTACATAATCTTCCATGAGGGTATGTACAAAGTCATGAAAAATCATAGTCATTGCCTGTTGGTAGGTGGCTCCTGAATTCTTAAGGCCAAATGGCATAACATTCCAATAGTATGTGCCCCATGGACACATGAAAGTTGTCTTGTGTTGGTCTTCAGCTGCTATCTTAATCTGGTTATATCCAAAGAAACCATCCATGAAGGATAGCATCTCGTATCTTGTTGTAAGATCTACTATCATGTCGATATTAGGCAAAGGGAAGTCATCCTTAGGACATGCCTTATTGATGTCTCTGAAGTCAGTGCAAATGTGAATGCCCCCATTTGGTTTAGTCACTAGTACAAGATTTGATATCCAATCTGTATAGTCTATTGTCCTTATGAATCCTACATCCAAGAGTTTCTTAAGTTCTGCTTTCACCAGTAGAACGATTTGCGGATGCTTTTTCCTTAGCTTTTGTTTGACTGGCTTCATGCCTGGTTGTAGTGGTAAATGATGTAATATTAGGTCTGGATCTAGCCCAGGCATGTTAGCATACGACCATGCAAAGTTTATTTGTCTCTTTTTGAAGAATTCCTTAAACTCATGTTGTTATGTCTTTGTTAAAGAAGCTGCAAAATATACTATCTGAGGATTCTCTTATGTACCTATGTTGACTGCAATAGCCTCTCCTACTAGCATCGGTGACTTTTCTTGTTCAACAGGGATAATATTTAAACCTCTATCATTGGGTGCCTCAGAGAGGTTTTCGCCCTCGGATACATCCTTTATTTTGAATTTTTCATCGTCCAAAGGTGCCTTGTGGTTTTCACCTAGGGACTCATCATTTTTATTTTCATTGTCTTTTTCCTTTTCATTCTCATTTTTGCAACTAGAGGTGTAAATAGACTCCCCAAAATATGCTTTATCATCCAAGTCTATGGTAAAACCTGCCTTATTATCCCCTCTTGGTAGGCCTTCTCTAAGTCCCATGAACTCAGCAATTTCTCCGTCTTTCTTGAATGTATGTATGATAGGTGTACCTTGTTGATCCTAGTCGATAAGTTCGGGATATATAAGGGGCATCTCATCATCAAAGTTTTGAAACGTAGCCGCTGACAAGGTGAGTATAGAATGGTTGACATGGTCACAAAAGTTGGACCAACTCCTTCTTGTTCTTCCTCTTAGGGGTAGGTATACTCTGATGTGGGACTATAGTGAGGGCTGATTCAAAAAAAGATGGTTCTTCAGGTGCCCAAGATGCATGATCAAGGGTTTCCCAATAATAGTTCTCTTGCCATTCTTCTTTGGACAAGTGTTTCTTAGGACGAGGACTAGAATTTTTTGGTATAGGTTTCACGTTGAGGTCCAATTCTCCAAATAGAGCATCTATGTTCTTGGTACTAGTAGATGAAATGGATTCCCATTCCCCATCACTTGAGTAAGGGGATTCATCATAAACTGGAGGTTTTTCATAAACTGGGGGTTTGTTGTAAACTGGGGGAAGTGATTTATGAGATATCTCGATGTCTGTGCAAGCACTCACTTCCTCTTGAAAAGATGACGAAGTACCAGGATACCCAATTCTAAGCGGTTGACACACTAGCCCTAAGTATTTTGGTCATGGGTAGATAGCGATCGGTTTTGTCCTTCCATTTTGATATAGTCATAATCGACTATGCCCATCATAGCCTTCATTTTGCATTATCTTAAAGCCTTTTCCATACTGGTCCTTAGCTATTTGAATAGATGGGGAGGGGTATTCATGTTCTTCTTGATATAACCAGGAATCACCTTGATCCACATTTTCTTCACTTAACTCTCTCCATTTGGTTAATGTCATTGTAGGGGGAACATGAAATGTGACCACTGACTATCTTCTATCTACCATGGGTAGGCCATATGCCTTAGGTGGAATCAGTTGACTGATGCAGTATGATGCCTTTATATTATATTCACCACAACCCTTGTCTTGGATCTCGATTTTAGGAGTGGATGATGGTGGTTTGAATGAAATGGACTTAGTGAGACATGATGGGTCAACGTATTGGGATAAAGTGGATGATGAGGCCTCTTGGTTAATAGGTACTTGTCATTATGGAAGGTCCCTTAGGCTTGTACAATATTGGAAAGGATCTAGATCACCATCAATAGTGATCTTTGTGCCATTATATGGGAACTTAAGACATTGGTGGTATGTTGAAGGGACAACTCTCATTGCATGTATCCAAGGTCTACCTAACAACAAGTTGTATGGAATGGTGAGATCCAAGACTTGGAAGTTGGTGTTCATGAATGCTCGGCCAATTTTGATAGCGAGCATGACAACTCCTTTGGATGGCCTTTCTTCATCATCATAAGCCTTGATGACTATACTCTTAGAAGTGTCTACACAGTCTTTTGAGAATCCTAATGCCTTAACCAATTTTAGGGTACACAAGTTCAGACCTGCGCCTCTGTCTACCAAGACTCGTCTGACTCTGGTTTCATGGACTAGGACTTCAAGATGTAATGGGTCATTGTGATCAGAATTTTTGATGGAGTAGTCTTGTTGGGAAAATGTGGCATGATGCAAATTGGTCAAATATCCCACCATTTCTTCAAAGTGATTGACATCCAAGTCTGTGGGAACAATAGTGTTCTATAATGCTTTGTCAAGTATGGCTCGATGTTCTGGTGACAAAGTCAATAGTTCCAAGATAGATATTTTTATGGAGGTTTTACTCAATTGATCAATGAGATTGTATCTATACTTGGGCCTTTGTGTAGGTGGTTCAGAAGAAGGACTTGGAATAACTATTTTAGTCCTACGTGTGTTCACATTACATTCCGGGTGCTTCTTAATGATGATGGTATCAACATGTTCATTTGTGGCTCAGAGGCTAGATATGGTCTTTCCTTTCCCATAGTCATATTTGGAGTTGGTGTAATTGGCAAAGGGATTGTTCTTGGTTCCTGAATCAGAGGCGTTTCCTTTTGTGTGGTCATGTAATGGGTCTGTAAAGACCTTATGATCATTGTTTTTAGTATTTTTCTGCCTGTTTACCTCTATGTATCCATTTTCAACAAAGTATTGAATGATATTCTTTAATTGGTGACATTGTTGGAGGTTGTGGCCTTTCGTTCGATGATAGTCATAGAAAGAATTTTCATCCCACCATGAAAGTTTGAACTGTCTAGGATCATACTCTCTTGGTTCCAAAGGTTTTATGAGATTATGTTTGACCAATTCTTTGAAGACTACCTCGATTGGTTGCCCTAAAGGTGTAAATTATCACATGCAAAATCTCCTTTGGGGTCTTTGTTGCGAGTTCTGGACATAGCCATTCGATCTAGACTGTTCATCATGTCTGCATGTTGGTTGTATCCTTTAAGTGTGATAACCGGTCTAGTATGTATGTGTTTAGCATCAACAATGTCATCATTCGTGACATTCTTGTTCCTAGACCAGAACTTGTTTCTATCATTCAGCACGTTTGGATGTTGGACAATTGGACTCTTGCCTGGTACTTTTATTTTGCATTTGTCAATAAGGCCCTTTTCAAGGATGATCCCCTTTTGTACCAAGTCAATAAATTAAGTGCAACAATGTACCCGTAAGTCACCTCTTAGTTTCGGGCTGATGTTTTCAAGGAAGATTGTGACCTTTTGTTTTTCGGGTATTTTGATTGGATAGCAGCTAGCTACACTTCTCCATCTCTGGAAGAAAGTGATGAACGTCTCACCATCTTCTTGTGTCGTATGGCACAAGGTTGCTATGCTTACTTCATTGTCTATGTTGAAGGGAAAATGTTTGACAAACTTCTCAACCAATTCACCCCAGGATCGTATACCATATGGAAATTTAGAAAACCATTCCAATGCTATCCCTATGAGGGTTCATAGAAATAGGCACATCAAGTACGTGGGGTCATATGATATGTCCATGCATGCCATTGAGAATTCTCTAATATGTTCTAAAGGATTCTTCCTCCCATTATACTTAGGAAAATTTGGTATAATGTATCCATGGGGGAAAGGTGTCATATAGAGAGCTTTGACGAATGGATATGGACATAGGTCTTGTTTTGAGATAGTTCGTTTGCCTGACATAGACATGTCATCCATCTTTTGTTGAAGATTTTTCATTTGGTTTTGAAGGATGTCGACTTGTGTCAAGGACATGGTGTTTGTGTTATTTGGATCAATGTAGGTGTTCTGGTACACCATGTTTTGTGATGGGTTGTGATTTGGCGAGGGAATATATCCTATTAGGATGTCCTGATTTGGTATAGGGATATTTCCTGCCTGAATGGTCTGAGTTGGTATAGGAATGCTTCCTTTTTGAATGGTCTAATTTTTTATTGGTATATTTCCACCAACTTTGGATCTCTTACTAGTAGTGTTGGTGCCAAAGGGGTTGGAGGAAGTTTCCCCCGCAGTAAATTGTAAACCTTGTGTGATGTTGAAAGGGATTGTGCTTACAATTGATGATGTCTGAGTAGATACACTAGTTGGTATTACTGTGGTAATTTGGGGAATAGACACACTTGATGTTGCAGTTTGCGTTGGTTGAGTAGACTGTGTTGTCAAAGTATGAACATCAAATCCTGGTGGTAGTGTGGCACCTTCTACTAGCAACTTTGCTAGATAGCATTGTGGACCATTTAGCAAACCCTCATCCATGAAGGATGCAAACTCAAGATCTTGAACTGCTGCATCTATGTCTTCTATGTAAATCTTCCCATGTGTGTCTCTAGTGACATGTTTTTCAAGTAAAGGCTTGTGTGGGCGTTTGCTTCTTGACGGTTGGTTTCCGAATGGCTTGATAAATTTGTTGGGGTCTATCATTGCTTTGTGTTTCTTTTTGGACCTTGTTTTGACCATGAAAAAGTTTCTCAAAATGGGTAATGGAGACTATGTCTAAAAATTGATATGACCTATGTCTATGTTTTTGGATTTTTTTGACACTAAATCACATTGCTAAAATGGTTCTAAAAAGATGTATACTAAGATGACGTATGATATGGTTGAAAATATGTAAAATATTGAGTAGATATTGACGATAAATGAGTCTAAGACGAGGATAACTTACCACCTAATGGAGTAAATGCATGCAAAGATTTTTTTTTGACCAAGGAACCTAATTGGATGACAAGGACAATTGATAAGGTGAATTTTTCAAACTAGACTATTGAGCTGAAAAAGATCCACTAAATGGGACTAAAGTGACAAGGTTCAATGATTGTGACAAATTGAAACATGAACGTTTCCAATGACGAGGAAAGTTATCTCTATTTCTATGACATGAAATTTCCTAGGAAGTATCTATATGCATGTGACTTAGGATGACTATGACTATGACGTTTACTGTGATTAAGACATATATGGCACCTAATGATGCAAGGTTTTTGAGAAAAAATTACCAGTTTCTAATCTAAGGTTGATCTTAAGAACCTAACGCAAATATTGACAATGATGTTTCAGACTCACCTCATGATTTTTGATGTTTTCTATTGACAAGCAAATGCGGTTCACCAAATAGTTGTAGTTCAGATTCTGACAGATGCGGATTTTTGACAATGCATGTGGTGTTTTTGATAGTTGCAGTTTTTCCTATGACAAATGTAGTTTATCGGTACACATGTGGCTTGAAAACTAACAGATGCAGTTTGCATGCACACATGTGACTTAGAATGTGACAGTTGCGACTCATGACATTCAGACTATGAAAATTGAAAGTTTTGACAGCCAAATGCAGCTTTTACCCTAACATATGTGACTTGCTAATACACATGCGACGATTAAACTAACAAATGCGACTCGGTTTTCTGATAGTTGGATTTTTTTTTCGAAAGTTGAAATTTTCCCGAAAGTTATTGACTGAATTTGTTTGTTTGATCAAGTTTTTGATGAATACAGCAGAGAAAAAACACAACAATCAATGTATTTTTAGTTTTTTTGTGATGTAAGGATTGTTAAGACTCGAAAACATTTACAACCTAGGCTTTTAGGACAATACTTGTTGAATTCTTATTTGGATTTCTCCAGCTACGCATATTTATGGCGAATGACTAGTAGCTTGACCCCACTGGCTCCCCTCCATGACACTCACTTATACAGGGCAGCCAAGCTACTGTATCCATGAAACTCCCATGGCATACATTTCATTTCCACACATAAACCATAAGAATATAAGACGGCTTCATAGGGCTGACCCTGCTGCACCAACAAGTAGGTAGGATTTTGGCAACTCTACAACAAGGTTTTTAATAAGGACATTTCATTCATGGGACACTATCCAACGTCGGTGAGAGTCCATTTTTGTCCATCTCATCAGAATAGTGCACATGATTTGTGGGATTTCCCCAAGAATCCTCTTTTATATACCGGTTGGAAGTCACTTGGCTTTAGCATGCTACTAGTCTAATTCGTCTTGGGGTGAGCACTTTTTCCCACTAAGACAAGCCCAAGTTCTAGAGACAATAACCATTTCTCTTACACCCAGGATCGCATGACTAGGCAAGGTGAGAGGATACTTCCGTGTACTGAATCGTAAGGGTTAAAAATGTGTGCAAAGCACCAAACAAAGAAGACAATGGTTTTTTTTAATCCAAATGACAATTGTTTATCTAACAAACAAGAAATTCTCTTTAAATCCACATGATGATTATCTATCTACCAAACAAAAGCTTGCTTAAATAAATAAATTGACACAAAGGCATTAGGTCGTGCATGCAAATTTATCAATAGTTCTTTTTTCTTCAACTTTCGTCTTTGCAGAAAATTGTGTTTGGTTTTAATTGTCTTCAAAGCTTCATCCTACAAATACTATGTTATTCCCCCTAAACAAAACTACAACAAACATTATCGAAAATCCAAACAACCCAAAAAGCGAAAACTGAAAATATGGATGTACAGAAATCAATAAAAAAAGTGAAAAAGTTTTACCAGCTAGATGCGGCTTTTGGAGCCACATATGCGGTTCGACTATTGACATGCGGATGCAGTTCGCAAATTTTGTTGATAGGCGGATGTGGTTTGTGACTTCACAAATGTGGTTTGTGATGGCGGATGCATCGCTGTTTTTCACAAATAAGGCTCACGAATACCGATGCATCATTTTATAAAGCAGATGCAGTGCATCGTACGAAAAACCTGCAAAAAAGAACAAAAAATAGAAAAACGAAAAGATGAAAATATGTATGAAATTGAAGCATGTTCACGTCAAGTTCACCAAATGTAGAAATAGATTAAAATATGTAGATGTATCTTTCGAATGATGAGATGGATAATCTGCAACTAGAATAACAAATTTAAATCCTAATCTAAACAATAATCTAAAATCTAACAACAAAGAACAAGGAAATAAACTAAACAAACTAAAACCAAAATGATCTCACTAAATATGCGTTCACCCCTTCGAATTATCTTGATTGTTCTTCTCCATTTTGGATTTTTAGTATTCTTGCCCTCAAATTTATGTGTTTGAATGCAAGTATAGTTTTGTCGAGTGTCTAAGAAAAATATCGAAGATAAGTCTCTTCTCAAAAGTGTATGATTTCGGGAGGACGAATAATGATTATGATAGGTCATTTTATAGATTTTGTGTTTTCGAACGATCGGCTCAAATTGAAAGAGAGATCGATGGATGAGATTAATGAATACCATGTGATGTGAGTTGTGTTTCAGATAAAATGTGAGTTAGAATGCGAGTTAGAACATGAGTTCAGGAAAGACTGCAGGATAGAGACTAAGTTAGAATGTGAGTTAGAACACAAGCTCAATATCTTAATCACCAAAAATAGAAGAAATAGACTTTTTATGCAAAAGCCAAAGTTATAACTCGAGGACTAATGCATTCGAATGCAAATATGAGTTAATTAATTAATTAATATATTTAATTAATAAACACATCATGCATATGAGTTGGAACTAGTTAATTGACTAGTTGTGATAGAGAGTCCTCTCATAGAGATAATCAGATGTTGAATCCGAAGATAACTAGAGAACTAAAAATAGATCTCAAGTCAGAAGGTGAGTGAATGATTAGGTAATTGACTGACAGAAGAATGTGACATAAATAATTAAATGTTAATTTAATTCAACATTCGAAAATAAGAGACTTTAATTAAATAAATAAAGATCATTTATTTAATTTGACTGTTGAAAAGGATAATATGAATAATTAAATACTAAATATTTAATTATAGATAAAGGAGGTTAAATGAATAATTAAATAAAGATATTTAATCATAGTTGGAAAAATATGATAAAGATTTAATTGATAGATAAAAGGGGGAAGAATTAATTAGTTAGCGACATAATTAAATAAATATGATTTATTTAATTAATCAAGGTTGAATAAAGGTTAATAATGAATTAATGAATTAATTAAAAAGGGGTATTTAATTAATAGATGAAATATGTGTTAGAAAGGTTAATTAAATAATAAACATTATTTAATCATGACCACGGACTATAGAAAATTATGTCGAAAGTGGTGTTCACAAGTCTAGACCAATTTTCGGTGTCTAAACCACACATGTAACCCAAATAGATTCATAACCTCTCACAATATGTTTCCACCATCCTCCAAAATCACATGAACATGAATCTCAAGGAAGGAACCATGAAGAGAGAACCTGTAAACCATAACATGTCCTACCAACACCTCAAAGTTGAAATTTAGTGTCAAGTATGATCTCCTAACAACCCCAAATGAGAAGCCTCAACAACACCCAAACCAACATTAAATCTCCTAAATCAAACAACATATGGATCAATGTAATTATAATGCCAACACTAATGCAAGCCTCTCTAATCAAGAATATCAAACTCAAAGTAACCATTCCCAAATCTAGAAATCATCCCATAGAACATCTCCCAAACTACTCATCAATGAATGATAACATAAACTCAAATGCATAAGGAGGTAATCATACCAAACATCACTCAAAATAAGTCTTACATAACTAACTATCCATAGATCAAGATCCATATCCATGAAAGATAAAGCAAGATAAAATCATTCTAACCAATCCTCAAATGAGTCTCCAAAATTAATCACCATACCTCTACTCAATCCCATGAGAAATCAAAGCATGAAACATAACATATATGAAAGAAATAATGGGAAAATACCTATCAAATGATAAACCATTGAGTAGACCAAGAGTGGGGAATGAGAATGATCCTCTAGGATAATCAAGTCATCATGAATCACTCCAAGAACAATACTCTCTATTGATCCATCATGAAATCGTGTCTATACCCAGGTGAAAGCTCCTCGGTCTTCTTGCTGAAACCTCCAAACAGTAATTATCTCAAGAAAATTTCTCTAATACCAAGAGAAATATATCCTTGCCTACGTATCCAAGTATCCATGAGCACCCATAATCAATCAATACATTCCAAAATCTAAATGCAACATAGCATCATCATGAAATAATCAAGCAAATGATCAATGTGCTCAATATAAAGAGAACCACCAATATCAATGTCAAATCTTCAATAATATAATCAAGAACCTATAATTACAACATGGTCTAACCATCTCCTCCTAGTAGATCACATGCACCAATGCATACATCCTAGTATTAAGAGAACATGTACCATGCCAAAACTCTAAACTATTATTAAGAGGAAACAATGACATAATAGAAATCACACTCTAAACCAAGAAACCACATATCTATTCACATGAAGATAACCATCACCAATGATGCATCCACATCACTGCCCAAAAATCCCATTGAACTGTGATACTAAGCTACACATGGAATCATGACTACCATCTCCTCCATGAAGATCATCTAGGTCTGCACACACTCAACTATAACATCAATAACATCAAGTGAAATGAAAATCTCCAAGACAAGATGATACATACAACCACCATAAAACCATCATAAACCAATCCAACACTGCCAAGTAATCCCTATCAAAATCTCCCAATGAAAGTGTATAACAAAAGAATTTACCAAGCTATCATGACATCATCATCAATCCACATGCTACAAGTCCCATGAACCAGCTAATTAGGTAATCTAACTATTCAATAAAAAACCATCCATGCCTTGCCGTTTTCTTTTCCTTGCGGCTACACCTTAATTTTGTTTGCTCACTATATTCGGAGCTCGCCACGTGGCTGCCTCACGAAGCTTTTTTCTTTAGCTTCGTTTCACTTTTCAGAAATCTCCTTTTGCTTGCCACGTGGCTCGAGCTGGCTGCTCTTCCAAGCCGGACCCACCCCGTCCTTTGCTTTTCGCCTCGTTCTTCGCTTTTGCTTGGAGCTCTCCACGTGGTCCCCTCTCGCAACTTTATGCTGGGTGTTCTTGCTACTTTCTGCCGACCTTCATCTGGATGACACGTGGCGTTTCTTTTTCCTGTGTCAGTTACCTTGGAAATGCCGATAGATCTTTTGTGCTTCCCACCGCTACGTGTCTTCTCCTATTGCTGCATGGTTTTCCATTTCAAATCGTGGCCTCGTTGGCGTGTTGCTGATCGATGGATGTTTGTTGTGGTAGCTCAGATCATCTAGGCCAAGGATCGTCGCATGTGGTCTGCTCTTCCATGATGCATTTTTCAGGCGGTGGGATGGCCTATATATGGGGCCTGGTTTCACTTTTATTAGGTTGTTGATGAAGTTTAAGAAATCTCTTAAGCACTAAAGATTAAGCCTTGTGTAATAGTTACTTTTAATTCAAAGACTTCAGACTATGCCAAATAGACTCGGCCTTTCTATTTTCAATTGTTCGCTGGTACTATTGACCTATGCTATTGTCTTTATTTTTGTATGAATGTTTGTTCTTTAGTTTTTGTAACCTTTCATAGCTAATATTAATACATATCATGTTTCTTCGACTCTTTTGTGTTAAGACAAAGTTATGTTCAATTACATTATACATATAGAAGGATGGTGTTGAATGACAAGTGCTTTTGAGAAAATTTATCTTAATTAATAGCAATTTAATGGTTCAGGCCTTTGCATTATGCACTGTGCTCTGGTAAAATTTGTCTAAGACTATGGCGCATCACCTATAGTGTAAGCTTTACATTCATGTTATTCTCCTTATTTTTTTCCTCAAACCACTAAGCGAAGAGTCGGCTTCGATAAAATCCCGGAGGTCACTTACCTAGCACACCATGTCCCCCAATAGCTAAGTTTCCCATAAGACTCTTGCTACATGCAAAATTCTGCATCAATAGTTCTTTTTCTGGCACGCCCGGTGGGACCACGAACTAGCACGTTCGCCTGATCTTTATAAGTGTGTATGAGCCATCGGCTTGTAACTAGGTCGCAATCTGCAAGATTCCCTGGCTAGCTTGTACCGCCTTTAGTTTTCATACATCCGAGAGGTCACCGAAATAGCCCTTCACATCCTTCGTCACCTCCTGCTCCATTATCACCTAATCCATCTATGCCCATGGCTGCTAGAAATTATGTAGCCTGGGACTTCGGTAGTCCATTGGTAGCACCTGTGCCTCCTGCAGTATGGGCTCCCATCCCTGTTTCGGCCTTAAAAGCTATTCCTAAATATTCTGGGGATGAATCAAAAACACCCACAGAGCATCTGCAAGATGTAGTCGACGTATTTCTGGTACATGGCATATCATACGAGAATGTGGCCCTTAGATTATTGGCTACCTCATTCTGAGGGAAGGCGTTGAACTAGTACCGAACCATTCAAGTAGGCACTATAGCTACTTGGGACCAGCTCGAAACCCGTTTTTATGAACGTTTCTCCAATGCTGGTAATAGATCTTCGTTGTACCATCAATTTGCCAACATAAAGCAAGCTCCTCATGAAGCTCTGCCCAATTTTAATGCAAGATTTCACTCAACTTGGCAGAGAGTGCCTGTTGGTAGCCGACCACCTCCTGATCTGGCTTTTATGTTCTCCCTGAAGTCGATAAATGCTGATATCTCTATGATGTTACAAGCTCTAGGCGAAGAAACTCTTCCTGATGCTTATGTTCTAGCTTTTACTGCAAAAAATAATCTGATCGTTGCAGGGAAATTAGTGCCAAGACCGATCATGCCATTGTTCCCTGAGTGCAATGCTCCAGAAGCTGAAGTCCCTTCTACCAGCGCGCCTACAGCTTCCCCCCAATCTATGTACGTCTATCCCGGGAGTGCTTCAAGCACAACCCCGATGACAACTCCTGTAATAGCTCCTATGTTGAACCCCATGGCTGCTGAGATGAATGAAATGAGAGAACAGATGCGGGCTATGACTAATGAACTGACTACTTTGAAGCGATAGTAATACAGCTATCAAAATTCGATGTATCAAAATTACCAAGGTGGAAAGCCTCCGTACCAATCAAATCAGTGGCAAGATAAGTCACATGGGAATACCTCAGCTCAATTGAGTAACCAGATGGTTCTGATAACCTTTTCTATGCAGACTGTTCACCCTAGTTCAAATAAGGAGTTGATAGCAGGACAAAACAATTTGGCAGAAGATGCTAATTCATGGTGCTTTCCTTGCAATGATGCACATATGCCACGGAACTACCTGCGAGGAAATTTGCAACAACAAATTGCAGATCAACTTAGCCAAGGCACCGCATCTGTTTCTGATAACACACCATATGCCTCTCAACAAATGAACAATGCTATCCTTACAGATCAAATGCAGGGGATGTCCATCCAACAAGAATCAAAAATTGTTCTTGACTAGGCTCTCTTTTCTTGGATGGAGGGAGAAGAGTCAGCATTTCCAAATGACATCCCTATGGATAAAGTACCCCGAGTGCAATCAGATTACAATACACGTTCAAAGCAAAGATTCACTGGAGAGTTTGCGAACTCATCTAATCAAGCGCCAACACCACCGGTGCTCGGTCTTGTAGCAGGCCCATTGCCCATCCCACCACAGTCTGAAGCGGCTATCCCTGGCCCTCCGAAGCCACTTCGTCCGAAGGTCATAACTCCTGCAGTCATCCCCGCCATGGTTAAACAATCAGACACACCGGCCATCAGGCCTGTATCAATTGTCAAACTAAAGGAGCAAACCACTGCAATTCACCAGTCCCGAGCGCAATTCAACGTAGTGGAACAACTAAAAAGGTCATCTGCCAACTCTTCTCTGTGGGATGTCTTGGCCATTCTGGAGCAGAAGGTGCTACTACAAAAGGCATTATCGGGTGAAGAAAATGTGAAGATTTCTTCTCAATCCCCTAAAGAGAAGGTATCCAAACCCGAACTAGACAAAGTGCTGACAATTCCATATGAAGAGAACCTAGAACCCGAAAAGGAAGGTAAGCCTAAGCCTAGGCCTTTCTTTCTAACACTGATTGTTGGAGAAAAATTACTATATAACTGGATGATTGACTCTGGTGCGAGCACCACTGTCATGCCAAAGCAATTCGCTGATGCTTTGGGACTAAAGTATGAGCCGCTAAATAAAGGAGTCATGCAGCTTGATGGAAACAAGGTTGATACTGTTGGGATAATCAAGGGATTACCTATGACCCTGTTTGCCTACCCCAGTATCATTGTAAATCAGGATACTGTACTTATTGACATCCCTCCCTTATTTGGGATCTGCTTATCTCGAGAGTTCACTGCAAATGTAGGAGGATATCTGGCTTTAGACTGGTCCCACTTGATTCTGAGGACGAAGCACGGGGCTAAGATGAAGTAATTGTCGAAAAACCTGTATTCTGCACATGTTGCTGATGAAGCTCTGCTAAATTTTGAAGCAGCACACACCTCTATTTCTCAGGAAGAGAGGCGCAATGTAGAGTCCCTTGAAGATGAGGAGGCTACTAGCTCCCGGACACAAGATGAAGAGAAGTTTTTGGAAGAGTTTATTGATACAGATCCTTTCAAAAATTATCATGCAACTGGCCTCGGAACCTATGTAATACATGAAGAAGGGAAAATCATACCCAAAGTTACTAAAGAACCTGAGGGTGAAGAGTCTTTGGAAATATGGATGTTATACTTTGATGGAGCCGGAGTGGGAATTTGTTTGATATCCCCAACTGATGAAAAGACGTTGAGGTCTTACCATTTCCAGTTTGCATGTTCCAACAATGAAGCTGAATATGAAGGGCTCATCCATGGTTTAAGCCTTGCGGAGCAAATGGGTGCAAAACAAATAAGTGTCTTCAGAGATTCTGAGCTGGTAGTTAATCAGGTCCGCAGAACTTTGGCTATGAAGAATATCTGCATACGATCTTACCGACATAGAGTTTGGGATCTGATCGACAGTTTTGAGGCATTCAACATTCAGGCAATTCCGAGAGAAACAAACACCGAAGCCGACAAGATGGCAGCTATTGGAGCTCAGTTCGAGCCGGTGTTGGACCTTTTAAAAAATAGACATGCTATGAAGGTAATTATAAGACCCGCTATCCCAGATAACAATCAAGATTGGCAAGTATTTGATAGTGATGCTCATATTGCATCATTCCTTTAGTCATCCAGAGAGTTCGCCGATCAGCTGTAGCCGAAGATCGCCAAGGCTTACGAAGATCAAATTATTCAGCTGAAATCTAACAAGCTTCTGAGGGGTCTAGTCACTCTGGAAAGTCTTTTTGATTTTGATGATGCAACAAGAGATAAAAGGAAGCTTGTGGCTGACAAAGGTGATTATACCGATCTGCATGTCGGAGAAGATAGAAAGCTCAAAGCTGGAAAGGAAGTGTCAGAAAAGAATAAAGATAGACTAAGACATTTCTATGAAGAATATTCAAGCGTAGTTGCCTAGTCATATGATGATTTAAAAGGATATGATCCTAGGATCATTGAGAATACTATTGAGCTGATGGAGGGGGCAAAGCCAGTCCGTTAAAAGCAGAGGCCTATGAATCCGAAAATAGAGTCCCTAATGTCACAAGAGTTGAACAAATTGATTGCATCCCGGATAGTGTTTCCGATCAAACACATCACTTGGGTTTCTAACCTAGTGCCAGTCCGAAAGAAAAATGGAGATATACGCTTGTGCATAGACTTCCACGACCTAAATAGGGCATCTTTAAAGGATCACTACCCCCTACCTTCAGTGGAGGTAATTCTTCAGACTGTAGCTGGTTTCAAAATGTTTTTGATGCTAGATGGTTTTTCAGGCTATAATCAGATACGGGTAAAGGAAGAAGACCAATACAAAACAGTGTTCACCACGAAGTGGGGAACGTATGCTTATGCCAAAATGCCTTTTGGACTCTCAAACGTCGGAGCCACATTTCAGCGAGCTATGGACATTACTTTTGAAGATTTGATCCACAAGATAATACTCATCTACCTGGATGACCTAACCGTATTCTCAAAATCTGCTGATGATCATTTTGATCATCTGGAGCTTGTTTTCTAGAAATGCTAGAAATTCGGAATCTCCCTGAATCTGAAGAAGTGCGTGTTCAGAGTTCCCCAAGGGAAACTATTGGGATATCTCATCTCTAAGCAGGGCATCGCTATTGATCCAGAAAGAGTCAATGTGATCCGAGAGCTCCCGTTGCCAGTCAACAAAAAAGGTGTGCAGTCTTTTCTGGGAAAGGTTAATTTTATTAGCCGTTTTATTGCAGACTTTGCAGGCGTTGTTCGTCCAATTATTTTAATGCTTAAGAAGGATCAATTTTTTAAATGGATGATGGAAGCTAGAAGAGCTTTCGAACTCGTAAAAAAGGCTATTTCTTCTGCTCCTATGCTGGTTAATCCGGACCTGTCAAAGGATTTTATCATGTATGTTTTTGGTGGTGGTAATAGTATTGCTACAGTGCTTATGCAGAAAGATGATAAAGATGCAAGGGAGTCCCCTATTTCCTTTTATTCTCGAAGTTTAAAAGAATACGAAGTAAATTATAACTTTGTAGAGAAACAAGCCTTCGCCATTGTTAAAGGGCTTAAGAAGTTTTGGCATCTGATATCATATAATAAGGTGATTGTATGTGTTCTGCATCCAAGTGTGCGAGAATATATCATGGAAGGGGAAATCACGAAAAAGAGAGCTAATTGGATCACCAAGATCCTAGAATATGACATTGAAGTCAGACCTGTGAAGACTGTCAAGGGGAAAGGACTGTGTGATTATATCACCGAAAATAGTGAAACAGTGATAGAATGTGACGCTCGAGAACCTGTGTTAATAAACAAAGAGAATCCCCAGAGTAACTAGCTTGATGATAGGATAAATTTTATGCAGATAGGAAAGTATCCGACGGACCTCCCATCTTTTAAAAGGTGTTTCTATCGCCTACAGAATGGCAATTTCTTTCTTTTGCAGGGTGTCTTGTTTAAAAGAAATTTCAACGACATCCTGTTGAGATGTGTCAAGGAGGAGTAGGCCTGAAAGATATTAGATCAATATCATAACAGCCCTGTCGGAGGACATTTTTCCACAAGAACCACAACAATTAAAATCATATGTGTCGGTTATTATTGGGCAACACTTTTTAATGATGCATTTTCCTTAATTAGGTCTTGCAAAGAATGTCAGTTCTATGTTGGAAGGAGACATAATGTTGCTATGCCTTTAAGGCCCATAATGATAGAGGAACCTTTTGCTCAATGGGGTTTGGACTTCATTGGGATGATCAACCCTCTTTCCTTAGCAAGACATAAATGGATATTAATAGTAACTCACTATTTTACCAAGTGGGCAGAAGCAGTGTCGTTGAAAAGTGCAACTGAATCAGAGATTGTTAATTTCCTAGAAGAACTGGTAGCCAGATTTGGTATGCCTAAGACAATTATCTCTGATAATGCCAAAGCTTTTCTCAGCTCGAAAATGATTCAGTTCGCTCTAAAATACGAGGTGTTCTTGAAGACCTCCTCTAACTATTATCCCCAGGGAAATGGTCTCGTGGAGTCCACTAATAAGAACCTCATCTGGTTGATCAAGCAGATAGGCTCGGAACATCAAAAGGAATGGCATAGGAACCTCTGGATAGTACTCTAGGCAGATTGAATTATTCCCAAGTAGGTATTAAAAACATCTCCTTACGAGATGGTGTACGGAAAGGAGGCATTGCTGCCTATTGCCATAGAGATTCCCGCCCTACAATTGCTCAAGTCTCTAGAAGTTGAACAAAATCGAGCAATGGAAGTAAGGTTTTCTGAGTTGGTTGAGGTGCAGGAGAAAAGAGAACACGCCCTGGAAGCAATGAATAGTTGCCAACAAGTAGTGAAGAAATGGTTTGACAAAAGGGCTTCGGATCAGGGACTGCAATGTGGGGATTTGGTTCTCAAATTCAATGAACGCAGAACAAAACCCGGATAGCATAGCAAATTTGGCAGCCTCTGGGAAGGGCCATTCAAGATCTACCAGTGCAAACAGTTCAACTCTTTTGAGTTAGAAGATATGGAAGGCAATGTTCTAAGTATTTCGGTTAATGGAATACATCTTAAAAGGTTCTATTAACTCTGTATATGTGTTAATTTTGTACATTTGTATATATGTAATTACTCTTTGTCGCTTTAGGTTTTGGGTCTTCTCGGCACAAGATTGAAATAATGCAGCAATGGTGTAAGCAATTGAAAGAAAGTTATAAATGAACCGAGTGTTGACAAAAGAAGCATAGTGGATTATATTCATTAAGGTCAAAAATTTACAATATAGTGGGGCCGAAAGGCCTTGTGTTAACATTTACATATGTCTGCTAAGGCGCGGGACTTGTAAGCAGAAAGAAGCAAAATTTGTAAAACATTTTTTCTATAGAACACTAGTGAGAAGGACCGGCGATCATAGCAATAGGTAGTTCGGGCTCTGGAAATACCATTCTCTCAAAGTTTTCGTACCATTAAAAATTGGAAAATGGTTCAAGATAATGAATGCGCATCAGGAAATGGCAGCCTTCGCAGACTCTAGCATAGTGCTCTTCATGGGTTTTCAGCTTGAAGCCAAATAGAAAGGGCCTAGTTGGGACGATGCCTCCACGCAGCTACTGCAGGCGAATGTTCTGAACCAAAGGAATGCCTTGACCCAATTGGTTTGCACGCACAATCTGCTCCAAACCTCCGAGGTAGCGTGCAGGGAACACCAGCTTCGTCAGTTTTATAATTTTACGTTTGCTACGCTGATGTCCAGCAGTGAGGCATCAAAGTGGGAGCAGACATTGGTGTTCACCCGATATTGCTCTTTGTAACGCACCCAATCCTTCCCGAGGACCCATTTGATGGCTTTCACGTATAACAGGTTTTTGGCACCTATCATACGCTTCAAGCATCTGCAAGTAATCTTGCCAAGGAATGTTGCCTAGGTCTTTTAGCAAGTGAGTCTCACTGGTGTTTCCATGAGTTTTGTTTTCTAGGCTAAGAGATTAAAAATACTATCTAGCAAGAGATTGCTAAATTCAAAGGCCAGCCGATATTGTGATTCACAATGTTACACAAGGGGTTAATTTATAGGCTGGCTAAGCTGTGCTTACTGAAGAAATCATGATTAACAATTTCACGGAGTGGGTCACTTCGCCTTGGTTTTCCGTGTCGCAGCGTGCGAGGTGACGGAGACGTGCAAGATCAGCTTGCAACTTGCTCCGCCAAGCTGCCACATCATAAATAGATTGGCCAATTGTCAGTAATACAAAGCGCCGCCATCTCATCCGAATCAAATGAAGTTATTGAGAAAGACTTTGTTGGGCAATGCGCCCTGTACGAGCATTAATGTCAATCAATACAAATAGCCTGCAGAGAAATGATCACGAGGTTTGCCTGGGTTCATTTTCCAAGACAAGGATCTATTTCCATCACACGCGAAAGATTATCTTTTAATTTTTTGGGCAGTTCGGCTGGTTGGCGATCTTTTCGCACAAGTAAAGTTGATAACACATAGTAACAACTTGGCATAAACGACTGGCACGTACCTTTTTCGGTCGCCATTCCCGAGAAAGCTGAAAAGGCAAGTTATGGCATGTAGGGAAACATATTTATTGTAGAAGTTGCCAAAGAATTAAGCAATTAAGGCATTCGCAAGAAGAGAGAAGTTTGAAAAGAAGCTAAGTCATTTGCCAAAGGATTTGCACAGAGACCCTTGTGGAGACAAAATGGCTGAAATTACAGAAAACTCTGCACAGACTTCAGTTCGAGTAGCTCTAAGCAAGCAGATGAAGAATGCACACTGAGTGCAGCTTTATGATGGAGAGTTTTATGCCACTCTAGGCATACCTACAAAGCCTAACTGGCCTTTCACTCACCTAGTGAACCAGAGGTTGTTGAGCATGGTTCCTCACAGGGACCAAGCAGCGGTTTTGGAGGATTGGGGCAATGTCTTTGACCCCGAGATGTCGAGCAATACTAAGAGCCTTCGGGAATCTGCATGCGAAAGGATGAAGAATACAACGGACCAATTTTTCAAATGGCTATGGTACTGTGGGCTTGCACAGTACATGGTTCCTTTGGTGCACCCTTGCCTAGAGATTGTAGCAGCATGCGCGACACAGTTCGACCCAAGCACTAGGGTTATCAACGACTAGGATTTTCAGGTAGTCATTAGCCCCGTGGCTATTCAGGATATGTTATGCATCCCATTTTCTTTGGTTAAGGAGGTTGAAGATTTCGACATGGAAAGAATGCAGCAAAAGTGGGGAGGGTTCCAATTTGGGCCACAATTTTATCGCTCCGAGCTTCAACATCCGAGCAGTTTAGCCTTGCCTAAATTCCCTTTTAATTTGAAAGCTCTGAGAGGTGCGGTACAATCTATCATTTCTATGCTGGCAATGGTGTGCGGTTTGGACTCTGACGTAGAGGTCCATCAGTTTTAAATGTCCCTCTGCTTTATGTTAAGAAAAAATCGTGAGGCCCGCTTTTTGATTTTGCAAAGATTATTAGCGATGGCATCTAGTTGTAGTTAAAGGAATTTGGGGTCGGGTCTAGGTTTAAGGTATTCGTCTTTCCTGGCTTATTTAATTTTACACCAAAATCTGGATTACTTTTCAACATCTTTGCCCCTGTCTGTTTTTTATGAGAATGGCTTGAGGAAGCCGATTTCGACATGGACTCCTGTCATGTCAAAAACCTTTGATTATTACGCATTCTTGGATGCATTCATAGCCCCAACTATGAGGGCTTTGGGTAAAGCTGTATTTCACCCCGCCAGAGGTCCTGGCTTGGGAAGTTAGTACCACCCTGTGACTGGTTCTTCGACACGGATTTCACTATGCTTCATTTGTCGAGTTTCATCCGGGAGCCTTTCCAGCTTCCCCGTTTCCTCTCCGATAGAGTGCTGGCCCTAGAGGCAATGAGACATCTATGCACCCTTGATGATGATTATTGGGGAGGAAAACACCAAACCTCCTATTTACTATTGCCAATCATGTTTGATTCAGTGTCACTAGCAAAGAAGAGGACCCCGTAGCTTGATACCTCAGTGACTCTACTTTCAAAATTGGGTCATCTCGGGCTGGTACTGATAGATGATTCCTGGAATTACAACCCTAAAAATATTTTTTTGGACATTGACATCAAGATCGCGCACTCACCTCGGCCATTCTGGGACCTCTGGAGGGATCCCGAGGAAGGAAACCTAAGTAGATATGTAGGCCTTGAATATTTTCCTACAGTGGATGGTCGACCACCCTGGCTGAATTTTTATCACATCATAGGGGGGGTCAACCCAAAGCTCCTGATCAGCCCCCCTTTGGTTACCCAATTGAAGAAGCTCAATTGGGAACCCAACAAGATGTAAGCTTTCTGGATATACCGGCAGGAGATTCTGGCATCTGGCAAGTTATACAATGAAGTTGCCCTCGATGAGAAGTTTGATGATATCTGGGAAAATGAGCATCTGGATGTTGAGTATTCTCCAAACCGTTCAACATCCGTGCAACAATATAAAGAAGAGGAGGCTACTGCGGAATCTGAGGAGGAAGTAACTCAGATTCCCCCCACCGTCGCCAAGAATCCAGTAATTGAAGGAAACACTAGTAAGCAGCCTGTGTAGGAGGAAGAGCCGTGTGCACTGGCATCCATGCCAACCGCCTCTTCTAAGCCAAAACAAAAGCAGAAAAGGACCACCAGTAGTAAGAATTGGGTCATTCTTGACCTCAATGATGTCCCGAGGGAGAAGTGAAAACGTACCAAAAAGGCCGATGTGGAGGAAGAGCAACCAGCAACGGAAGCGGTCAAGACATCTATGGCTCCACCAAAACATTAGGTAAGCTTTCCTTCCTCGTCTCTCTCCTCTATGTCTTTGGTCCCACCGCAGTCTGCCCTTGCTACCTCATTCGCGCTAGCTTTCTCAGCTCCTGGATTTGCTAGTCATTCCGGTCTTGCTCCTCCCGTTTTCCCTCCTGTGTTCTCCACTTTTACTACTTTATGTGGAACACAATTCGGTGTCAGTACCGGGCTCGTGGGTCAACAATTTTTATCCCCAAGGCCCAGCCCTGTGGTTGGTGCATCTCCAATTTTTCCCTACTCCGTCACTTCATTTTCATCCCCTCCAAGTGGCTAGTTTATCTCGCCTTTCTCTCCAGCTATTATAATGCGACCCAGCAAGACCTCTGATACATCAGCTACACTATCTTTCCCGTTGGCTGTTCCACAGGAGTACCCTTTTGCTGGTGGGATAGGTATCCTAGCCCAGGAATATTTCTCGCAGGTCGACACAAATAAAAGTGCCCACGCCAACCGGATCAGCAAGCGAAGAGCGAAGGACGCAACCAAGCAGGTGGAGCCCCACTTGCAAACTGTTTTCAATGAAGCCCAAAACTCCTTGATGTTCACAAAGACCACCCCTAATGTGATCAGGGCAGTAAGCGAGATGCAACCCAATGACTATTTTGTGAATATTGTAGGGTTAGACTTGCGGCAGGCCCGACCGCAAGATAAAGTTGAACTCATAGAGAAGACTCAAAAGATAGTGACTACTGATTTCCTCAAGCTCAGCTGGCAGGATAGGAAGAAAGATGATCAAATTGCGGAGCTGAAAAAGAAGGTTGACATCTGGGTGAACAAATTCAAAGCCCAGGAGAATGAAATAGGTCAGCTAGAGAAGGAGAGGGGTATCTTAGAAATAAAATCAAAGAGTTACAAAATCTAGGTGAAGAGGTTATTCTGACTCTTGAGAAGCAAATTGAATTGCTCTGAGCAAGTGAAGAAAAGTTCCAGGCAAAGGAAAAAGAGCTTTGCACTGAGTCCGACCTTCTAATTGAAGGCATGAGGGAGCTCCGACAGAATACAACTACCGAGATTACTGAAGTGAACGCCAACCTGGAGTTGGAGGTTCAAAAGGCTAAAGAGGCTGAATTAGCATTGGTGGAGAAAGAAAAAGAGGCTCTTGCCCTAAAGGAAGAGATGTTTGCATTGGATAAAGGCTTGGTGGAGGCAGTGGCGGGTTTAAGCAGCAAAAAAGTTGAGTTGGCTACCCTAAGAACCCAACCCATTGCACCTCGGATGAATTCCTTGGAAATTTCCAAGGGGCTGCACGCATCATACTGGGATAAAGTAAAGGCTTTGTGCCTTACCCTGTAGCCCACTTTAAATTTTATAGCACAAGCGGCTAGCCTCTGTGAAACGGTGAGTGAATCAATACAATAGGTTCAAGAGTTAACTTCTGACAAGGTTCCCGAGACTAGGATATTATTGGGTAAGTTATACATCGCTTCAGATGAAGTATTGAATAGCATGGGCATCAACGACCGAACGATGATAGCTTTGGGCGCAAGTAGCCTCATTTCCATGCATGAGGCCATTCAACAGGTGGCAGATTGTAGAGCTCGGTTGAACTAGGTCACAAGTGACATGCGGGCAAAGTTTTCCCGTTTGACTCAAAGAGACCTCCCCTCACCTTTCATTATAGACCAATCAATAGCAGGAGTGGAGCATATTATTGAAGTGATCGAAGAGAAGAAGCAGGACCTTTCTATCTTCCAAACCTTTGATCAATCTCTGACTGCTGAAGAGATCAAGGTGATCATACATCAACTGGCACAACTTTTCTTCCAATTGGAATTGCAAACAAAAGTATCAGGCGGATTTCCCTCCAAAGCAATCATTGATCTCCGATTGCCTCACGAGCATCTATGAACTCTTTCCACACCATCAGACGAAATATGGACCAATCTGTAGGCCACCCTCGCAAGGTTGTGAGCATTGTGTTGCAGAGCCAAAGGTTTCTAGGGTTCTCCTTTCCGCAAAGTGAAAAGCCCCTATGAGTCGCTAGACTGTTCAATAAAAAACTGCCCATGCCTTGGCCGTTTTCTTTTCCTTGCGGCTACGCCTTAATTTTGTATGCTCACTCTCTTCAGAGCTCGCCACGTGGCTACCTCATGAAGCTTTTTGCTTTAGCTTCATTTTGCTTTCCGCGTGGCTGCTCTTCCAAGCCGGAACCACCTCGTCCTTTGCTTTTCGCCTCGTTCTTCGCTTTTGCTCGAAGCTCTCCACATGGTTCCCTCTCACATTTTTCTGCTGGGTGTTCTTTCTGCTTTTTGTTGAGCTTCATCTGGATGACATGTGGCATTTCTTTTTCTTGCACTGGTTACCTTGGAAATGCCAACGGATCTTTTGTGCTTCATATCGTCACGTGTCTTCTCCTGTTGCTGCATGGTTTTCCATTTCGGATCGTGGCCTCACTGGCGTGTTTTTAATCGATGGATGTTTGTTGTGGTAGCTCAGATCATCTGGGCCAAGGATCACCACGCGTGGTCTGCTCTTCCATGATGCATTTTTCAGGCGGTGGGATGGCCTATATATGGGGCCTGGTTTTTCTTTTATTAGGTTGTTGATGAATTTTGAGAAATCTCTTAAGCACTGAGGATTAAGCCTTGTGTAATAGTTACTTTCAATTCAAAGACTTCAGACTGTGCCAAATAAACCTATGCTATTGACCTGTGCTCTTGTCTTTATTTTTGTATGAATGCCTGTTCTTCAGTTTTTGTAACCTTTCATAGCTAATATAAATACAGATCATGTTTCTTCGACTCTTCTGTGTTAAGGCAAAGTTATGTTTAATTACATTATACATATAGAAGGATGGTGTTGAATGACAAGTGCTTTTGAGAAAATTTATCTTAATTAATAGCAATTTAATGGTTTAGGCCTTTGCATTATGCACTATGCTCTAGTAAAATTCATCTAAGACTTTGGCGCATCGCCTGTAGTGTAAGCTTTACATTCATGTTATTCTCCTTATCTTTTTCTTCAAACCACTAAGCGAACAGCTAGCTTTGATAAAATCCCGGAGGTCACTTAGCTAGCGCACCATGTCCCCCAATAGCTAAGTTTCCCATAAGACTATTGCTACATGCAAAATTCTACGTCAACACTAACCATCCATCCTCTCATCCAAAAGCAAGATACCAATACACAAATGACCACAAACAAGTCCAACAAACAAAATTTACATCAACATTGAACCAATATCGTGGCTATAGGAAGTTCACATCCAAGTCATCCCACTAAAAATGAATGAGTGGCCAACCCATACACCTACATAACTCATAATCAAAATAATGAAACACACAAACTCATCATCACATTAATAACTTACAAACTAAGATATCAAAGAATATAATCTTTTAGACATCAAGACTCACCATAGATATGATTTTCCAAAAATTTCCACAAATGAGTAACCACAGTCAAGGAACCAAATAAGCATCAAGAAGATAAGAATAATCTCCTAACACCAAACCAAAACACCATGAAACAACCACATACATGATCATGTTATGCTAAAGCATAAATGTACCTACATTCCCATTATTGGAGTTGAGAAGATACAACTTCATAGGAGCCCAGTGACCTCTACAAGCAAAGAATACCTATTACAAGGAGAAGCAAAGAGAAGCAACCAAGAGAATGCTCAAGAATGTGGAGCAATGTATTCACCCAAAATGTAAAATGAATAATGATACAAAAGATAGTTTTCAACCACATATAGGTGAAAACCCTAAAAAGGAAAACCCTAGGCTTGCACAATAATAATTAATAAAGTAATTAATTATTATTCACCTAATGTTAACTTAAGTGTAAAAGAGGTAAAAGGGAACTTTAAGTAATTAAACAAATATTGTTTAATTAATAAATTAAATAACCAATTACTCTAATACCCCCCCTTAAGTTAGACTTAGGGAGAAACTAAAACCTAGAAGAAGTTACTGAAAGCAAAAGCAATGGGTCCCGGCAACAAGGCCAGATCAGGTACCCATGTTTAAAATCAATGCAAACTAAATGAAATGGGGTAAAGGACAAAACCCAGTGGGAAAAAAACTCCTCCCCAAAATAGAATGCAAGAAAGGAATGCAATGCACTGATGAACGAAGGATAGGAGGTGGATAACATGATACCCCCCATAGACAACTTCTATCATATAAGTACATGTACAATGGTCTCCATAGGAGAGATAGAAAGAGAGAAGAAGACCCCCCCACAGTGAAGAAACTCCTGTCATAATGTTAGATGCCTGATGTAGAATCCCAAAGGAGATCCTGAAGCGGAAAATGATATTCCTCCCCTTCGGAAGAAACAGATCCAAAGGACGATGTTGAAGAAACCCTGTGAAGAGTGATGAACCAATCTATCTCAAGATGTGTGCCATGATAGGATGTTAAAGAATCTCAATGTCTGAACTGAAACAAATGATGCCAAATCCAAACTGATGTGGAGAATCCTGAAATGCAACCTCTAAATGCACGGATAATGATGGGCGAACAATGATAACCTGACTGTCAAGGTAAAGGAGATGAATGTCCTCAAAATAATCCTCCAAATCTGCAATATAGGACTCCACAAACAAGAAAGATATGTCTGCAACATAAGAGTCCAAAGTACCTATGTCTGGAAGATGTATGATTCCTTGCTACACTGAATCAAGAACAACAGGAGATGTTGATGAAGTCTCAGTCTGAAGAATAGGAACTGTGAGACAAACCTCTGATCCATCGGAACATGTAAGGGTGTCTAAATACTCAAGCTCCTCGAAAGTATCATGATCAAAGGGTGTATTCTCTCTCCAAGCAATGGGTAAGAGACAATCTGAAGAAGGATCCTCTGGGAATGGAGAGAGAATTGGGTCTTCATAGATCTCCCAAAGACATGTCCAAAGTGGGTGAGGACAATCAATATCCGATATAGCCAACACAGTGTCATGATCAACACTAGACAATATAAGTCTTACTATTTGATTTATAATGATGTCCCATGCTAATTTTCCCTCTAAAGTGGCTGGTTCAGGTACGAGATCATACAAATAAGGCAAAAGATTAAGCCACCTACAATGTGTAAGTATACCCTTTGCCCATGACTCATAATTACCCCGTTCCAGAATAACAACTGAAGGGTGAGTAGAAAAACCCATGATAACTCTTCAAATAAAAAAATTTAGAGACTAATGATCTCAGCAATGATAAATCATATCAACATAACCCATCCAACACAAACAAAATCCATGTAGGAGCCAGAATGACTAAGTAATTGAGCAAAGTATTAAAAAACACAAAGCTGAATAAAAAATACTTGGTAAATATTCTGACAAAATAGACTGTATATCTAGAAAGATAACTATAACACCTTTCCAATGCCTATTCGTAAGCGCAAAATGGAGTTCAGACACAAAAGATACGCCGCCGAGAGTGAAAAACTCAAGTTCTGATTTTGACTAGAAAAAATGACTACAAAACTGCAAAATCAGAAAAAATTACCAGTACCACTAGAATGGTGCCGGACTAGCTTTCCGGTAATATCTCGTTTTCAAAAATCCGAGAAAAAATGCCCATTTTACGCCCAATTTCGTGCAAGCTGCTCAAAAAGGAAAAAAAAACTTTCACAGCCCTCAAGGGCTAAAAAAATCATCGGCCCCTGGCCACATGGTTGACCAGGGGGCTAGCACGCAGGTGCTGGAGCCGAAGCCCTTGGTCACCAATGTGATTGCGGGCGGGTGCTAGAAGGGCCGACAGGGGTCGGCAGAGCTCAGAGCCTGCGGAGTTGGCGGAACTTGGAGCCGGGTGGAGTGCGGAGAAGGGGCGGCCGAGGGCGACGTGGTGGATAGACGGTGGCCAACGGTGATCGAGAGGTGGCCAGGTGGCGCGATGGCCAAAGCGGCGACCGGGAGTTGGCCGGGTGAAGCGGTGGTCAGGTGGTGGTTGACGGGCGGTGCGTCGGCGGTGCGACCAATGTATGCGTGCATACTTGCAATTTTGAAGCATTTTCAGCTCAAACGGACCTCGCCATTGCGTCCACAGTGGTCCAAAACCCCTAAATTGACTATTCATTCATTCATTTTGGACAAAGTCAAAATTTGAAGCAAAAATTTTTTAGGGTACGACCGTATAGTCGTCATCTGTGCGCAATTTAGAAAAAAACCTGGTAATTTTTTTTGTTTTCAGAATTTTCTTTTGTCCGGAATTGTTTTTTTCAATAAATAAATTAAAAAAAAAACATTGTTGAATTGTTTTTTGATTTTTTTTCAAAAAATCAAAAAATAAAAAATTTCTATAGTTTTGGGGCTTGTTGGCCCCAGTAGAGGGTGCCCGCAGGTACTTGCGTATGTAGGCCTGCGGGCCCTTTGCCCTGCCGGTCGGCGCATTGCCGACTGCCGCTGACCTTAGTGCCGATTGGCGGTAGATAGTACCGTCGACGGTGGTATAGTGGCCATGGCGGTACAACCGTCGGCCATTTTTTTTTTGTTTGTTTTTTTAAAACAAAAAAAAACATTTTTTCTGTTTTTTTTAATGATTTTTCTTTTTTTAAATCACACCTTTTTTTATTGTTTTTTTAATATAAAAAATAGTTTTTTTAAAAATAAGTCAAATTATGCATTTACAGTGTTGGTCGTTTGGTCGTCAAATTTAACCCAGTGTTTTTGCTGCGACGATCGTATGACCGTCAAATTTAACCCAACGCTGGTTTTTTCCCTCTTTGGAGTTGTTTTATTCTAGAGGTCGTAACTTGGGCATACGATATTTTTTTTTGGCAAATGAGATATCATCGAAAATTTGGTTTTCTCATCTTTCTAGTGGTATGGGTCTCATCACTTCTTTTTTCTGTTGGTGCATTCTATAGCCAGTTGAAGACAAAGGGGCTATTTTCAGTCCCAAGCTCATAACTTTTGATCAGTTTCTCCATTTTTCACAATCTTAGTGGTGTTGGAACTATATTTCAGAGCTCTTCAGTTTCATCCATGCAATTTTTCTAGATTTCAATCTAGGTATATTTTATTCTGTTATTTGTGTTTTCACAATCTGGTGGATTACCTAGACATATTTGCTCTTGGAAACTTTTTGTTTGCATGGGATGCTTCCTTTTTGGCTATTTGTCATGTATTTCCAACATCTTGTCCTTTGAGGGCATTTTAAGCATCATTTGTAAGCAATATCTTTTATGTAAACGCAATGAGATAAAGTGTCACACTATTATACATACATATTTTAGGATTTTGCACATAAGATTGTGCCATATTTTTCACTCGCACTGTTATTATAAAGTGCCATGAGGGGTTGTGTAGTTTGCATTTGTTTTGCCATCACATCTTTTTCTGGTGAGTATCCCTCCATGACAACAATGAATCCATACCATGGGGGTTTGTGTAGTTTTCCTTTGTTTGCCATCACACCTTTTTCCAATGAGTGTCCCTCCACGATGACCATGGATCCATATGATTCCAGCCTCATGCATGTGTGTTTTGTTTTGCACACCACTTTTTCAGTTGCAGGTGCTTTCTTGTGCACTTTCAGATTTTGTTTCTTCTTCCTCATGCATTACAAAGTGTTTCACACCATTTTAGTAGATCTATCAAGCTCTCCCAGTTCAGCATTAATGGGGGGTATTATACTGTTCATGCTAATTCTTCCTTGGTTTTGCCTTGGAAGGGATCTTCCATTCTCAGTTGATCAGTGTTTTAGACTATTGGTTCTTATTCCATCTGTATCTTCATTCCAGGTGTTTGCCTTTGTTTGCCATCTAATTCAAGTAGTGTCGTATGGGCACTTATGCAGATTGTTGTCTTTTTATTCCTGATCATCCTATCTTCAGTGGAGGTTCTTCAGCACCATAGCAGTCATCTTTCAATAGTTTTTTACAGCTTCTTCTACTTCAGTGATGTTCTTCTTTTTGGCCTTCTACATCTCTTTTTGGAGTAGAGCTTTTTCCCATGAGGTTTTCTCTATTTCTCCTTTTTACAAAGATTTGGTTGTATTTGGGTACCTGATCTGGCCTAGTTGTCGGGACCCATGTTTACCTTCTTGCATTGTAGTTACCTTTTCTTTCTTGCATTTGTTTGTAGCTACACTATTATTCATCTTAAGGGGGGGTGTTAGAGTAAAGGTTTTAACTTAATTATGTTGATTAAGTTACCTTTATTCCCTTCTTAATATTTCATGTTAGTTTGCATAAAGTGACATTTAATAATTATATTAATTATTAAATGTTATCCTATTAGGGCTTCTATTAGGGTTTTATTAGGGTTTGCATGATCTCCTTTTTATAAGGATTGATCCCATTGTATTTCATATCAATTCATTCTCTCATTCGCTTTGATACCATATTGGAGTTGAGAAGATACAACTTCATAGGAGCCCAGTGACCTCTACAAGCAAAGAATACCTATTACAAAGAGAAGCAAAGAGAAGCAACCAAGAGAATGCTCAAGAATGTGGAGCAATGTATTCACCCAAAATGTAAAATGAATAATGATACAAAAGATAGTTTTCAACCACATATAGGTGAAAACCCTAAAAAGGAAAACCCTAGGCTTGCACAATAATAATTAATAAAGTAATTAATTATTATGCACCTAATATTAGCTTAAGTGTAAAAGAGGTAAAAGGGAACTTTAAGTAATTAAACAAATATTTTTTAATTAATAAAGTAAATAACCAATTACTCTAACACCCATGACACCATAACCATAGCCATCATTGTACCTACACTCAACTATCAATCATGCGAGACTCCAAGTATCCACTCATGTCAAGCCATGTCCTCAAAATCGAAGACAAATTGTGTACCTGTCACCATCAAAGTCCAAGTTCAAAAAATATCTATAAACTTATACTAAAGAGGACCAAATTGATAATCATCTATACCATTATAAATAGCATATAAAATCATGTACTCCCTCAAGGTTTTTCCTCTTGAATCATCTAGATGCTCCCACAATCACACCCTGAATCTCAAGCACCTACAAGTGATCAAACAAGTACCATGTATTCCATACACCATAAAATGAAAAACAATTTGAACTATTGTGTAGTACAATGCACACACTCTTCAACACCTATTCAAAATCAAAAAATCCAATTTTGTATGTAAAATTTATGACCAAATTTGAGAAACCGAGAACATCTGACTTGCAAGCCCCCAAAACTGATCAAAATGTGGAAAAATCATGAAACTAAACCTATACCACTACATAGTGCTCAGAACTAGGTTTACAACTAGTATCAGAAGTCAAAAAATGAACTCACTGGGTGAAAGTTATGCAAGTTTAAAAAATAACTGATTTCACTATATGGGCAACTCGCATGCGGACCTAGTACATAATAAAATCTAATTTAAAAAATTTCAAATATTAAAATTGGTAATTTTATTCAATATTATAGACTTAATTATTGATAAATGAGGAAGGGATGCATGGTTAAAAATATCTCATTTAAATTTTTTAAATATTAAAGATTCCACCTTTTAAGAACTTAGTCAACCATTTTACATTTTGAATGAATCAAAGTTTAAAATTTTAGAAGGTTGTAGCTTACTGAAAATATTATCAATAGTTAAGGGAAACAAGTACAAATGATGTGATAGGATAATGTCACACATGATGTAAGGGTGGGTATGGGCTTGCAGACCCCGCTCCCCACTATCACATTTTTTTCTTTTTCTTTTTAATTTTTAAATGATTTTTAGCTTGTGATTTATAACAAAAAAATTAATCGTAGGCTTTTTATTTTAATTTATTTTCTGCATAATAATATTTTATTTTTAAAGTATTATGATTTTTTGAATACTTCAGATATACAATAAACCCAAAAAATATTTACAACCCAAAATCCTAAATCTAAAAACAAACACCTACAACATGTGTTCCATATCTTGTAATGTCTCAAATTATCATCCATAGCCACGACTTCAACTTTACAAAAAACTCTCAAACTAGGGTTATAAGAAAACCCCATCAACCATTATAACTCTAATGCCATTTGTTACGAAATAATGTATTCAACCCACATTCTTAATCCATTTCCTACATAACCCCATGAGAGATAAACTTGCATACAAGTAACCATAATGCATAGATCAAACAGAAAATCCACAAGATAACATAAGATATACCCTGGGAAAACCTGTAAGAGGGAAAAATCCAACCTCCAAAGACATCCATACTCCATATTATTGAGCAATAAAGTAATATAAAAGTTATAATGAATACCTCTGAAGCATGAAGCCTCTCTAATCCATCCTCATGTGTCCAATCATGAATACACACATCTCATTCCATGCTTCACATATGCACTCTTCAGAAAGACTCAATAATGACAACCCACTCACCCAACCAACCTTAACCACTAAACATATGCTTGCTTTTATAGACTCAATATCACACAAATATAAACAAGTGGTAAGATAAAACTTTGTACCACAAAACCATGTGAATACAAAACTAATCATCCCTTATTTAATATTGGGTACTAAGGTTCACTTTTTAAATATTTTCCCAATATTAAATTATTATCACATGTCTCCCACACATTAAATAATAATATAGTTTTATAATACAACATAAATTGGTCCCTAAATAATTACCTAGCGTGATTAACCACACCACCTAGGTGCATCACAACTAAATAATTATTTAATTACAATATTATAATATAAAATTTTATGCAATTGTGTACAACATCATATCCCAACACATTCAAGGGTTTGGTGAGTTGTAACATAGCGTTTTTCATTCATCATTTATTTCATTCATGTTTTATTTCATTTCATTCATGTTCCATTTAATTTCAAGTTTTAATTACCAAAACGAAGCTTGACCAACGCAAATCCCCATTCACCAAACAAACAATTTGTATTCTCTCTGTATGTGCAAATTTGTAGGTGAAGAAGGATTGAAGATTGATCAAAGTGTAATTTTGTAAAGTTGTCAAAGTTTTCATCAAAGTTGTCAAACCACATAATCTTACTTGCAAAATTTAATTCAAAATTTTTGACAATGAGATCTACGGGAATCAAGAGTGTAGATCCAAGAGTAGAGGATTGTGAAATCAAATTTTGGATCCTTGTAGCAAGACCCATTTTTCCTAGAGAAAATTTGTCTCAGGAGGACACTAAACAACTTTTGGTGACTAGTACACATCAACTTTCTCTTCTCAAATTTGTCAAAAGTAGGATGTTTTTTATTTTTTTATGCTTTAAATTGATGATTCAATTTTCACATTACATAATTGAGTTCATTTACCATTTTTAGTTTTTCTTCCCCAAGTGTTGTTCAGAAAGATTTTACCCCATCTTTTCATAAGGAAATTTGCAAGATCTCTAATAGGGTTGAATCACCTAGGGTTGCAATTCAATCCTACCTTTGGGGATATCATTTCCTAATGAAATGGGAGAAAGATAGGTGAATCACATCACCCCATTTAAATATAGAAAAACACCTATTTTCTTTCATTTCATTTTGGTGAACCCAACATTGTACATCTTAATTTTTAAAATTGGAGTTCATTCAAACCCTAGAATAGGATTTATAATAGTTTTCATTGCATTGAATTAGTTTTATTTAATTTAGGGTTGTTAAACTTGCATTAGTTTGTATCTCACTTAGGGTTTAAATTTACATTTTTCATTGTTTAAAATTTGAAAAGTTCCAAAAAATGCATGCATATTACATTGATTTTGCATAGTATTTACATATTAGTATATTTTCAATCATTTACATTCACAAATTTGGTCAAAATTGCATTTCAAAAAGTGTCAATTTTTTCATCATTTATCACTAATTTCATTTGCATTAGGATACCTAAATTTGGAAAATTCTATCACTGAAACCATAGTCTACAACCTAAAATGGAAATTCAAATAATAACTCAAAATTAAAGATTTCATTTTTCAGATACCTAACCTAGGACCCATTTTCCCTAGGGTGAATCAATCCCTATACAGGTGTTGCTTCAAATTTATGGGCATTGTTTTGTCTATGTTTGCTTCATTCTATTTCGCTGTTAAATTTGTGTTTCATTTTAGAAAGCAAAAGAAAATGTACTTTCTTGCATTAAGTTCAATTGGTTAAATTAAGTGCATTGTTTGAAATCAAAATTGGCATTAAAAACATATCATTTTCAGTACCTTGCATTCAAAAATTAGAAAATATTAATATATTAGATATGAAACTTTGTATTAAATTTCATCATGGACATGTGTATGGGTAATATATGGAGGTCGTTGAGATCTTTGGTATATTTTTTAAGTTGTGTTTGGTGATGAACCTAATGAAATTGAGCCTATTAATGAGTCTTCACCTCCTAATTAATTTCCTCGTGAGGTGGATATCTTAGGTCAAGATGAAGATAGAATGCAAAAATTCATACAAGACTCCCTATGCAATCTTAAGAATAATGCATTCTTTTATCCATCCATGCAAACAGCACCTATAATTCCATCACTTGACATGTTCAACCTCTTATATCCTGAAATTGAAGCACAAAGCAAGTCTCAACCATCAATCATTAATGAACTTGTTAATAAGGACAATAATGATACTCTTCTATATTATGCTCATTGAGTTACTAATACACCCATTAACTTAGAAGAGAGTTATGGTCGAGGCTTTAATATCTTAAATAAATAAGGATGTGACATAAAAAATGAGAATGAAATCCACAATTTTTAGAGAAAATAACATCCAAGGATACCAAAGGGTTAGGATATCAAGATCTTCACCCCACTTGCACATCCCCTAAGAGACAAGGTGTTCTTTTTCACAAGATCAGTTCAAGAGACCAATTAATACCTCACAAAGATGATAGCTAGGGTCACCTTAGATTCTTATCTCCCACCTCCACCTCAACAAGTTTCCCCAAAAATAAAGAAACCTAAGCCCTCTAAGCTCAAAAATTTACCATTCATACACATTATAATAGAGACTGAATGAAAAATGGATCAACTCCTCCATCTAGGATTGATTTACTTGCCACCTATTCGAGAAAATAAAAAAGGAAAGAGTACAAACATGAAATACTATGCATTTCATAGAAATCTTGGGCATCTTACTAATGAGTTTCATATTTTATAGTGGTTGATATGTGAAAATTATGTTATTAATGTAATTAACTAAAATATACACACTTTTCTCCTTGCCATTTGATAGTTGTAGAATCATAGCATACTCACTATTGCATGTTTTACATTTACTATAAATAATTTCTATATTGCAAGGAGCACATTATCATCACTGACCTCGACTCATCATTGTCCTACATTTAGTGGGGTCAATGAGTTATATAGTGTAATATCCCCAATAAAATTATTAAATCTGGGTTTTCCAATGCTTTATCAATTTTAGAGATTTTATGTGTAATAGGTAAAAATTGTGAAATCGAGTGCACTAAAAATTGCACCAATGAAGCCAACCACACTTAGAATTTTATTGCACAAAAAAATGTGAGATTTATATAAAAAAATTGGCAGCATAAAATCCTATAAAAATTTACTTTGGACAATCTACAGATCTGCCCTTATAATATGCACAATTTCCACCAATTTGGAGCTCAAAAAATACACCCAAACCCCCAATAGATTTGCACAAAAACTCTCTAGCATTTGAAAAGAAGAATATATCTGAAATATATATGATATGGGTCTGATTTATAAAAGAAATAAAATCTATTAATATTTTGCTACAACACCAACAAAACAAATTACAAAACTATGGATCAAAACTCACTAGATATCCCAACATAGAACCCGGAACAATGCAACAACTAAGCTTCTGAAGAACAACTACAATATCTAAGTGAAATTTCCTCTAGAGACTTTCAGAACCACTATCTTCAAGCCACTATCTCCTTGGTTTATTAGCCTTTGATATTTTTCCTTCATCGGTTTATCATCCTTTGAAGAAGATTCACAAACTTGTGAGAGAAAATATGCATAGAATGAATCCAAAAAGCAAGAAATTGCATTATATATTTGTTGCCTTCTTCATGAAGCTTCTGCCAAACATTTGATTCACGTCCAAATATTCCTCCCCAATTTTAGGTACTTATAGAAGTCATAAAATTCATTATAACACCTCTAAAATTAGCCTTTCATATTATACCACTTATAAGACATCTTTTGACAACTCAAAATGCATTTTTTAAGGAACTTACATGAGGTTAAAGTGTTTTTTTCTCAAAAAACGTGATCCACCTATGTTGGCACCAATAAAAACTTAATATTTATTTGTCCTTTAGATAAAAATTGCACCAGGATAATATAAGTATTAAATAATATTATATTCCAATGTTGTCTTGATACCTCTGACTTACTATTTTTGGATAATGGAAACTTACTATTTTTAGTAAGTTCTATTTTGTAAAAAAGAGACATGACAAGTCATCCGCTCCAAAAATAGCTTTTCATCAAGCAATTACAACCATAATTCTCCATAATCATTTTTTCGCAATGATAAAACGTGCCAAAATAAATATTAAGCCCTAATTTTGTACTTGTGAAGAGTTGCAATCTTTAAAAAAAAGTATTTTGCAAACATGAGGACTCATATTTGATGTAGAGAAATGGATACACAACTCAACATACCATTCAATTGACAACTTCCATAAAATTATTCATCTTCAACAAAGCTTAAGTGCATTCTAGATCACATTGAAAGCACTCCCATGGCAACCCACAATTCAATGCACTAAACTATCATTTATAACCTCCACAAAAAAATAATAAAGCCAATAACTTCGGTTAGATTTAATATAAAATAATTATAGACTTCCTTTCCAATTTTCATGAAGATCCAATGGTGGAAAATAAAGTTATTACATTTTTCCCAAAACTGCAAACCCTAGGCAGTGTTCAAACCTGCCCTCACAAAAATGATCATAACTTATTCAAATTTTAATTAAATTTCATGAGACTTGAAAAAAATTAAATTATATTCACATAGAAACAAAATAAAATTGGTTTTAGATCCAAAATATAGACTTTACAATCCGTACCATCACATGTTTTAGACTATAAATTCTGCAAAATATTGTTAAAACAGGTAGTCTCACCAAAATAATCATATCTTTCACAAAACTCAATAAACTTTGATAAGACAAAAATAATTGGAAACTAGAAACATATATCGTTCAATACATATATGATACTCCATTATTTGAGTCCATAAAATACTGTACAAAACACATCTTCCACCTAGAAACAATGTGAAAATCAGAAAATGCACACAAAATTTGAGGTTGCCATTCATCAAACTTCAAAAATAATGTCTCCAACCCCCCAATTCGAGTTTTTTGGGTGTACATATACATTTCCAATCAAAACCAAATATTTTCAACCACCTTTTAACTATTTTGTTGTCAAAACACCTTAATGACACTTTTGACAAGTTGCTTGACAACTCTCTTGAGCAACTTTTACAATTTTTACAATATGGAACAAATTTAAACATTAATTGAAAAATGAATTAAAATATGACTTCCTAACACTCAAACACCTATAAAATGGTTTGATAAACCTTATTATAAGACCCGATACACAAAATAGAGAAACTATTTACAAATGGCCTCATGGAGGCTTGAAAGCAACTTGGTGCTCCTGCACCAATATTCCTTTATTCAACTGCTATGAATCCAAAAATAAAATCTATACAATGTAATCTCTTGTATGTGTAAGTAAATGATGCATTCATTCTCATACTCCAATTGAAACTCATCTTCCCACAAAGGTTTAGTAAGCTTGTCAAATGCACTACCATGTGACGAATCAATCTCGTAACTTTTGAACCTTCTCCCAATGATACAAATCTGATTTTTGATACTTTTAGGTCTAATATATGATTTAATGTACTCGCCAATATAGAAAAAAATAAATTTGGAAATAGACACTTCTCTTACCTCCATAATACTAAAATATTCAGTGCAAGAATGTGTAGCAAAAATCCCATATTTTACCTCAACTTGGGAGATATTAATTTCAGCTTCATGGACTGACTTAAGGCAGAAAAATTATTCTATAAGAGTGGAGAATATCTTCACACAACATAAACACACATAGCACAATTATCCAAAGTCTAAATTTACAAGAAATAACCCATCTATGTTGAATTTGTTCTTCCTGCAACTATATGTAAGCATAAACTTATCACTCCACTTTTATGACTCATCAATCTGAATATTTTTCCAAGGATTACAATAAATTTTTAGATACATCCAAGAAAACAACATGTTGCAATTCCCAATACATATAAATTCCATAAAATACTCATAGAATCCCCAAATCACATAATTTGGCTAACATTAATCTAGTCTAAATTGAAAAGATAAAACTATGAATTCAGGAGATGATTTGAATTGGAAAATTATCAATATGAAATTACTTACAATAGCTTGAAAAATTTCTATCCAAGTAGCAAATTCTCCAATACACAAGACTCACAAAACCTCACACAACTACATTGGAAACATGTAGATAACACACACTAAATGAATAAGATGTGCATTTCTTTTGAATGATCCCAAGTCCTCTTGAATTTTTAGGACGAAGTTACTTCTTATAGGGGTTCTACTATTTGAAACTATAGAGAACCAAAAATGGAGACTTGTCGAAGGAAATATGATGACAATACTCCCCTAGTTGCCAACATTTATCTTGAGCACCATGATGATAATGTGCCAATAATGATCCATCATAATCAAAATAAAATATTCTCTCTCAGAATACAAAAAGGAATAAACCATCCAACTCACAATTGGAAGTATTAAGAGGATTAAAATCAATTCTATAAAACATACCCCTATCTCTAAAATTCACCAACCAAGAAATTATTTTGTTGTCACCATCCTGAATCATGGCATCAACACTTAAACTCCAAGTGTCCACAGGAAGGCCCCGAGCACACCCAAAAAACCAAGCCAAAGGAAAAATTAAACTATCATATGTAATCATGCATGTCAACTCCACACAATAATTGCAGTGATCATCTCTCACCAAGGTGGAACCAATAAAAAATTGAATTGGGTCTAGGAAAATACTTATAACCAACTGTCCAAAATTATCTTGATGCTCAACAAAAATATTCTCATGAAGTGAAATCTCCATATAAATCCAAATGATGTGAGGGTAGCAACCACTAAAGTGAAATTCAACTAAAAATATAGGAGATTCATATATGGTAGTAACAATAGGATCATCCCCTATAGTCAAAATATCTCTACCAATCAACCTTACCCAAGAACTGTTCTACTATAGGGATGAAAATTCAATCCAACTCATTTGAAAATTGGTATCTAGATACATGCACAAATTTATTGGAATGTGGGTAGAAGTACTAACACTAAAGGTTGATCCTTTTCTCCCATCTTGAGACAACATCTCATAGCAAGAAGCTGCATCTAGGTCCCAAGTCTTGCAATCAACTCCAATATCATCACCACAATATATTAGTTCCAACTCAAATAAAGGATTATCATGAATCAAGTTAGTTTCCATCATAAATATAAGATTATCAAATATCTGAAAATTATCTTTAGCCTCCTATTATTCCAAACTTTTACTATCTGAATGTGCCAAATTATACTTTTGGATGCACTCTAGATCCTTCATTATCTATTCATCCTCCTTGGCCCCTCTTTTTCTCACTTTCTTCCTAGATTGGGGAGCTTCATAGAGATGATCATTATATTTAATAAATTCCTCTTGGACACTTTCTAGAGAAAGCTTTGTGGAATTAAACTCACTTGTGAGCTCACTAACCTCTTCCCTTAATTTCTTTGTCATGTACATGGTCTTATCTGTAAACTTTTTAGGTGTACTTCTAGCATGCATCATTTGCGAATAGGCTATTATAATCTCTTCCATGGTGTTCATTTTTTGAAAATCAGAAAAGGAAAAATAAATATTATTTTGGCCTCTTGGTGCAATTTGAATTATGTTTTCTACATGCCCTTTCATACTATCCATTCTAGATAAAACTTGCACTATATTTTCAAGAGACACCAAGAATTATTTCTAAAACTCTCCTCATGAACTATAAATTTTTGCAAGCTTAAAGTACTATCATTATATTGCAGGCAAAAATTAGAAGTTGCTTCATAAGTGTCATCACCATGGTTGTCCCACATATCATTAAATTCCCCTTTTACCTCTAGATGAAAAAGTGTAGCATGGGTTTGAGGATCCAAATCAGCAATTCTATTGTGTCTTTTCTCATAATCAAAACTTCTATACCTTTTTCTCAAAATCAGCACCAAGCAATAATAAATCAGATTTATGATCAATATCATACCTTCTAGCATTAACTTCCTCAATTCCATCCTCCATGCATGTCTCCCAGGATGAATCTGAAACAACATTGGAATGAAAGATAAATGCATCCCAAGGTAGTACTAAATCATACTTAGATGTTGACACACCTGTATCCCAGGTCGAAGAAGGTCGGCTACTACAACCAATGTGTAAATGTTCAATGTGCTTCTCATGTGTGATTAACCTTTTCAGGGAGTCATTCTCCATCCTCCTAATATTGAAATCTTCATCAAAATATTTATCTTTGTCTCCTATATTTCCATAATCTAAAAGTGTATCAAAGATGTCTTCATCATTATCTACTCTACTAAAAAAATCAGAGTATACATTAAGCTTGGAATGATCATTGGATGAATCCAAGATGGGATTCAAGGCTATCAACTTTCCATGTTCTTCATGCACAACCTTGTGCATAAAATTCTATAAAAATGTACTTTGGAAAGTCTACAGATTTTCCCTTACAATATGCATAATTGCCACCAATTTGGCACTCAAAAAATACACCCAAAACCCTAATAGATTTGCACAAAAACTCTCTAGCATTTGAAAAAGAATATAACTGAAGTATATATATGATATGGGTCTGATTTCTAGAGAAAAATCAATCCACTAATATTCTGCTACAACACCAACAAAACAAATTACAAAACTATGGATCAAAACTCACTAGAAACCCCGACAAAGAACTTGCAACAATGCAATAAATAAGATTCTGAAGCACAATTGCAATCTCTAAGTGAAATTTCCTTTGGAGACCTTCAGAATCACTATCTTCAAGCCTCAATATCCTTGGCTTATCAGCCTTAGATATTTTTCCTTCATTTTTTTATCAACCTCTAAAGAAGATTCACAAACTATGAGAGAAAATAGGCATAGAATGAATCCAAAAAGCAAGAAATTGCATTTTATATTTGTTGCCTTGTTCATGAAGCTTCTACCAAACATTGGATTCACGTCCAAATATTCCCCCCCCAATATTAGGTACTTACAAAAATCATAAAATGAATTATAACACCTCAAAAATTAACCTTTCATATTATGCCACTTATAAGGCATCTTTTGACAACTCAAAATGCATTTTTGAAGGCACTTACATGAGGTTAAAGTGATTTTTTCCAAAACTCATGACCCACTTGTGTTGGCACCAATAAATAATTAATATTTATTTATTTTTTAGATAAAAATTGCACCAGGACAAGATAAGTATTAAATAATATTATATTATAATGTTGTCCTGATACCTCTGACTTACTATTTTTGGATAATGGAAACTTACTATTTTTAGTGAGTTCTATTTTTGGAAAAAGGGACATGATAGATAGCCTTATCTTATTTTGGTACTTATGGTTGTCCCTTTGGCTAGTTTTTCACCTTTCGCATATGATGAACAAGATTGGGATGTGAATGACCTACTATAGGTTGACCTGCATTTTCCATACTAGTCTTTTCTTTGTTCTATTTTCATGTTCTTTGTGATTACATGTGCATAATGTGCTCCCCCATATAGTTTTGCTTGGTATGTTTTTATATTTTTTGAACCTACCTTAGATGAACCTTGTCACTTTATTGGTGTAAGGATACAAAAGAAGTGAATCTTTTGTGACATTCTTCTATTTGTATATCCATTCTTCTATATGTTGTACACCTTTATCTTTTGTCTTATTTTTTCCTTTTAGGGATGATGGAAGGTGTCGAGACATTTAGGACACTTCCATGTTGACCCAAAATCTTCTCCTTTCTTTTCTCTCAGTATGTTTCATTCTTCCTTTGTGCTCATTTTTCCATGAGTCATTTGGGGAATGATGACAATTCTGAGCTCAATTATAACATTGTAACAAAGACAAATGTTGATCCCAGATCCATGGATCCTCTATGTGTTATCTTAGGATTGAATATTGGGTACAAATATTCTTTTCATGGTGTAGCTCTATTTTGGAAACATATGTTTTAGATAGGGATTTCTAAATAAAACTCTCATGTATTGACATTTATCATATTCTACTTTAAAGTAATTGCTCACAATATCGTGTTTAGCAATTTCTTTAAAGTGGGGGCATACGTGTCTCCTCTCATTGTTTGTTCAAAAGTGTGGTCTTATTACTTCATGTGATGTGGTCTTCTTACTTAATGTGATGTGGTTATAACCTTTGCAATCCACTAACCTATAAAATGGTTTTCTCTAGAGATGTGATTTTCAAGGAGTTTAGAGCTTACTCAGGTGAAGAAAAACCAAAGGAGAAAGATAAGACAAAAATAGTGCACTTCGAGACAAATATTGAAATGCAAGAAGATGGACATGTGGAAGAGCAACCATATGGATTAGAGGATGGAGAAGAAGAAGAGGGTTCCAAGAGTTCAAATAATGTGTAAGATGGGCATACAAAAGAAGAAGAGCATCAAGAACACCTTACTCTTACCTTGAGAATATCCACAAGACAATGGAATCCAATTGACAGGTATAGCCCAACCAATTTTAGTTTTGTATTTTCTTTATTGAGTACTGACGGTGAACCTAGATCCTACAAGGAGGCTCTTTCTTCAAAAGAAAGTGAGTCTTGGATGCAGGCCATGTAGGAGGAGATGATGGCTTTGGATATTTGTGATAATTAGGATCTCACGATTTTTCCCAAAGGGAGGAAGCCCATTGGTTGCAAGTGGTTATCTAAAAATAAATTTGGAGTATATGGTCAATTAAAGTGGTACAAGGCCATATTGGAGGCCAAGGGCTACTCCCACAAAGAGGGAATTGATTTTAGTGAAATTTTCTCTCTTGTTGCAAAGTTAACTTCTATTAGATTCCTATTATCTATTGTTACTACTTATGACTTTAAAATAGAGTAAGTGGATGTTGAAACTACTTTCTTGCATAGTGATCTTGAGGAAGAAATTTATATGTGGCAACCTAATTTTTTTGTTGTGAAAGGAAAAGAACACTTGATTTGCAAGTCAAAGAGATTTTATATAGCTTGAAACAATCACCTATGATGTGGTACCAAAATTTTGATGTCTTTGTATTTAAGTTGGGTTTTTTTAGAAGTGAGGGTGATCATTGTGTTTATATTAAGGTTATTGATGATCATATTCTAATCATTGTCATATATTAATGACATGTTGTTTATGGGTAACAACAATGTGATGATTAGGGAGATTAAGACTCAACTTTATATCATATTTGATATGAAGGATTTGGGGGCTATATAATATATTCTTGGGATGGAGATCAATAGTGTTATGCCTTGCGTAACCACCCCATCTTTTACTTTGGTCAAAATGGGTCCCCCTTTTTGTTTCTTGTCCTTGTGTCCTTTCATTTGGGACTTAAGAGTTCTTCTTTTCTCCTAAGTCTTTGTTTTTGTTATTTTTCTCTGATGGAACCAAAACCGAAACCAAACCTTGACTTGGAAATTACTTTGGTTCCATCTCTTAGCCCTTTTCTGATCCCTCTCCCATTTGTTTCCTTGTGTTTTTCTTTTTGGTCCGTGTTTTTTTCCTTTCGCGGGGTCGGATCTAGAACGGATCTTGAACTCAAAACTTTTACAATTTCCAAGTTTTGTTCTCATCCCACCTTTACCTTTGTCTTTTGTGCATTTTTTCATAAGTTTGGTCCTTCCAATCTCGTCTCCACCTTTTTGTCTTTATTTCATTGTTTTCCTTGTTTTCTTCATCCTTGGCGAAACTGGAACCGGAATTGGAACCAAACCAGGAAATTTGTAAAAGTTCTTTGGATAGTCTCGATCTCGATCCTACCTCCACTTTCTTGTTTTCTCCACTTTACTTATATTGCATGATAGTTATGTGCTTGTTCTCTCTATAATCCTGCACCTGACCAACCACATTAATGGCATTAATTTCAAGCTCCTCACATGCATGAAATCAAGTTTTAAAACTTAATTAAGGTTAATTTTGCACATCATTATTGCTTGATTTATTTTCATGAACCAGAACCAAGATAGAGAAGAAGGATCATGATTTGTTCAAGGAGAAAACATCTGCACGTGGATTTTGATCAAGTGTCAACTGGTTAGGTGGAATTATGAGGTAGGTGGACTTTTTTTGCCTTGTTTCCTTTGTCATTTTTCATTTCTTTTGTTTTTGCTTGGTGTTCTTCGTGCGTTCATGAGATTTCTTGTGAATATTCACTAGTTTTCACAGTGTTTCTTTGGATCTTTTTTTTCTTTCTTTTGTTGTCTTTCTTGCTTTATTTTTAATCTTTTCTGGTTTTCTTTTTCTCACCGTAGTTGTTTTCATGTTTTGGTCGTGTTCGTACTGTCGTGCCCTAGGGTTTAGGGTGTCTTTTTCAAAAAAAATTGAGGGTTCTTAAAGTTCTTTGATCTATTAAATAACTCATCCAATCCATTTTCGTCTGTCGACTCATTGAATTAAGATTAGCCATCGAGAGGAGACTTAAGAAATAGTTTTACAGTTTTAGAAGTTTTTACAGTTTATGTTGTTAGAGTAATTGGTTATTTACTTGATTAATTAAATAATATTTTTTTAATTAATTAAAGTTCCCTTTATCTCTTTTATGCTTAAGCTAACATTAGATGCATAATAATTAATTATTTTATTAATTATTAATGTGCAAGCCTAGGGTTTTCCTTTTTAAGGTTTTTTAACTTATATGTAGTTGAAATCTTTCTTTTGTATCATTATTCTTTTCACACATTTTATAAATATAGAGCTCCACATCTTTGAGTATTTTTCATTGTTCTCTTTATTGCTTCTCTTTGCTTCTCCTTGTAATAGGTATTCTTCACTTGCAGAGGTCACTGAGTTCCTATGAATTTGTATTTTCTCAACTTCTACATGGTATCAGAGCTTCAGATCTGCAGCTACTTGTTCTTGTTTTGAGAATTTTTTGCATTGGAAGCAGGTCTGGGGTTTTAGTTGTTTTTTGGTAGATCTAGCATACTACATTTTTTGGGTTCACTTTGAGTCCAAACAGACCTCACCATTGGATTTGCAGCGTCCAAAAACCCCTAAATCGACTGTTCATTCATCGATTTTGGCTACAATTGATCGAGGAGGCAAAAAAAATTTGCACTAAGGCCGTACAACCCCAGGACACACATTCTGTAGGAAAAAATATCAAAAAATAAAATAAAATCATTTTTTGGGTTTTTTACACTCACGGGCCATGCAAATTCGAGTGCCGCCAGAGAGCCGCCCGATGGCCACTGCCACCGGCGGCAACAACCGACCATAGCCAAGCTGCCACCATCGTGCTATTGGCCCACGCCCCACCCACGCCCCACTACCTATGCGCTAGCCCCTTGGTCGGCCAATGTGATCAGGGGCCGTAGAATTTAAGCCCTTGAGGGCTATATTTATTTTTTCAAAACACCCTTTTATGCTCCTCTCATTCAAACGGGCATATCTCAGGCGTTTTATCTCAGATTTTCGAATGAAAATAGGCATTGGAAAGCTGATTCCGCCACCAATTTGATGGTATAGGATTTTTTGAAACATTTTACCAGTCTGGTTATTATTTTTCCAGTCAAATTGAGGTCCTCTTTCTGCACTTCCGAGGCCATAGAAGGTGCAAATGGACTCCATTTTTTTAAAAACAAATAGGCATTGGAAAGCTCTCAGCATGCTCTATTCAGATATGTGATCTTTTTTATCAAAAATTTCACTAGGTACATGAGAATTCTTTTTGAAGCATTTTTTTCTTATGCATTGCTTCCTCTTTCTCAGTTTGTACTAGGGTTTGGGTTTATCTCTTGTCCAGGGATGTTTTTTCTCTCGCTTTCTATCATTTATATCAGAAAAATAGAACACCAAAAATATAAAAAAAATCAAACCCTTCTACATCTTTTGTCTATTTTGAAAGATCACATAATAATAAAAAACACAAACAGGTACAGGTGCAGGGTTTCATGGCAGACTCCTCAGTTGAGTTACTCACATCACACAACTATCACACCTAGAAGTCTCGCATGATGAGGCTACTCAGGTCACGAGGGTTGTGGTCTTGTTTAGATGAGGTTTAGCCTCAGTCGCAGCGTCCTTTTGAGATTATGTAGCACAGGAACAAGATGGATGAAGTTATGGGTTTGTTACCCATGCACGTTTCAGACAGTCTTTTATTTCACCTTGATGGTTTTCTTACTCCTCGAGCCATGTGGTTGAATTTTGAGACACTTTTTGGGGCCATTAATGAGTTCTGAGCATTACAGATTGAGATAGAGCTAACTTCACTATTACCTGAATCATTTCCCACTATTGAGGATTTTTTGAACAAGTTCAAAACTATATGCACTATTTTACAGGGTTGTGGCAAGAATAAGTCAGACATAGAGTGTATTTACTTGATCCTTTCAAAGCTTTGTGGTCCATTTTAGATATTTTCTTCTTCCTTCTATTCCACCATGGATGGTCTGGGTGCCAGTTTTACTCTGCCTACCTTTGATGTGTTTTGTTAGAATTTGTCTCATGAGCAATCACACCTTTCTCAGATGGATATTCTCTTAGGATCAAAGAACAAAGCATTGGTTTCTTAGTCATCTAAGGAGAAATAGAAGCAGAAACCGAAGCCTAAGAGAGATTTTGCAGGCAGTGAGCATTCCTCCAAACCTCCTCCTAAGTCTAATTCTAAACCACCACTTAATCTAAAACATGGGAAATCTTCGAAGTCTGGTGAGTCTTCCTCCAAGACTAAGAAGAAATAAGGAGACACTTGCATCTTTTGTGGCAAGGAAGGTCATCCATTTTCTAGGTGTTGGAAACAATTAGAGGCTTTAGAGGAATCCATGTAGTAGCATAACATCTCCTCACCTCATTCATCTTCTCCTTCCACAGGGAAAGGCCACACTCTCACTACTCGAGCATTGACCTATAGGTCTACTTGGATTTTAGATTTTGGTGCTTCTCACCATATGACTCACACTCAGCAGTTGGTCACTTCTCTTGCCTCTTGTGGTACTTCATAGATTGCAGCGGGTGACTCTTCATACCTTTTAGTCTTGGGTTCAGGTTCTGTCTCTTTGGATGGAGGCACTCTACAGGATGTTCTGGTTGTTCCTGACATCTCGATGAACCTCTTGTCCATTTATCAGATTTGACATTTTGGCTCTGGTAAGATAGTTGAGTTCTCACCACATGATGTGGTTATTTGGGACCTCCATGACTCTGATCTGGTTGTGGCTACTGGGAGTGTTGATACTACATCTCATCTTTACAAATTTCATGGATTTGAGCCTTCTGAGGGTATAGGTTCCTCTCTTATAGCACATGAAGATTTGGTGAACAAGATTTGGGATGAGCGTTTGGGCCATGTCAATTACATATATCTTCAGTAGATGAGTACACATGCACTTGTTCTTGGTCTTCCATAGATTTCCTACACAGACGGTGTTTGTCATGGTTGTGTGCTTGGCAAGCATCACAGGGATCCCTTTCCAAAAGGAAGCACCATTCATGCTTTGGCACCCTTGGAGTTGATTCATAGTGACCTCATGTCATTTCCCACTCCTTCTTTTTCTAGGGCCAAGTATGTACTCACATTCATTGATGACTTCTCGAGACACACATGGGTGTACTTTATTAAGTATAAGTCTGATGTCTTTGATTCCTTTTGAATCTTCAATACATTTGTAGAGAAGCAGTCTGGCCTTTCTATTCGGCAGATATGTACAGATAATGGGGGGGAGTATGTGAATCAGGATTTTAGAGATTGTTGCACTGAGCATGGTTTGTAGCATCATTTTACTGTTCCCTACACCCCTCAACACAATGGTGTCATTGACAGAAAGAACAAAACTTTACGGGAGATGCAAAATTGTATGATTCAGTCCAAGTCCATGGATTCATCTTTTTGGGATAAGGCACTTAATTGTGCCAACTATATTTAGAATTGGATGCCTCACAAGGCAATTCAACATATGACTCCTCAGGAGGCTTGGTCTCATGACAAGCCTAATGTTTCATCATTTTGAGTATTTGGTAGTGAGGCGTGGGCATTTGTTCTTGATGCTCAGAGGAGAGCCATTGAGCAGAAGATTCAACCCCTCATTCTTGTCAACTACTGTGAGGATGTTAAGGCATACAGGTTGTTTGTCCTAATTCCAGAGAGGTCATGTTTCAACGAGATATCTAGTTTGATGAGCGCCTTCCCATAGTTGGTACCCTATCTCCAGTGTCTACTTCACTACCTACTCCTCCCACTACAGCTCTTCAAGATTATGTTGAGGATCCCCCATCTCCACCTCCACTTGCTCCACCTTAGATGCCCAAATGGGCTCACTTTACTATTGAGGCAGCAGGATCTATAGCAGGTGATTCTTCAGACACTTGTCGCACCCGTTCTCATACTGCGGGTTCTAGTCTTTTGAGTCATGCTCTTTCAGAGGATCCTCATAGGTTTTCAGAGGCGATAGGTCACCCTAAGTGGGATAGTGCTATGGAGGAGGAGTATTCTTCTTTGATGAGGAATAGTACTTGGGATCCTTTTCCTCTTCCTAAGGGCAGAAAGATGGTTCGGTGTAGATGGTTGTATCGCACCAAGTATATTACTGATGGTTCTATTGATAAGTACAAAGCACGTCTTGTTGTGAAGCTTTTCTCCCAGGTTGAGGGTATTGATTACTCTGATACATTTTCCCCTATCACCAAGATGAATTCTATTCACTTTGTACTATCACTTACAACTTCTAGGGGATGGCCCATTTTTCAGATGGATGTGAAGAGTTCTTTCTTGCATGGTAACCTACAGGAGGAGATCTATATGGAGCAGCCTCAGGGATTTGTGTAGGATGATTCTTTGGTTTCCAAACTTCGGCGTTCATTATATGGTCTCAAACAAGCCCCTCGGGCTTGGTATGAGTTGATGGACTCTTTTTTTCTCTCCACTAGTTTCACACATTGTCATTCTTATCCCACCGTCTATATTCAAAATCTTGAGGGTGAGATCCTGATTCTTGTGCTATATGTTGATTATCTCCTTATCATAGTTTCCTTATCCTCTATGATTCAGCATGCTCAGCACTCTTTGATGGAGCAATTTGAGATGACAGATCTTGGTTTTCTGCACTATTTTCTTGGTCTTCAGGTGATTCAATCTTCTGATGGGATCTCCATTTACCAGTAGAAGTATGCTCTTGATATGCTTCAATGATTTTTCATGCTTGATTCCAAGCCTATCCCCACACCTTTTCAGTCAGGGGTTGTTTTGACTATGCCTTGCCCCACTCCTTCAGTAGATTCTACACTTTACAGGAAGTTGGTTGGAAATTTGTTGTACCTGACTCACACTCGTCCTAATCTTTCCTTTGTGGTTGGCCTTGTCTCTCGATTCTCCCATGATCCTCATGAGAGTCATTTAAAATCTGCCAAACGTATTTTGAGATACATTCATGGCACCATTTCTTATGGAATTCACTACACATCAGGGGATCCTCACATTGTTGGCTACACTGACTCAGATTGGGTTGGTGATGTCAATGATTGAAAGTTGACTTCTAGTTTTGTTTTATGTCTTGGCTCTGGTCCTATCACATGGTCTTGCAAGAAGTAGATTTCTCATGCATTATCATCTACAAAGGTTGAGTATCGAACTGTTGTGCTCACTAGTCAGGAGATTTTATGGCTTCGATAGTTGATGACTGAGTTTGGTTTTCCTCCTGATAGTCCCACTATTCTTTGGTGTGACAATCAAAGTGCTATACACATTTCTTGCAACCTGGTGTTGCATCAATGGACGAAGCACATTGAGCTTCATATGCATTTCATCAGACAGTTGATTCAGGATGGTTCTCTCATCTTGGAGTATATTCCCATTGCCGAGTAGGTTGCTGAAATCTTCACAAAGCCTTTTACATCACCACGCTATCTTCAATTGTTCTCTATGCTTGGGGTGAAGGAAGTTGTCCTTGGGGGGTCTTATGAGGCCTTCCTTCCTTTATGTTTCTTTCAGCATATTCTTCTATCTCTTTTTGGAGAGGAGTTTTTTCCCACTAGGTTTTCTCCTTTTCTCTGTTTCTTAGAGATTTCCTTGTACTTGGGTACCTGATCTGGCCTTGTTGCTAGGACCCATTGTTGTTTTATTTTAGTAGCTTCTTCTAGGTTTTAGCTTCTCCCTAATTCTATCTTAAGGGGGGGTGTTAGAGTAATTGGTTCTTTACTTGATTAATTAAACAATATTTGTTTAATTAATTAAAGTTCCCTTTATCTCTTTTACGCTTAAGCTAACATTAGGTGTATAATAATTAATTTTTTTATTAATTATTAATGTGCAAGCCTAGGGTTTTCCTTTTTAGGGTTTTTTTACCTATATTTTGTTGAAATATTTCTTTTGTATCATTATTCTTTTCACACATTTTGTGAATACAGAGCTCCACATCTTTGAGCATTTTTCATTGTTCTCTTTATTTCTTCTCTTTGCTTCTTCTTGTAACAGGTATTCTTCTCTTGTAGAGGTCACTGGGCTCCTATGATGTTGTATTTTCTCAACTTATATATATGCAAATTACACTTGGATACATTTTCTTTACAAAGTTTTTCAATACAAGTCATGTTATTTTTGGAATATTGTTCAATGATAATATTGATGAATCATAGAAATTCATATGCCAGTGAATGTTGGGCATAAGTGTTTCTTATTTGATGCAAATCAATACAAGACTTTGAATTTAAAGCTATTTCATTAAATTATATCTAAATGGGATTCTTTTATGTTTGATGATCTATGAATTAATGATGAGCTAGCAATGTATTCTTGTTTGATTATTGAGGTTTGATGGTTGTACATTTTGAATTAGCATTGTGAATGAATATAGTAGTGTAGAATAGTCTGTGGATTATATCATTTTATAGTTTCTTAGTTACTTGAAAGGCTCATTGTGAAATTTATATGTCTGAATTGAAAGGAGTTTACATTTATGATTTACTGTTCTATGATTTTATCTATCTTTTTCTATTTGTTTTACACCCCCAAATGTTAGATTAGTTCACATCATATAGTTTGTGCCCTTTTTACTAGCAAGCCCCTTGAATATTATGGTTGTAGGGACTACTGAATGAAACATCACAGTTGAGAACCAACTAAAAAGACTTTGGGAGATAGGTGGTTTTATATTAGTTATCTCTTTCAGGAGAAATAGCGTAGAATTATTTTTTTAACATCATTGTGCTATTTTGACCATCAATAAAACTGGCACTAGAAGGAGGGCCTAAAGGAACAAACTGGAGCGAATCGGGTCATTCTCACCTAAAAGGTTTAGAATAATTCTTAGATCTTCTACAAACCCAAACCCATTTGTCAAACTTCAAACACCCACTAGGCCCAAAACCCATAGGGCTTTAACCCCACCACCCACTCCACTTGGGTTTCAACCAATATTACCACTAGCGCAACCACCTCCACCACCACCCACAATATTATTTCCCAATAACCCTTCACCATTGGGAATTATTCTCGGTTGTATCCATGAGTTTCCCAAGAATCCTATAAGATTATGCCCTAGGTATTCTCATGGGGAGTCTAGAAGTTTTAAAGAGCATATACAGGCATTAAAATATGCTTGTACATAGGATCAAATTGCCCACCATGATATTGCATTTAGATTGTTTCTATATTCTTTGGGGGATATGGCATACAATTGGTATCTCAATCTACCCACAAGATCTATTTTGAGTTGGGAAAACTTGGAGGATGCCTTTCTTAACCAATTTTGGGTTTATGTAGATCCAACCATCCTATATCATCAATTTTCCACAATCAGAAAGGAGCCTCATGAGCCACTACCCCTTTTGAACACCCACTTTCAAAGGATGTATCGATGATTACACGATCCTTACTTGGTAGCTGAAAACATCACTATCCAAGCTTACCTTAAGGCCATAGATCCTTTGGTTGGCCTATTTTTGTAGAGAAAATACTGTGCAGTTGACATTGATTCTTTGTCCAAAGTTTACCACTTAGCTATTAAGCTACAACAATATATCATCTTGCAAGCAAGAAGTTTAGGAGGGGTTTTTCCTCCTATAGGATATCCTAAAATACCTAACCCCACCCCACTGTTTAATACAGTCTCGAGGATTTCACATTCTTCATATGGGCCCTTGTTCGAGCTACAGTCCCCATCATAGAAAAATTTCTTTAATATCCAAGCCCTTGACCCTTCATAGCAATCCCAACACTCGCATAATTTTGTTGGAGGATTTAATTCTCCAACTCCCTTACCTATTGTAAATTCAGAAGTGAACGCACTACTCACCTGACCTCTAAGGTAGAGACTCTGAAGAAAACCCTATCATAGGTAACAAACAAAATGGCCCAACTCAAGTTGAACCCTTCCCAAGGCCAAAACCAAAACCAGGGTTACCAAAATCAGGGAGGGTTTTTTAATCAAAATAATTAATCGAATCAAAATTCCAACTAGAACAAGAGGAAGTACTAGGGCCAAAATTTCCCTAATTAGAATTACCGAAATTGGAATAGGGGAGACAATTAGGGGACAAATAATAATAGACAGTGGGATAGGGGCCCGAATAATGGGGGAGTATCTCATAACTATTAGGCTAATGAGGACAAGCCTCATAGTGCAAATGTTACAAATATGAACCTAATGAAAAATTGGTGTAGGTTGCATGATACAACCTCACATACCAAAGTTAACTGCCTAGAGATGGTGAAAGTGGTCAAAATAGCACAATTTGACTCTTACCCACCACAAGGGAATCCTAGCCCAAGTGGTGGGTCAGTAGATATAACCATGACATTTGAAACCATTGACAAACAATAGCAATTCCTTGTGCAGGGAGAAAATAAACCAAAATAAGATAATTATGATGCTTAGGCCTTCCAGACCAAGGGTGGCCATTTCTTGAGAAATTAGAATAAAGCCCCATTCACCTCATCTGCTCCCCCAAATACCATAGTTCCACCAAATCAAAATGTAGATAACAACCTGCCTCCACCCAAAGGACCACCTGAAGTGCAAAATAAAGGTAATTCATCTTTTATTCCTAAATATCAGATGAAAAATGGTATGGAATTTGATTTTGTTTCAGATATTCAGAAGAAAATTACCTCGTCGTCATTCTTTGACATCTTGAAGTGGTGTCTTGCCTAGCGCAACATGGTGCTAAGAGATTTGGAAGAAGCAGATCATTTGAAAGGAAAAAGCAAGGAAAATCCAACCAATGAGAGGAATGCAACCCTGTACAAAGGAAAGGTAGGAACTCCACTGTTCCTGTTAATTTTGAGGATCTTCAAGAAGAATCTACACAATTGCCTTTTGGATTTTGGAGCCTTAGGTAACATCATGCCCTTTTCCATTTGTAAGAATTTGGGGTTAAGATCGATTCAAAGTCATAAGAAGGTAATACAACTAGACAAAAATGAGGTTAATGTAGTAGGGGAATTAAAAAATATTCATGTATAGATTAGGTTAGACCCAAGGATCCAAAATTACATGGGTATCCCTGTTGTTGATATTCCTAAGACATATGACATGATTCTAAGCTGAGATCTAATGAAAATTATTGGGGGTTACTTATCCCTAGACTTTTCACATAAGTGGCTACCATGGAAGGGAGTAGCAACACAAATTAGGATTGAAAGTGAGCCTCGTCTCAAGCATATGATTACTGAATATGACTGTCCTAATGAGGTAGCCTATTTTGAGACAGAGATAGGAGTATATAAGAAAGAGGAATGCATGACCTTTTCAATATTCAACCTTGATGCCCTAAAACCTTTAGAACACAGTCCTCTAATGAACACTATTAACCAATAGGTTCTTATTAGAAGGTTACAACATGATAGGCTAGTTCTAGGAGAAGAGGTTGATCTATGGAGTTTTTTACTCCCAAATTGGTGCAGAGTCCACTATGAAGGCCATTCTAAGCAGGCATGCCAGCCTTGTGTGGATATTCTTAATTATTTTTATGAGTCAGAAGAGACTTGTGAGCCTCATCTAGTAACACCTCTGAACCAGTTCCCATTCTAGGTCAAAGATGCAACTATCCTAACAAGAACCAATATCACCCAGGAAGAAGGCTCTTCCCAAGATGAATAGGCTCAGGTTTTATGTTCTGATCTTCAAAAAAAAAACTAAGAAATTTCAAGAATTGTACGTTACACCAGCCCCTGATAATCTTATGATGCCTAAGGGGCTTCTTGAAAAGATACCTGATTCAAAAATTGTCCAACAAGAGGTGCAAGAACTAGTTTCTACATGAGTTTTAAATGAGAATGGACTTGCTGAGAAAAATCATGAACAAGAATCTACAAATCTAGATAGCCTAAACCAGTCTGAGACACCATCCATTATTTGTAAACAACCACCTATAGTGTCCAAAAGGAAAGAAATCCCAGCCCCAAATCAGTTGTGAATTCTTAAATTCGATGGTTCTAAATCCAAAATATGGAGTGGAGTAGGAATTGAACTAACCAACCCGAAAGGGAAGACATACTTTTCATCTTACAGGTTATAGTTTGGTTGTACAAAAAATGTAACAGAGTATGAAGCGATCGCTAGAGGTCTGATGTTTCAACATTAGAAAAAGGTGACAGCCATCACAGTTATAGGAGATTCTGAAGTTATTATCAAACAAGTCCATAGTCAATACACCTATCACAATAAGAGACAAGCTATATATCAGAATTGGATATGGAATTTAATAGAAGAATTTGATGCTTTTGGCATCAATTTGATCCCTAGAGAGAGAAATCAGATTCTAGATGCTCTAGTTGTTTCTGCAAGCACCTTCGAACCTATGTAAGATTCCCAACTCAAGAGATTCTCAGTAGAGTTAGTCTCGATTCCATCCATCCTTGAAATGTTAGAAATTTTCTGGTCTTTGATGATGACTAACATATACTTGCCTTTTTGGCAAGCTCGGATATCTTTGAGGGACAAATAATTGATGAATCAAAAAGAGACCAAGAAGAGTGGGACCTAGAAATATGCAATGAAGAAGGGATCATGAATCTTAAAATAAACATCATTCCTAAGGGAATGTCAGGATTGGAGAGGATATTTGACTCAAATCCCTGTGCTCATGAAAAATTATCCACACCTATTGATGGAGGGAAGTATGAATCAGTCAATCTAGCTAATTCAAGCCTAGAAAATAATGTGTTTATTGGAAAGGATTGTCCAAAACACATCCGTGAAAAAATTATACCAGCATTGAAAGAGGATATTGTAGTGATTTCTTAGGGTTAAGAGGACTTGAAAACCTTTGACACCTTAGTAATAACTCATACTATTCCCTTGAAGCCTAACGCAAAGCCTTTTCATCAAAAGCAGTGCCCAGTTAATGCCCTAATTGAACTGTTAATTCAGAAACAGGTGTAGAAGCTTCTTTCAACCAGAATAATATTTCTAGTAAGGCATTCCACTTGGGTCACCAATTTAGTCCCTATACGAAAGAAGAGTGGTGAGATCAGGTTATGTGTTGACTTCCAGAACCTCAAGAAAGCATCAGAGAAGGATAACTACCCATTGCCTTCTCTTGATGAGGTATTATAGATTGTCAATGGTTCTCAGATGATGTCATTCCTTGATGGTTACTTAGGATATAACCAAGCCCTGGTTAATTATGAGGACATGATGAAAACTACTTTCACTACCAAGTGGGGGATATTTTCCTACCGAAGGATGTCATTTGGCCTCATCAACGCTAGAGCTACCTTTCATCATTCAATGAATGTCGCATTTAAAGACTTGGTTGGTTAGTGTATAATCATATACATGGATGATTTAACTACATTTTCTAAAGATAGGGAAAATCATGTTGTGGATTTATCAAAAGTTCTCAAGAAATGTGTAAGTTATGGTGTATCCTTAAATGTGAAGAAGTGTGTGTTTGGGATTTTTGGAGGGAAATTTATAGGACAAATAATATCATAAGGGGAATTTCAATTGACCCAAATAGAGTTGAATCCATTTTTAAATTGACTATGCCAGGTAGCAAAAAGGAGATGAGATCCGTTTTTGGGAAAATACATTTTGTATGTAAATTCATAATTGGATTTGCAGAGATTTTTAAGACTCTCAAAAAAATGATGAAGGAAGAGGCTAAGATTGAATGGAGTAATGAGGCTAAGTCTACCTTTTCATAGATTAAACAATCTATTTTAGAGGTAGCAGTTTTGACCAGCCTTGATTATCTAAATCCTTTTTACATTTACTCTTTTGCATCTGATCACTCTTGTGTTGTTGTCTTGATGCAGAGAAAAGGCGAAGGAGATGAAAGACCCATTTCTTTTATGATTTATCCATTCAAGAACGTTGAAGTTAGATATCTGCCTTTGGAGAAGAATGCTTTTGCACTAGTTCGGGTGGTAACAAAATTTTGTCATTATATTCTTTGGATTCAAATCAATGCAATAGTTCCAGACCCTGCTCTCAAGTCCCTACTCATGCAAAGCCAACTGGGGGAAGATGAGGAAAATTTATGGCCATCTTGTAGGAATATGATCTTTAAATTCATCCCATGAAGCTAGTCTGAGGACAAGGCTTGTCTAAAGAAATGGAAAATTTTGATACCAAGATTACCTGTCAACAATACATGATGCAGTCATTTACAGGTTATCCTTGGTATTCTGATTTGATCTTTTTATTGCTAAATAAAAAGTGTCTAGATGGGATGAATTCCACTCAGAGGAGAGCATTGAGACTGAAGAGTTCTCATTGCATTCTCAAAGGATGAGTTCTCCATCAAATGAACTTTGAATGTATTTATCTACGTTGCCTTGATCAGCAGCAAGCAAAAAATGCCATTACGGAATTCTATAGAAAATATGGTACTGGACATGGGTCAGTTGATTCCATGGCACACCAAATCTTGAGATCGAGATTTTATTGGCCCCATGTGTTCTAAGATGCACATCAGCATGTGATTACATGTCATACATGTCAAACTTCTACATCCAAAGAATGCAATCCATCGATGCCCCTACAAACGGTATATGAGGTAAAACCATTCGCCCAATGGGAATTAGATTTTGTAGGGGTAATTAATCCAAATTAATTTGCAGGTCATAAGTTCATTTTGACAAAAAATGACTATTGTACATGTTGGACTGAAGCCCAAACTTGTAAGAACAACACCACTAAATTGGTCATCAAATTTTTCAACGAATGCATCATCACCAGGTTTGGAGTATCATTTGTTCTGGTATATCACAATGGCCTTGCTTTTTCTTCTGCAGAATTTATTCAATGGGCATATGAGCATAATATAGTGTTGAAATATTATTCTAAGTTGTTAGAGAGTAACCCTAGGAACTGGAATACTCAACTTAGGTTTTCCTTATGGGAAGATATAACTCATATTAAAGTCGCCTTAAGGAATCCCCCATTTAAGTTGGTATATGTCAAAGACCCAATCTTTCTTATGCACTAATAGATACCAATTCTTAGGTTCATTCAAGATTTTTTTTTAAATGATGATAGGATAGAGGTCGGGCTTAATAACCTACTGAGTTTGGAGGAACAAAGAGACACTGCCTTACAAAAAAATTCCAAATACCAAGTTGTTTGTGAAACATTGGTTTGACAAGAGAATGAAGATTAAAGCATTTAGAATATCAAACTTAGTACTATTTTGGGATAAGGCTAAGGAAAGGAAAGGTGATCACCAGAAATTTGACTAACTTTGGTTAGGTCCATATCAAATTTTTGAGATCCTTGGTGAAAATTATTTTCATTTCTTAAGTACTTTAATAGGAGAACCTGTTCCATTGCCTGTCAATGGTAAATTTCTAAAGCACTACTTTGGCCCATGAATGGGTATGATGATCAGTTTTTCTGTAATTATGTAATTAGTTTCTTTTTGCTTTTGGTTTGTGTGTTTTTTGTTGTCCTTTTTGTTTTCTTTCTTTCTTTTTTTTTGTTTCTGGGGTTTTCATTTTTTTTATCTAATATAAGGATGGGTGAAGTTATTTGAAGTATACTGAAGGTACTAGGAGAGAAGTTGGTTGAGTTGTTTTTAGGTATGTCTATTGAACTTTTTCATTTCATAACTTGTGACTTGTGTTCCTTTTGTACAATGGTCTGATAGGTTGAACACAAACATGTATATTGTAAGAGATCTCATCAACCATTGTTGAATCTGTCACAAAATAGATAAAACATTTGTTCTATATAAAATCTCATTTGTCTCTAGGTGGTTTTATTTTAGATTTGGGTGAAAAATCTGAACCTTGGCACTGTCATAAAATCCAGTGTAGTTCTCAACCCTAAATTTCAGGTTGATATATCTAGGTATTGAGAAAATTTAATAAATAATTCCTTCAAAAAAGAAAAGGCTTAAAGAAATGAGAAAGAAAAGAGAATCATTGAATGATGGAAAACTCAATATGAGAAGGGTAATTCAAGTATCTCTACAGGGGCTATGGACACCTAAACGATAGTAGAGAAATGTTTTGAGATAACTACAGGTATCTCCATCGAGGCTATAGATGCATTACTAGCAGTGAAGCAATGCCTAGGATTTCATTGCATGACAATTAAGAGGATTCAACTCACGTAGCATGGATCTTCAATGCAGTTGTTTAGGAATGGAGGGATGTTTTTACTACAAAAAGATGCACCATATATGCACACACTCATATTCAAAGTTGTTAATGCTGATTTATGTTACCAATTTTTCACTACAACTCAATTGGTGGAGTTGATTAATTTTTTTTATATTTGAAAATGGAAGTATAAATATTTTTGCATGTGCTAAAGTTGCACTGCATTTAACAAATATCAAGTATCAGTTATGCATTGTTTGAGAGAGAAGAGTTCAAATTCATTGCTCAATATTTACAGAAAAAATGAAATACAAAGTTGAATATACAAATGATTAAGAATTTCATTGCTTTCATTTTATTTCAATAACATTGTTACATTACAAATTTCATTTGATTGCAAGAATACAAATGATGGTACAAATTTGCATTTTTGATGATGAAAAGGAGAAGGAGAAATTAAAATATCCACACAAGCCATGGATTTAGTCGGTCCTATTCATTACAAGAAAGGAAATATACAACTGAAAGAAAGTGACAAATAATATAGAACATATTTGTCATTACCTGAGTTGATCTTCAATTGATGCCTTATTTCTCACTCCATTCTACTTCTACTCCTGACTATATCTGCAAAGGATTGAGAAGGGTTTAAATTAAGAGCTCAGTATATGAACTATACTACATTCCCTACTAACAGAAATATAATTCAATCCTTGGGATGTATAGAATCAACTAAAAGCAAAGTGTAGGAACCAAATCTGAAAAAGTAAACATCATCATATTTATTGTTTTTGTGAACATTGTTTGTTTCATGTGCAGGTATAGGAAAAGTCATGAAGATGATTATTTTCTGAAGACATAAAATCATGTGGGGTAAAATGATCTCCCACAAGGGTAGATCTCGGCATGCCGCCCCTTAAACTTACAAGTGGGATGAGAAGTAAAGTACAATCATCATGCTCATCTGAGCTATTCAACATGAAGGAGTGAAACAAGTTTCTAGTCATCAAACAATTAAGCCTATTGTTCACTCATAGCAATCAAGTAACATACTATTTTGAAAGCTATAGGTGGAGAATAGACTTAATGAGTTGATTCAATTCAACTTAAATGCATCAATTTCATACATGCAAGTTTTAAATACTTCATATTAATCATTTTTGCCACCTTATGTCTATTCACTTTCTGTTATGCAGTTTCAAATGGTTCTATTTTGGAGCAGCAGTGTTCTATCTCATAAACTGTGATAGTAAATAGGCATACATAATGCCTTAGCAATGAAGCAATAATGAGTAATAGGAACATGGAGTAAAAGTATTGCTTTATCTCATTGAAGTGATTGAGTTGAGAGCACCTATTATTTTCTGGAGGCATTCGAGTTGTGACATAAAGGTGTTGTTACAGGAATGATATAGTGAAAGGAGAGTTCTCTTGTTTAGTTCAATAAGCTGAATTTCAAATGAGAGAACTGCTATAGTACTATTTTGAAATAGAAAGAAAGATACTACATTGTTTCGAGAAAATGATAAAATCATATGGGTTTCAGCATAATGTGAAAGCTTCAAATGCATTGTTTGTTCTTATTTTGCTAAATCCACATGAGATTTTTGACAGGAAAGAAAATGTTTAAAGATACCATGGGGTTTTTTATCAACAATACAGATTTACCATGATTTCCAAAATACCCATGTGAAGGCTTGATTTTAAAATGCAGATTTATCCAAGATACTGAATACCCACATTGGGATTTTTGAGTAAGATGAAGCATTTTACCATTTTCAGTTTACCCACATGGGGGTTTTCATAAGATCCAGAATCAGAGACTTTATTTCAAAAATTAAATACATATATGAAGTTTTCTTATTCAAATATATATTTGTTATATTTATAAAATACCCATGTAAGGGTTTTACAAATAATGCAAATATATACATGATATAATGGGTCAAGCCCATTTATGGAAGAAATTATAGAGGAATGGAGTGAGAATCTCCTCCAAAATATATCTTTTAAATGCTTTGATATTTAAAGTACAAATTTCCAATAAAAAAAGTATTCTAGGCATGCTCTGGCCATAGCCAAGGGATGAAATCTCAGTCACTAATGTCACTGGAAATTAGAAGAGACATTTTAAGTTTGTTGTCCAAAACACAAATGAGAAGAAACATGAGAAATTACAAAGATAAATTCATGATAGGAACCCGGATTGAATCTTTCATGGCGCGGCCAACATGTGGGTCTACACTATTTTTTTTTATTAAATAACAATCATTCTTTTAATCATAAGCTTCTAAGAGCTTTTATCTGAAAAGGGAACTAATGGAGGATAGGAGAGCTTACCATTCTACAAGTTGGAGGAGTAGATAGGCCACAACCAAGTCTCATTGGAGCACCAAAAGACAAGCTTGATCCCACATATTCATGGCAGCTAGGAATGAAATGAGATAACACAGGAAATGAACACACAAAATTAGAGATACATCAAGCATAAGCCGCAACCTTATGGCCATTATTGACCTTCAAATACAATGGAGAAAGCCATAATAATGTTTGAAATCAGCTTACCTTTTTTAGAGTGAAGAAAATCAATCATTTGGAGGAAGAAACTCATGAGTCTCCAAGCATTACAAGATGGAAACCCTAAGCATATGGTGGTGCCCTTCTCAACTGAGTTCATTCTCAAAGTTGCAAGTTTAAAATGAGATGATTTTAGGGTTTGCTCAAGTTTTGTCTATCCTCATTCCCTAATTTGAATATAGGCTTTCATTAAGTTTAATGCATTTTGTTTATTCATTGATGCCTTATACATGCCCTAGGTCAAACCTTTGGAGGCCTTCACATAATATTATTTGCCTAAGTCTTTAGGCTTGTGCTGATAAAATATTTCATGACTTAAGGCTTTAGGTAATTTTTTAATGACAATCTTATGCCTTATTTTTTTAATTAATTTTGAGGGAAATCAATTAAAGTAGGAATATTCAAATTACTCGTGCCTTAATTAAAATCTATTCCTGAGGCATTTATCTTTTTTTTAAATTATTTTTTAAAGAAAACAATTAAATATGTAATAGAGTTAGTTATTATTTTTATGATTTTTTATTAGAAAAATCAAGCATTGTAATTGGAGAAATAAGGGATATAGTTTTGCAAATATTTCTTTTTAAATCTTTATTGCAAAACTAAGTCAAACTGGGAAAATAGAGCAATTGTAAAAGGTCTGCAAGTCTTGTAAAGCAAGAATAAAACAATGTTTTATAAATTGTTTTATTTCTTTGTTTTTTAGCAAATTGATATTTATTTTTTCCTCTTGGTTGGATTTGAGCTTCTTGGTGGAGAGATAAGTATTTTTTTTATTCTTTTAAAGAAAAGAAAACCTATTTTTAGGATCTTTTTAGTATGTACATGCAAAAAGTGAGAGCTTTCCACTTTTGTGCCATCTTCTTGGGCAGTTTTGGGTTCCTTTCTTGGAGCTTTTTCTTTGAGCTTAGATTAGGGTTTAGTGGTATATCTTAGAGAAAAACTTAGTGTTTTTCTAGTTCAAATTATTGCATTTTCCTCTCTTGTTCATGTAGAGAGTTTTGTAAACAGTTTTTTGCTTAGATTTTTAGAGTTTCACTCTTCCATTCAATAAAGAAGAAAGTTTTCCTTTCTCACTTTTTGTCTATACTTTGCAGTAGTAATTTGATGTGTCTTGTGATTCAAATATGTTGAATCCTCTTCTTGTCTTGCTATTGTTAGGTTTTTTCCGTATTTACATGCTAATTCAAGTTGTGCATTGTGTTTATTTTAAGCCTTTGCAGAAATCACTTTTGGATTATATGTGTTGTGAGGTTGTGAGAATCAATTTTTAAAGAGGTGGTGAGAGTGAGTTACTGTCAGAATCTCCTTGATGTTGGTTAAACCATTTTAGGTGATAGAATTTTAGTTTGTAAGTTTAAATCCAGTTATTCTTTCTATCCCTTTTCCAAGAAATCACTTAGAATAGGATTCATCATTTGGAGAACCGACTCTCTGGAGATTCCATTTTCACATAGATCACCCACATCTTAAAAAGGTTTCCATGTTTCAACAGATAGTTTAATTTATGAAAAATCTAACAAAGGGTGCATATCTGATTGATAACAGTTTTTGGCATGCCCGATGGGACTCTGAAGTCATTTTCAGAGAAGTTTTCAAGATTTTAATTATTGTTTGATGTATGCAGTAGTTTATTCAGCCTTTTGGAGGCCTTTTCAATATACCTGGCAACTCTGTTCTTAGTTTTTTGTATGCAGATCAAGTGATGGTTCATTTTAAAAGCCTAACCTTTGCTATTTTCAGCTTATGAATGAAAAAATGTTTCAAAGTTTCATGATCATGTGTCATATCATCCACCATACAATGATCATGTTGTTGGTTTCAATATCATGACCTTTCAAAACCAGCATGCCCAATATAATTACCACCCACCCACCCCTACACAATTTCCATCTCATCCCTCATATGTTCAAAATTAGACCCAAGATATTTAAGACTTGAGTTTCAGAGATATAAGGCTGGACTATGAGGCACAGATGAATGAAATAGAAAAATGAGAGTAGTACAATGCACACCAAGGGGAGATTGCAATAATAAAGAGCATGTTTTTTTACTACATGAGATAGTTGGAGGAGATCAAGAAGCAACATGATTATAATCAACAACATGAAGATATGGCTTATCAAGCCTATCTTCAAGAGAAAGAGTTGGAAGCCCAAAGAACATAGTTTGAGGAGGATTTGGAGAGGGAGGCAACTACACAAAAAAATCTTCTGATTGCTCAGTTTCAAAGGCACGAAGCCCAAACAACTCCTTCTATTTCAAATCATTACATTCAAGAAGAGGTTCATGAATTTAAGTTTCCAAGTTTTATGAAGAATGAGCTTCCTAACCCTCCTAAGATCAAAGTTCCTGGTTTTAGAAATCCTTTACCCGTGCAAGAGCCTAGGTTTATATATTCTGATCTTGTTGTGCTTCAAAACTAGCCACTTGAAGAATCCTTTCCCCTCTAAGAGATTGGTTTTAAAATCAAATAGATTCCCTAAAAAAATCAAAATCCCAAATTTCATAGTTTCTCATGATGAATCTACTAGTATTTGCACTAAAGAGCTTCCTTTTCTTGTAAAGGGTGATACAATTTTAGAAAGTCAACTAGTGTAGGAAGTTGATTCATAGCAAAAGGTTGTTGTCGGGTTTGATTCATTGGAACAACAAAATATTGACAATTATTTTGAAGTCTCCAACTGGTATAGTGAAGAGGATGCTATGGTCGAAGAGTTACAAATTCTAGATCAAGGAATGGTTGATGGTTCACAAGTTGTAGCTAATTTATTTGACGAATTGCCATTTTTTATTGAAGACAAAATGTAGGTTCCTAGCTTACCAGCAGATTTGGGACAGCCAGAAGATATTACAGAAGATGATGTGTTGATGGTTCATAAGTGAAAGGATGAGGTTGAGGCCTCAATTTAGTTTGAGGAGCAAGGTGACATTTTTGTTTTTGAATCTAGTATTCTTGATTGTCAGGATTCTGACATTGCAGCTTGTAGAGAGCTTGTCACTTTGCTAAATTCTCATGGTGATCAAATGCCCGGTTCTGGGCAGAAAAATTAAGAAATCCATTAAGACAACATACTAATCCATGAGAAAATAAATGAGGTCAGATCGGTTGTGGAGGAGCACGAGGTTGAATGCATTATTCAACCAAGGCAGGAAGTAGTTGGTGAGCCAATTGAAAAGAGTGAAATCCAAAGAAATAGTTCCAATTTTGTCTTGTCAATGAGATGTCCAATTAGACACATTTCTAGAATGGAGGCCAGCAAGAAGGTTCCCATCATGATTGAGCCCAAGCATGCAAGTACAGTTGAAGGAGAAAAAATTCAAGACACTTTGCCACCTCAGGTCAATAATGATTATATTCCATATGAAGAGGTTAGAAGTCTTGTATACATTCTTCAAGGTGTGGTACGATTATCTAATGGCCTTTCATCCATTTTTATTTTTCATATAGCTGTCCAAAATCATGTAAAGCATTAGATATTTTGTAGAAAGGGCAGTTATTTCACCTAATCAGTGAATGGTTTTGTTTGACCAATTTATTTGGCTGGTAAGAGTAGTTTAGAGTTAGTGTTTGAATTTAATAAGTTCTTTATGCACATTTCTCTTCAGCTTTCCTACTTTCCCTAAGCGTTGCTATGCATGTTTTAGTTGGCCATCAGGGCATGTTAGTTTTATTTCATCTTTGTTTTGTTTTGATGTTTGGAGTATTTTTGTTCAAATTTTTTTGAGTTTCATGATGGGGAAGATTTGACTCTGTGCCCAATGGAGTGTTATAGGCAACTGATCTAATTCTTAGCTGGCAAGAATCTAGCAGAAATCGCCAAAATGTTACCAATTTTTTACTACAACTCAATTGGTGGAGCTGATTAAATTTTGTTATATTTGAAAGTGGAAGTGCAGTTATGCATGTGCTAAATTTGCATTGCATTTACCAAATATCAAGTATCAGTTATGCATTGTTTGAGAGAATAGAGTTCAGATTCATTGCTCAATATTTATAGAACAAATGAAATAGAAAGTTGAATATACAAATGATTAAGAATTTCATTGCTTTCATTTTATTTCAATAACATTGTTACATTACAAATTTCATTTGATTGCAAGAATACAAATTATGGTACAACTTTGCATTTCTGATGCATTTCTTTTAAAAATGAAAAGTAGAAGGAGAAATTAAAAGATCCACACAAGACGTGGTTTTAGCTGGTCCTATTCATTACAAGAAAGGAAATATGCAACTGAAAGAAAGTGAAAAATAACATAGAACATATATGTCATTTCTTGAGTTGATCTTCAATTGATGCCTTGTTGCTCGGTCCATTCTACTTCCGCTCCTGACTATATCGGTAAAGGATTGAGAAGGGTGTCAATTAAGAGCTCGAGATATGAACTATACTACATGTGCTACTAATAGAAATATAATTCAATCCTTGGGATGCATAGAATCAACTAAAAGCAAAGTGCAGGAACCAGAGCTGAAAAAGTAAACATCTTCATATTTATTGTTTTTGATAACATTGTTTGTTTCTTATGCAGGTACAAGAAAATTCATGGAGCTGATTATTTTTTGAAGATATAAAAGCATGTGGGGTAAAACGGGCTCCCACAAGGGTAGATCTTGGCATGTTGCCCCTTAAACTTTCAATTGGGCTAAGAAAGAAAGTACAATCATCATGCTCATCTGAGCTATTCAACATGAAGGAGTGAAACATGTTTTCAATCATCAAGCAATTAAGCCTATTGTTCACTCATAACAAGTAACATAAAGTTTTGAAAGCTACAGGTGGAAAACAGACTTAATGAGCTCAATCAATTCAACTGAAATGCATCAATTTCATACTTGCAGGTTTTAAATATTGTCATATTAATTTTTTTTTTTGCTTTATGTTTGCTCACTTTCTTTTATTTTGTTTCATATGGGTTTTTTTTGGAGCAGTAGTGTTTATCTTATAAACACTGATAGTGAATAGGCATACATAATGCCTTATCAATGAAGCAATAATCAGTAATAGGAACATGGAGTAAAATTATTGCTTTATCTCATTGAAGTGATTGAGTTGAGAACACCTATTGTTTTCTAGAGGCATTCAAGTTGTGGCATAAAGGTGTTGCTACAAGAATGATATAGTGAAAGGAGAGCTCTCTTGTTTAGATCACTAAGTTGAATTGCAAATGAGACAATTGCTACGGTATTGTTTCAAGAAAATGATAAAATCATATGGGTTTCAGCATGATGTGAAAGATTCAAATGAATTTTTAATCTTATTTTGGTGAATCCACACGAGATTTTTGACATGAAAGAAAAAATTTAAGATTCCATTGGGGTTTTTTATCAAAAATATAGATTTACCATGATTTCCAAAATAAACCATGTGAAGGCTTGATTTTAAAATGCGGATTTATTCAAGATACTGAATACCCACATTGGGGTTTTTGAGTAAGATGAAGCATTTTACAATTTTCAGTTTACCCACATGGGGGTTTTCATAAGATGCAAAATGAGAGACTTTATTTGAAATATCAAATATAGATACGAAGTTTTCTTATTCAAAAACAAATTTCTTATATTTACAAAAATACCCATGTAAGGGTTTTACAAAGAATGCAAATATATACATGCTATAATGGGTCGAGCCCATTTATGGAAGAATTACAGAGGAATGGAGTGAGAATATCCTCCTAAATATTTCTTTTAAATTCTTTGATATTTAAAGTATAGATTTCCAATATAAAAAAAAAACCAGTCTAGGCATGCTTTGGCCGTGGTGAAGTGATGAAATCTCAGTCACTAATGTCACTGGAAAGTAGAAGAGACGTTTTAAGTTTGTTGTCCAAAACACAAATCAAAAGAAACATGAGAAAATACAAAGAGAAATTCATGATAGGAACTCGGATTGAAGCTTTCATGGTGTGGCCAGCATGTGGGTCTGCATTATTTTTTTTATTAAATAACAATCATTCTTTTAATCATAAGCTTCTAAGAGATTTTTTCTGACAAGGGAAATAATGGAAGATAGGAGAGCTTACTATTCTACGAGTTGGAGGAGTAGATAAGCCACGTCCAAGACTCATTGGAGCACCATAATACAAGCTCGAGCCCACATATTCATGGCGGCCAGGAAGGAAATGAAATAACATAGGAAATTAACACACAAAATCAGAGTTAACGCAAGCATAAGCCATGGCCTTATGGCCATTATTGACCTTCAAATACAGTGAAGAAAGCCATAATAATGTCTAAAATCAGCTTACCATTGTTAGAGTGAAGAAAATCGATCATTTGGAGGAAGAAATTCATGAGTATCCAAGCATTACAAGCTGGAAACCCTAAGCATATGGTGGCGCCCTTCTCAACTGAGTTCATTCTCAAAGATGCAAGTGTAAAATGAGGTGATTTTAGGGTTTTTTCAAGTTTTGTCTATCCTCATGCCCTAATTCAAAAATACGCTTTCATTAAGTTTAATTCCTTAAGTTTATTCATTGATGCCTTATACATGCCCTAGGTCGAACCTTTGGAGGCCTTCACATAATATTATTTTCCTAAGTCTTTAGGCTTGTGCTAATAAAATATTTCATGACTTAAGGATTTAGGTATTTGTGTAATGACAATCTTATGCCTTAGTTGAAATTGTGAGTATTTATTTGCTTTAGTTTTTTAATTGATTTTGAGGGAAATCAATTAAAGTATAAATATTGAAATTACTCATGCCTTAATTTAAAAACTATTCCTTAGGAATTTATATTCTTTTGAAAAAAATTAAATATGTAATAGAGTTGGCTATTATTTGTATGATTTTTTATTAGAAAAATTGAGCATTGTCATTGGAGAAATAAGGGTTATAGTTTTGCAAAGATTTCTTTTTAAATATTTATTGCAAAATTAAGTCAAACTCGGAAAATAAAGCAATTGTAAAAGGTTTGCAAGTCTTGTAAAGCAAGAATAAAACAATGTTTTATAAATTGTTTTATTTCTTTGCTATATTTAGAAGATTGATATTGTTTTTTTCCTCTTGGTCAGATTTTAGCTTCTTGATGGAGAGATACGGTGTTTTTTTTTCTATTAAAGCAAAGCAAACCTATTTTTAGGAGCTTTTTAGTATGTACATGCAAAAAGTGAGAGTTTTCCACTTTTGTGCCATCTTCTTGGGTAGTTTTGGGTGCCTTTCTAGGTGATTTTTCTTTGAGCTTGGATTAGGGTTTAGTGGTATATGTTAGAGAAAAAATTAGTGTTTTTCTAGTTCAAATTATTGCTTTTTCCTCTCTCATTCATGCAAAGAGTTTTATAAATAGTTTTGTGCTCATATTTTTAGAGTTTCACTCTTCCATTCAATAAAGCAGCAGATTTTCCTTTCTCACTTTTTGTCTATACTTTGCAGTAGTAATTTGATGTGTCTTGTGATTCAAATCTATTGAATCCTCTTCTTGTCTTGCTATTTTTAGGTGTTTACAGGATTTACATGCTAATTCAAGTTGTGCATTGTGTTTATTTTAAAACTTTGCACAAATCACTTTAGGATTATATGTGTTGTGAGGTTGTGAGAATCAATTTTTAAAGAGGTGGTGAGAGTGAGTTACTATTAGAATCTCCTTGATGTTGGTTAAACTATTTTAGGTGATAGAATTTCAGTCATAAGTTTAAATCCTTGTTCTTTCTATCCCTTTTCCAAGAAATCACTTAGAATAGGATTCATCATTCAGAGAACCAACTCACTCCAAAGATTCCCTTTTCACATAGATCACCGACATTTGAAAAGGGTTTCCATGTTTCAACAAATAGTTTTATTTATGCAAAATCTAACAAAGGGTGCATATTTGATTGATAACAGTTTTCATATGAGATTTGAGCTCGACCTTGTTTGCTATGACTAGTCACACTTGAGTGTAAAGCATTCATAAACTAGAGGTTCTAGGTGACTGGATTCTTTAGTATCTTGAAAATGGGTAAACCATTTCCCCAACCGAGTCATTTTATGCCTTGCATAACCACCCCATCTTTTACTTTAGTCAAACTCGGTCCCCCTTTTTGTTTCTTTTCCTTGTGTCCTTTCGTTTGAGACTTAGGAGTTGTTATTTTCTCCTAAGTCTTTATTTTTGTTCTTTTTCTCTGACGGAACCAAACCTTGACTTGGAACTTACTTTGGTTCCATTTCTTAGCTTTGTTCTGATCCTACTCCCATTTTTTTCCTCATGTTTTTCTTTTCGGACTGTGTTATTTAGCTTTCACGAGGTCGGATCTGGAATGGATCTTGAACTTGGAACTTTTACAAGTTCCAAGTTTTGTTCCCATCCCACCTGCGCCTGCGCCTCCACCTTTGTCTTTTGTCAATTTTTTCTTGAGTTCAATCATTCTGATCTCGTCTCTGCCTTGTTGTCTTTCTTTCATTTTTTTCTTTTTTCTCCATCCTTGGCGGAACTAGAACTGGACTCAGAACCAAACTAGGAACTTTGTAAAAGTTCTTTAGATAGTCTTGATCCTGATCCCACCCTTGCTTTCTTGTTTTCTCCACTTTACTTTTTTTGCATGATAGTGGTGTGATTTTTCTCTCTATGATCCCACACCCAACCAACCACATTAATGGCATTAATTGCAAGCTCCTCACGTGCGTGAAATCAAGTGTTAAAACTTAATTAAGGTTAATTTTTCACATCATTATTGCCTGAGTTATTTTCACAAACGAGAACCAAGCTAGAGAGGAAGGAGAAAATTTTGGTCAAGGATCAAACATCTACGCGTGGATTTGGATCAAGTTTCAAATGGCTAGGTGGTATTTTGAGGTAGGTGGAATTTTTTGCCTCATTTCCTTTGTCATATTTTGTTTGTTTTGTTTTTGCTTGGTGTTCTTCACATGTTCATGAGATTTCTTGTGAATCTTCGCTAGTTTTTGCAGTGTTGCTTTTGATCTTTTTCTTTCTTTCTTTCGTTGTATTTCTTACTTTATTTTTTATCTTTTCTGGTTTTCTTTTTCTCGCCGTGATTTTTTTTTCATTTGGTCATGTCTATACTGTCGTTCCCTAGGGTTTAGGGTATTTTTTCAAAGATATTTGAGGTTTCTTAAAGGTCTTTGATCTGTTAAATAACTTGTCCAATCCTTTTATGTGTGTGTTCTCATTGAAGCAATATTAGCCACCTATAGGAGACTTAAGAAATAGCTTTGTAGTTTATGCAATACACTTGGATACATTTTATTTACAAAGTTTTTCAATACAAGTCATTTTATTTATGGAACATTGTTCAATGATAATATTGATGAATCATAGTGATTCGTATTCCATTGAATGTTGGGCATAAGTGTTTCTTATTTGATGAAAATCAATAGAAAACTACGAATTTAAAGCTATTTCATTAAATTATCTATAAATGGGATTCTTTTATGTGTGTTGATCTGTGAATCAATGATGAGCTAGCAATGTGTTTTTGTTTGATTGCTGAGGTTTGATGGTTGTATGTTTTGAATTAGCATTGTGAATGAATATAGTGGTGCAAAATAGTTTGTGGACTATATCATATAATAGTTTCTCGGTTACTTGAAAGGCTCATTGTGAAATTTATATGTCTGAATTGAAAGGAGTTTACATTTATGATTTCATGTTCTATGCTTTGATCTATCTTTTTCTATTTATTTTACACCCGTAAATGTTAGATTAGTTCACATCATGCAGTTTGTGTCCTTTTTACCAGTAGGCCCCTTGAATATTATGGTTGCATGGACAATTGAATGAAATAGTACAGTTGAGAACCAACTACAAAGACCTTGGGAGATAGGTGGTTTTAGATCAGTTATCTCTTTCAGGAGAAATAGAGTAGAAATATTTTTTTTAACGTTGTGCTATTTTGACCATCAAAAATTAAAGATCAATTTCATAGAAAGCTTTGGTTAAGTGAGAGGAAGTATGTTGATTCTATTTTGTAGAGGTTTAATATGCATGAATGTAAATTAGTAAATATTCATTTTCGATTGGTACTAAGTTGAGTTTAGATATGTGTCCTAATTTTGATTATTTTGAAGAATTTTTAAATTTTCCTTATGCTAGTGTCATTGGTAGTTTTATGTATGCAATAGTTTGCACTAGACCAAATATAGCCCAAGCAATGGGAGTTTTGAGTAGGTTTATGTCTAACCCTAGTAAAGAGCATTATAATTTTGTTAATAGACTGTTTAGATATTTGTGTGGTACTTCATATTACTATTTGGTTTATCATGGTACTAATGATGTGGATAATTTATTGGACATATAAATTTTTGTTGATGTAGATTGGGAAAGTGAATTAGATAGTTGAAGTTCCACTAGTGGCTATGTTTTTACTATGTTTGGAGGTGCAGTGAGTTGGATGAGTAAAAGGCATCCTACATTTGCATTTTCCACCACCGAAGTAGAGAATATGTGTAGACACTTAAAAAATTATTGAATGATATACACACTTGAATCTGATATACTAACATCATTTCATCCTAAAACCCATCCTCTTTTCTCTTAATTGATTAAATTAGCCTAGTTATTTAATTAATCACATCATTTTCATCTATTAATTAGATTAATCTAATTAGGTTAATTCCTACCTATTTCATGCTAACCTTTTGTGATGTTAAATTGGATAAATAAAAATATTTAATTCTAACAGCCTAAGTCCTCTCATTTAATTAAATAATCTTAATTATTTAATTAAATATCATTTTGATCCCTTTTCATTAAATAAGGTTGTAGACACTGAAAATTGGTATAGGCCTGCAAACACCACTTTCGACATAATTTTCTAATGTCCATGGTCATGATTAAATAATGTTAATTATTTAATTATTTCCTAAACACATCTTTCTTCTATTAACTAAATAACCTTTTAATTATTTAATTAATTCATTATGACCCTCATTCAACTTTGATTAATTAAATAAATCTTATTTATTTAATTACTTCACTAATTAATTAATTCCCTTTTTGAATTAAATAATTTATTATTTAATTTACCTCTTATCACATTTTGACTATAATTAAATATTCTTTTCAAATTATTTAATTATTCAATTAACCTTTTTAGTCAATTAAATAAATTATTATTTATTTAATTAAATCATTTTACTTTGAATTTTGAATTAAATTAACATTTCATTCATAATTAATTATTTCTCTCACATTCTTCTACCGTCCGGTTAACTAATTATTCACTCACCGTCTGACTCGAGATCTATTTAAATCCACCAATTATTCCGTACTCAATATTTGATCGTCTCTGCGAAAAGGACTCTTTGTCACAACCAATCAATTAACTAGTTCTAACTCATATGCATGAACATATTTATTAATTAAATATCTTTATTTGATTAATTAATTCATGTGTGCATTCAAACAGATCATTTTCCAAGTTCTAACTTTATCCTTTTCATTCAAAGTCTTATTCTTTTATTTTTGAAGACTTTCAACTGAAAGACTAAATCATCTATTTAATCTTGAACTCCTATTCTTAAATATTTTCGAACAGTCTTAACACCAAATTAAAGTATTATTCTAATTTAATCTTTATCCTGTAGAATTTCCCAACTCACGTTCTAACTGACATAGAACTCACATCGCATGGCATTCAACAATCTCGATCGTTGATCTCTCTTTCAAAATTGAGTCGATCGTTCAAAACCCAACTTTCTATAAATTGGCTAACCTTTGCTAGTATTCCTCCTCTCGAAATCAATACAATTTTTGAAAGAACTTAATCTTTGATATTTTTCTTAGACATATGTCAAGGCTAGGCTTGCATACATACTGAAAATCTGAGGGCAATAATATCAACATGGAAAAATGGAGAAGGATAATCAAGATAATTCAAGGAAATGGATTGATATTTAGTGAGACTATTCTATGTTCTACGCTATTTTCTTTTTAATTCATTTGATTCGTTCTTTGTTGTTTGATTTAGATTTATGCATGTTTAGATTAGATTTAACCATCTTATTGTGCATCGTTATTTTATCTATGTTAGATTTTGTGAACTCGACATGAAGACACTTCAAACTTCACGAATCCATTCCACTTTCTCCTTTTTTTTGTTTGCAAGTATCGTACGACAAACCACATATGTTGATGAAATGATGCATCTAAGTTCGTGAACTGCATTTGACAAATTCTGAGATGCATCTGACGAAACGAGCTGCATCTGAGACCTCTCACAATGCATTTGACTGTCAACTTCATGACGCATCTGGCTGGTAAAACTTTCAATTTTTTCATATTCCGTATTTTTTTATGTTTTGGTATTTTTTATTTATTTTTCGCTAACATTTTGTTTGCAGCTGTGATTTAGGGGGATAACATTTTTTTTTCCAGGATGAAGCTTAGAAGATATTGAAAACCAAACCCATTTTATTGCAAGATGAATGATGAAGACCAATAAACTACTAATCGGTTGCATGTAGGACCTTTTGCTGAAGATTGTGAATATTAAAATTAACATTTTTGTTTAATAGTTAGAAAATCATCATTTGGGATTAAAAAGAACCAGTGTTTTTCGTGACTATTTATACTAGTGTAGAACCCTGATTCAGTATACCATAGTATCCTCTCCCCTTGCACATTTGTGTAATCCTACATGTAAGATAACCAGTTACTAACTCTAGAAAATTTGGGCCTACGTTGGTGGTTAAGAGTAACCAACGCGACTCAAAACTGGTGACATGCTTTATCACCTAGCCACTCCTAACTAGTATATAAGTTTTAATACTTGAGGAACGCTCAATATTACGAGGATCCCAGTGGACAACCTATTGATTCCCCAGTACCCTTGAGGTGTGTCAAAACATATAGAGCCTAACCTCTGTAGATTGGGATGATATTTACTCTCGCATGGCTCTTCTAAATAGGTGCCTAAATAATAAGCCAATTTGTTGTAGTTAGCCAATATCCTATCTATTTAATAGTGCAAGAGATCGGACCTGTGAATTTGTCTCAAATTCTTACGGTTCATGTGTAGAGATGAAATGTATGCCATGGGAGTTTCATGGGTACAGTAGCTTGGTTGCCTTGTATAAATTAGTGTTGTGCAGGGGAGCCAGTGGGTTCAAGCTACAAGTCATCTACCTTGAATATGCGTAGCTAGAGAAATCCAATTGAGAACTCAGTAAATATTGTCCAACATAGTCTAGGTTGTACTTATCTTTTAATTTTAATAGATTCATACACATCAAACTGAAAACACTTTGTATTATGTGATTGTTCTTTCTTTATTCGTCAAAACTTGATCATTAAATTGAGTCAGTCATAACTTTGTCATCAAAACACCGCAACTGTAAACTAAGTCATAACTATCATATTTCAAACTGCATGTGTCTTTATGAGTCACAACTGTCAAACTAAAAACTGCATGTGTCTGTCAACCAATTTAGTTTCATAGAATTTAGATTCTGAGTCACATATACTTACTAAGTTGCATATGTCATAGTTTAAACTGTATCTATCATCAAAAGTCACATTTTTCTGTCAACATTCGAGACTTGGTTTGGTCAATTAACCGCATCTGAAAAATCAAACACATTTGTCAAATTCATCAAAGCATCTGAAATGCGAACCGCAATTGACTGTCAATAGAAAATTTCAAAAAACTACAAAATCAGTCTGAAAACAAAATTATATTTTTTGCTTTTGTTTCTTACGATCAACCTTGGATAGAAATTGGAAACAATTACTCAAAACCCTTGCATTATTAGGTACCATTTACATTTTAACGGTAGTCATCCTATGTTGCAAACATTTTGACACCCCATAGGAAGTTGCATATTGTAGAATAGAACAAATTTCCGCATCATTGGATACGTTCATGCTTTGATTTTTCGTTATCATTGAGCCTAGTCACTATTTTCCTATTAGTGAATCCTTCCAGCTCAATGGTCTAGTTTGGGAAATTCACCTTGTCAGTTATCTTTGTCCTACAATCAAGTTCCTTGGTAAAGTTAGATCATTGCTTGGATTTATTCCATAGGTGGTAGGTTATACCCATCTTAGAATCATTTACCATCATAATCTACTCAAAATTTTGTATATTGTCCATCCTAGCATAAGTCATCCTAGTATATGCCATTTTAGAAATCCTTAATTTTTAGTGACATCCTTTATATTCATAAAATCCCAAAAACATAGAAATCGAATGCATCATTTTAGACGTAGTTGCATTACCTCATTATGAGAAACTTTTCATGGTTGAAACAAGGCCTAAGAAGAAACATAGAGCAATTTCGGACCCTAACAAATTTATCAATCCTTTCGGAAGCCAATCATCAAGGAAAGAGAGACCACACAAAAATTTTCTTGAAAAAAATGTCACCAGAGACAGACATGAAAAAAAATTACTGAAGACATAGATGATGTCATACAAGATCCTAAGTTTGCATCCTTTATGGATGAGTGTTTGGAAAACGATCCCCAATGATATCTAGCAAATTTTCTAGTAAAAGGTGCCACACTACCCCCAGGATTTGATGTTCACTCTTTGAAAACATCTACTCAACCAACGCAAACCATGACATCAAGTGTCTTTGTTCCTCAAATTACCACAACAATACCAACTGGCATACCTACTCAAACATCGTCAATTGTAAACACAACCCCATTCAATATAACACAAGGTTTACAATTCACTGTGGGAGCATCTTCATCAAACCCCTTTGGCACAAACACTACTGGTAAAAGATCCAAAGTGTGCACGAACACAACTATACCACATACTGCCATTCCACAAATAGGGGTTACACAAAACATTCTGATAGGAAATATTCCTATACCAAATCAGAACATTCTAATAGGAAATATTCCTATACCAAATCAAAATATTCTAACAAGATATATCCCTACACCAAATCAAAACATTCAAATAGGATATATACCCTCGCCAAATCACAATATTTCATAGAACATAGCATTTTAGAACACTTGCATTGATCCTAATAATGCAAACAACATGTCCTTGACACAGGTAGATGTTCTACAAAATCAAATGCAAATCCTTCAAGAAAAAATGGACAGTATGTCTATGTTAGGCAAACGAACTATCTAAGTGCAAGATTTATGTCCATGTCCTTTTGAAAAAGCATTATACATGACACCCTTCCCACATGGATACATTATACCAAATTTTCCTACGTATAATGGGAAGAGGAATCCCTTAGAACACATTAGAGATATATCTAGAACATGCATAGACATATCATATGACCCCAAATACTTGATGAGACTATTTTTGCAAACCCTTGCCGGGATAGCACTGGAATGTTTCTCTAAACTACCATATGGCATATGATCATGGGGTGAATTAGCTAAGAAGTTTTTTGAACACTTTTCCTTCAACATAGACAATGAAATAACAATATCTACCTTGTTTTACACCACACAAGAAGAAGCTAAAACTTTCACCACTTTCTTCTAGAGATGGAGAATTTTAGCTAGTAGATGTTCATTTGAGATACCAGAAAAACAAAAAGTCATGATATTCCTTGAAAATATTAATTTGAAACTGAGAAGTGACTTAAGGGTAAATTTTTGTACTTCATTCCTAGACTTGGTACAAAAGGGCATCATACTTGAAAAAGGCCTTATTGACAAAGGAGACATTAAAGTACCAAACAGGATCCCAGTTGTTTAACATCAAAACACTCCCAATGATAGAAACAAGTTTTGGTCTAGAAACAAAAATGTAACAAATGATAGCATCATTGATGTTAATAACCTACATGCGGGACTTGTCATCACACTTAGAGGTTACAATCCCAATCAAGTCATGGTGAGTAATCTAGATCAAACAAAAAAAAAAATTGTCCAAAATTCACAACAACAACGACCACAAAGGAGATTTCCTAAACGTGAGTTTACACCCTTAGGGGAACCAATTGAGACATTTTTCAAAGAACTGATCAAACATAATCTCCTAAAACCTCTAGAATCAAAATAGTATGATCCTGGATAGTTTAAACCCTCATGGTCAGATGATAATTCCTATTGTGAATACCATCAAACAAAGGGACATAACCTACAACAATACCGACAACTGAAAAAAAAATCATACAAGATTTTGTTGAAAACGGAACCATACAAGTCAATGGGCAAAAACATACCAAGAACAGTGATCACAAGGTCTTCACAAACCCATTACATGACCATGGGAAAGGAAAGGCCTCCAGTTCAGGAACTAACAATAATACCTTAGCTAATTATAGCAGTGCTAAGTATGACTATAAACTAGGTAAGATCATCAATATATCTGAGTCGTTGATGAAAAAATCTATACCATTACCATAAAGAAGTGACTTGAATGTGTTGTAAATACACGCATAACTAAGATAACCCTTACAGGTCCTTCTTCTGAGCCGCCTACATAGTCTTCCAATTCTAAGTTTAATTTTCTTGATCAACTAGGCAAGACCCTAACACAGATATCTATCTTGGAAATATTGACTATCTCACCAGATCATCGAGCCATTCTCGACAAAGCCTTGCAGAATACTACCATCCCTACCAACTTAGATGTCAATAATTTTGAAGAAATGGTGGGATATTTAACCAATTCCCATCATGCCACATTCTCTCAATAGGATTATTCCACAAAAAATACCCATCATAACGATCTGTTACACATAAAATTTATTTTCCATCAAACTAAAGTCAAACGAGTCTTGGTAGATGGAGTAGCAAGGTTGAACCTTTATACCTTGAAATTGGTTAAGGCATTAGGATTCATAGAAGAATGAGTGGAAACCACTAAGATTATAGTCATTAAGGCTTATGAAAATGAGGAAACATCATCCAAAGAAGTTGTTACACTCTCTATTAGGATTGGCCTTATGGTTATGGACACTCTTGGATCTCACCCTTCCATATAACCTTTTGTTAGGTAGACCTTGGATACATGCAATGAAATCTATACCTTCCACATATCGCCAGTGTCTTAAATTCTCGTATAATGGCACCGAGATCATGATTGATGGTAATCCATATCCTTTTCAATATTGCACAAGCCTATGTGAAATTCCACAATGACATGTGTCATTTAATCAAGAAGCTTCATCATCTACTTTATCCCTTTACATTGATCCATCAAATTTTACCAATTTCATTTCATCATAGCCACCATCATCCACTCCTAAGGTCGAGATCCAAGACAAGGGTTGTGGAGAATATCACCTGAAGGCAACCTATTATGTCAGTCAGCTGGTTCCACCTAAGACATATGGTTTACCCACAATATATAGGAGACAATCAGTAGTCACATTTCATGTTCCTCCTACAATGACATTGACGAAATGGGGAGAGTTAAGTGAAGAAGTTGTGTACCAAGATGATATTACCTTCTAGTTGTACCAGGAAGACAATGGATACCCTTCACAATTTATTTAACTAGCTAAGGATAAATATGGAAAAGGCTTTATGATAATACAAAGAAAAGGTTATGATAGACATAGTGGGTTAGGACTGCATCAAAATGGAAGGACTGAACCAATCATTGTCTCACCAAGACCAAAAGGACTAGGATCAGGGTTTCAACCGATTAGAATTGGCATTCTGAGTACTTTGTCACTGTTACAAGAGGAAGTACCTCTAAAGACATCGAGATATCTCATGAACCACTTGACCCAGTTTATTATGACTCCCCTAACTTAAGCAACTACGAATGAGATTTCCTTTCCTCCACCAGCATAATGGACCTAGACAAGTTGTTTGGTGAACTTGATAAAATGCTACAAACCACACCAACTCCATCTAGTCCCTGTCCTAAAATGTCCTTGTCAAAAGAAGAAAGGCTTAAGATTTACTATTGGGAAACCCTTGATCCTACATCTTGGGCGCCTAACAAACCATCTTCTAATGACCTAACCCTTGCAACTGTACCACAACCAAGCTTACATATCCCTAGGAAAAAGAACAAAAAGGAGTTAGTCCAATTTTTTTTACCATGTTAACCACTCTATATTCACCTTGTCAGCCTCCACATTTGATAACTCCAATGATGGAATGCCCCTCGTATATCCCCACCTTATCGACTCAGATCAACAAGGTACACCCATCTTAGACATATTTGAGAATGTCAAAGTAATAGTTGAGTTCATGGGACTTCGAGAAGGCATACCTAGAGGGGATCATAAAGTTGGATTTACCATAGACTTGGATGAAAAATCATATTTTGGGGAGTCTTTTCACACCTCTAGTCGCAAAAGTGAAAATAAAAATAAAAATGAGGAAAATGAGGAAAATGACAAGTCCCTAGGTGAAAATTGAAAGGTGCCTTTGAATGAATAAATAATAAAAAAAAATGATGCATCCAAGGGTGAAAACCTCTCTGAGGCACCCAAGGATGGAGGTTTGAACATTCTCCTAGTTTCTCAGGAAAAGTCACCAATGTTAGTAGAAGAGTCTGTTGAGATCAACATAAACATTAAAGAAAAACTATGGGTAATATAATTTGCAACCTCTTTGATAGAGACAGAGCAACAAAAGTTTCGACCTTATATTGCATCATCTACCATTACAGCCAGGTGTTAATCCAATCAAACAAAAGTTAAGGAAAATGCATCCACAAATCGCTTTACTAGACAAAGCAGAAATTAAGAAACTATTGGATGTTGGATTCATAAGATCCATAGACTATGTAGACTGGATTTCAAATTTTGTGCCAGTGACTAAACCAACTAGGGGCATCTTCATTTGTACAAACTTTAGAGATATCAACAAGGCATGTCCTAAGGATGACTTCCCTTTGTCAAACATTGAAATGATAGTAGACCTTACAGTAGGATATGAGATGCTATCCCTCATGGATGGTTTCTCTAGGTATAACCAAATCAAAATCGTAGCTAAAGACCAACACAATACAACTTCCACATGTCCATGGGGAACATACTGTTGGAATGTTATGCCTTTTGGGCTCAAAAATGTAAGAGCTACGTATCAAAGTGCAATGACAACTATTTTCCATGACCTTGTACATACTCTCATGAAATATTATGTCGATGATCTCATAGCTAAATTAGTAATAAGGGTAGATCCTTTGAAAGTTCTAGACAAAATATTCTAAAGACTATAAAATTACAAAGTCAGACTAAATCCAAAGAAATATCTTTCGAGTGAAATCAGGGATACTTCTAGGATATATCATTTCTAGAAGAGGCATTGAAGTAGACCCGGTGAAGGTAAAAGCTATCATAGAAATGCCTCCCCCAGCCATCATTGGTCAACTAATAACACTATAGGGAATATTACAGTCTATCAGGCACTTCATATTACAACTAGGGGACAAAATACATCCATTTCAAAAATTTCTCAAGAAAGGAGTACCATTTGTATGGACACAAAAATGTCAAGAATCTTTCCAACAGATCAAGGATTATCTTCTTGCTCCACTTGTGTTAATGCCACCTTCAGATGACAGACCTTTGATACTTTAAATTTCACCAACTTAGTCAACATTAAGAGCCCTTCTCACACAAAATGATGATCAAGGTCATGAAAGGGAAGTGTACTACATCAGTCGTACCTTGGTGGGATATGAACTAAACTAAAGTAATGTAGAATGTGCCTATCTTGCGGTAGTCTTTTCTACTCAAAAAATTTGGCACTATATGCTAAACCGCCAAACCATGTTGGTCACAAATATTGTTCCTCTCAAATATCTCCTAAGTAAATCACAATTAATAGGTCGATTGGATAAATGGGTGATGATACTTAGTAAATATGACATCCAATATGTGGAGAGGAAAGATATAAAAGGGAAATTAATTGTAGATCAGTTAGTAGATGCACCCATGAAGGAAAACCATCCTTTAGTGGTAGATTTTCCTGATGAGTTTATCTTCAAAGTTGACACTAGAACCAAATGGAAATTATACTTTGACAAGTCACATACTAATCATGGCTCAGGAGCAAGCATACTATTTGTTACACATCAAGGTGATACTATTCCTAAATCATTCAAGATTGCTTTCCCTTGCACCAACAACATAGCAGAATATGAAGCCTTAATGATAGGATTAAGAATGGTAGCCCAATGGAAGATTAAAAGTCTACATGTTTATGGGGATTCTCAACTAGTAGTCTGACAAGTAAATGATGATTATGAAACTAAAGATGAGAAACTTTCCCCCTAAAAGTGCATGGTTAATAGTTTCAAGTAGTAATTTGATCACGTAACCTTTCAAAAAAATACTACGCATTCAGAATAGGGCAGCAGTTGCTATGGAAACTATGGGTTCCTTATTGGATATTCCTAGCAACATGCCTAAATTTGAGTTTTTGGTTGAACAGTTTTTGGTCCTTGCCTATGATGTCCCTGATTCCATGATGGTGTGTACGATTGTTGGTCCTACTTCCCCTTGGTACAAGGATGTATATGACTATCTAAATTCCCAAATCTTACCTTTAGACCTATCAAACAACCAATGTAGAACCTTTATTCATAAGTCTACCAAATACACCATCATCGAAGATACCCTATATAGATGTACCTTAGATAACACTTTAATGAGATGTGTCGATGTGGAAGAATCACAAGAAACCTTATGAGTGGCACATGAGGGTATATGTGGATCCCATTCTAGTGGTCCTACTTTATCCCACAAAATTATGAGATTAGGTTACTATTGGCCTACAATGGGAAAGGACTCGTATATCTTTGTCAAGAACTGTCAATAGTGTCATATACATAGAGATTTGATATGCGCACCAACACAGGAGCTCCATCTGATTACTTCACCATGTTCCTTTGCCCAATGAGGACTTGATCTCATAGGTAAGATACACCCTCCATCATCCAATGGCCATAAGTTCATCATAACCACCACTGAATACTTCACCAAATGGATTGAAGCTATTCCCATGACATGCATCACTAACACACAAATATCCAGGTTTATCCTAAACTACACAATCTATCAGTATGGTGTACCTCAATCCATTATCATAGATAGTGGCCATCCATTAAAAAACCAAGAAGTTTTCCATCTATGTGAATAATTTTAGATACAACATAATGTTTCCACTCCATATTACCCACAAGTTAATGACCAAGCTGAGGCATCTAATAAAACCATTATCAGAATCCTAAAAAATATTGTCAATGATGTTGGTTGTGATTGGAATTTACAGCTTAATCCTACCTTATGGGATTACTACACAAGCATTCATACTCCCACTGGTGCCACTCCATACTCATAGTATTCGGATCTGAAGCTATCTTACCTATTGAGGTTGAAATTCCTTCCTTGAGGGTATCCTTGAAAGGTCATATTGGCGATGAAGAGTACTATGTATCTAGAATGCATGAGTTTGAATTCCTAGACGAATGAAGATAGAAGGAACTAGATCATTTGCAAGCATATCAAAATCATCTTCGTCACAGCTATAATAGGAAATTTCTAAATTGACACTTTGACATTGGTGACCTGGTCTTAATGGAGAACCCCAAGAATCAAGTTGAACGAGAAAAACCAGGTAAGTTTGAACCTAACTAGTTAGGGCCCTATATTGTCACAAAATATTTTGGATTAGGAGCATATCAACTCTCTACCCTTGAAGGAGAACCACTTTTATCACCAGTCAACAACCTTCATCTAAAGAGGTTCTATGCATAGCTTATGAGAACCATTTTTTAATCGAAAACAAAATACAAAAAAAAATGGAAAAGACAAAAAAATGGTTACCTTGATGAAAACTTGGTGAACAAGCATCTTTGTAACACCAAAAAAAAATGAAAAATCAATAAAATAGTAAAGAGAAATAATATGTCCAATAGTGAAAAGCACTTTGGTGGCACTATGGATAAGTACCATGGTGAAAACTTTTCAAACATGTGCCATGTGTAGTCGACTTTTCTCCTTATTCTACCATCATTCCAATCAGAATTTTTGCCATCACTCATAATAAATGGTTCTCTTATCCATTACTTGGAACAATTGACATCAAGTCCACTTTGTCTCCCCACGCCATCTTGTATATCTTATTCTCGATTGGGGGTAGATTCTCGCTCTGTCATGTGGACATTGTACATAGCAACCCAATGTTAGAAAATGTCATGAAAAAGCTCAAAAACATCAAAAAATGTCCTGAAAAAATCCAAAAACATCAGAAAATGTCTTGAAAAAATTAAAAAAAACATCAAAAACAAAACTCCAAAAAGACAAAAAATCAAAAACATGTCAAAATCCCAAAAATAGAGTCAGATTCAATTGTGTCAGTTCATTCATAGACATTCGAACTATGTTTCCTCTATGACTAGATGTAGGCAAGGCCATCAGTCGATCTGCCCCCGACAAATTAGGTCTATCCATCTAGGTTTTTCATGTATCACATACATTAAATTATGACTTATTCTTTGTATATATCAAAGTTAGTGGTCATGTCAAACTATGAGGTCTCTACGTGTACAATGTAGGAGAGGTTATCAATTGATGAGTCCCTAAGGCTGCACTAGGTCAATCTAATAGGTTTTATTACATTCACTATCACACACGTTGTATATCATCAACTTAAGTACATATTTTCAGTCAATTATGTCAGTTAAAGTATGTTCGAACTACGAGGTCTCTATGTGTACAATGTAGGCAAGGCTATCAATCGATGAGCTCCCAAGGCCACATTAGGTCAGTCCTTTAGGTTATATCATCTCAATTCCACGTTTCAACACATGTAAATACTCATAATAGTCAAGGAATCAAAACAAGTCATGCATCAACAAGGCAAACATCTCAAAACTGTCATCAAGTCAAAATCAAACACATTGTCAGAGTGATCAAATTATGTCTTAAGTAAGATATGTATTTCTGTCAACAGATATCATCAATCATCATAGCCTCATGTAGCTTGTCGCATCAATGGCATCAGGCTCAATGTTTGATATGACATGTGTCATTCTGAAACCAGGCTTTGTCATGCCTTACACAGATGATTACAAGGTCAAAACCAAACTCAACGTCTTATACGATATGTGTCATCCCTCACATCAAGCTATTTCAAAAATCAAACAATTACACAAGATCAAGTTTTGGAAAATACTTTTATTTTGATTTTTGACTTTACATCATATTTTGTCTTATCTTTTTATCGATTTGTGCATGATTTTGGTTACTAGCTTTCTCAAGGATGTCCCTTGAAGGATTTAGAGAAGGAAGGATGTCTTAAGACTCTTTTTCTTTGACTGTTGTCTATCAACTACCTTTTTAACTTTGGATTTTGAGTCATGTTACTAGTTTCCTCAAGGATGTCCCATGAAGTATTTAGAGGAGCAATGATGTCTCATGACCCATTTTTATTTGTTAGTTGTTTGTGATTTATCTAGACAAAAATACTAGGGCAATCTTGCTCGTAGTATGAGTTAAGACACTCCTTGTCTGTGATTGTCTATTTTTTGCAAGTGGATGACTTTGTACACTATGGTCTATCTCATATCATGGTGTGTACTATCCATTTGTGTCAATCCCACCCAATGATGATAAAATGTAAATCTTAGTATATATATGGAAAAAAAATAAAGATCATATTTCCTTTCAAACAAAATTCTTTGTTTCTTACTAACATTTTGAAATCATCCACGCTAACACTTCTCCTATCCAGCATAATGATAGATTCCTATGACACAAAATAAAATAAAATAAAAATTAGATAATCTACATATGCATAGATTCTATAAGCATTATATAAATAGTGTCGTATGTCTATATATAGTACATCATATAATTATGTTGCATTTAAAACAAGTAGGAACATTAGACATCTCCATTGCATATATTGGAAAATCATGGCATAATAGGCATTCAATCATCATAAGGTACATAACCATCACATGTAGATAGCATTATATATATAACAATAGCATCCCATTATCATAAATTACATTACATCCATCATCAATAGAATCGTCATAACATCATAGGCTGCATAAACACATCATAATGTATAAATGATCATCTATAACATGTATATATCAAATAAACAATAACATATCATAGAAACATAATCATATAGGGAAAAATACATCATAAATAGAACTTCATATCATATGAAACACCACCAAAAGTCATATATATATCACTCAAAATAGCATGTGTCATAGTACAATGTCAGAATGTATCAATAAATGAAAATGAGCTCCCAGGCTCTATGCCCAAAGTAAAATGTCTACACACATAAAATATTCAATGGGTCCCACTACTGCTACTCCCATGTGGCGAATGTGGAAGAAACTATCTCAGAGGTACTCTCTGTCAGGTGGATGACCTATCATATAGACCTATCCTCGGTTGTCCTACCACACCCTTTGTGCTTTGTGTCCTGGTTTTACTCTTGCTCTATGATCTCTGACTGCATACCTTGGAAAATCTAGGAGTTTGTCTCTTAGCTAACACCACTGACTCATAAAGATCCTTGTAATATGAAGCCTTCTCCATTGCTCTAACTATCTCATGAGCGAAACCATCAGATGTTGTACCACTGCAGAGGTGTCTAATCTCTATAAACTATTGCTTTGTCTCCTGCCTCCGAGCTATTGCCTAATATCTCTCCACGAAATCACTGTCTCTCTCAATTCATAGGGCATCCCACTCTACAGTAACCACTCTCAACCTCTCCTCTAATGACTCCCTAGCACTGTCTCTAGAATCCTCCTCATCCCATCTCCCCTCTACTATCCTATCTCGAAGCTCTCTCTCCTACTCCTCCATGGGTATCTCCTCCTCAACATCATACTCTCCATAACCTGCTAGTATACCAACGGGATCAATGTCCATGTACTCTCTCTTGGCCTCCTCCTTTGCATGCTCCTCTATCTCAACCTCCTTGTCAATCTCAACCTTTGCATGCTCCTCTTCTACTACCTCCTCAATAGCATGCTCTCCTCCAATCTCTACCTCTCCTCCACCCTCGAGGTCCAACAACGAAATTTCCTCAACCTCAACCTCTTAGATAGGTGATAATCCACCTACCTGACCACCTATCTGACCTCTTCGACCTTGTCTCCTACCTCTACCACCACCACCACCTCTACCATCATCACTTCCATCTCTACTCCAACCCTGCCACCACCTATGCCTCTGTGTTGCCCTCTCGGCCATGTCCCTCTTCTCTCCATTGGTGTCGGTTAATATGGATTTGTGTATGGCATAGGATGATGTGCTGCCCACTAGGTATCATATGCAATAGTAGTCCCAAGATCCATTGCTCCACCCCTCCATCCCCACTATAATGGCTATAAATCCTAAATATCCACCTCTGCAGTAGCACCTGGTATCATGGACCCCCAGTAAGGAACCTCTCTGGATGATCGAGCAAACTCTACTCGTCCTCTCACCTCATCCTACACCTCACCAAATTGTCTCAACACATGGTCTGGAAGATGTCTCTCTATCATGTGAACACTAGAAATAGTCCTCCCAATTAGGTATTGTCTTCCAACAGTAGGGTAATTTTTTTTCCTCATCCAACCATCTCTAAAAATCCATGTACGATCTCCATATAAACTAAACCAATGTGTCAAATGCATGTCTCCAATATCCGATATCTCCCACATGGCTCTATATGATGATTCTCGCATAGCAGAAAACATAAGGAGATCTCGCCTCCTGATTAGCATTAAATAGAGGATGAAACACAAATATGTGTTCCCATGCCCAAACCATGAGAAGAGTAATCTCCCAGCTCATCGATTGCACATCTCTATATGTTATATCATGCATATAGAAGTACAACATAGCTAATAGACAAGGACCCCGGGAATATACAACTTCTCTCTCTAACATCCCAACTAACATCTCCCCCCACCCAAAAGGAAATCCATCACCCCGACGGTCAGGAAGAACTATCCCAGTAATCAATGAACATAATATACAGTATATCTGCTCATACCTATCTGCTAGCACCTACCATCTAATCTTGTAGTGCTCTATGCCTAATATCCTAATCATCATATATGTAAAATCTACTAATCTCACTAAAACCCCTCTTGGTATCATACAATACTCTCTCTCCTTTGATAGGTAATCTAAGGATCCTATACACATCCTCCAACATGACAGTTGCCTCTCTATTAGGCAAATGAAATGACGAAGTCTCTGAATGCCACCTCTCGCATAGGGCAGTGAGCATACCTCTATTTTCCCAAATAGTGGGCATGGTGCATACATGATGAAGTCCAAGTCTCCATAGAAAGTGTGTCTTTGTGCTCACTAACCAATATCTGAGCTCAAAATTATATGGTCATGACTCCTGAGTATAAATAGGATCTAGTATAACCTATAAAGGGCATTCAAACAAGGTGGCAATGTCAAATCATTCCAGTTTTCTATCAGAATTTTTTTTCTAAACTTTGGCAGTCAAATGCATATGGAGTGCACATTTCATATGCGTCATTCCTATTTGCAAATGCGGTGCATGACTCTACATGCGTCAAATACACAAACATATGTGTTTCACTTTGCAAATGCGTCTCAAAACCAAACAATTCAAACAAATAGGCAAATGCGTCTAAATAATTGCACCGTCGCATTTTCATTTCCTATCTAATATGCAAATGTGGTTCATTTTGGAAAATGCATTTTACTATCATACCTACATATAAATAACTTTCAAATGTGGTGCAAGCAATCACATGTAGTTCACAAATTATCAAATGCGTGTATGCCCTAAAAGGACCTTACCATGCCTAGGCCTAATTTCACATATTTTTCATATCACACGTAGATGTGTCGCATACGAATGCATATGCGTTGCAGATAAAGTGACACATTTGAATATTTAAATGTGGAGGCCTAAAACTACGTGCAAACTAAAAAATTCAAGAGATTGTTTCAAGGTACTAACTCGGGGTCCCACATCAACTGGCCATTGGAAAGTTTGGATCCTGTATCCGCGATGATGAGTGTACGAAATAGGAGACATTTCACGGAGAGCTCAGAGAAAAATCTTCAATTCTTCAAGTCTTAAAGGTGCAAATGATTTGATTTTCACCCTAATTTCTATTTATACCTAGAGTTTGGGTGGCATTTCTTCAAATCTTGTCTATTGGCCTCGTAAAATTCTATCTTCCATCGACCTGTACCCATCCCGAACACTTCCAAGTTCAATTGTGTCAACTCCATAGAATTTTTGGCCATCAAATTGACTTATTGGGAATATTTCCTGATTTTTTTGAAAGTTTTCAAAAAATTGTCAATTTTCTCGAGGGGGCATACCCTAACCTATTTCATATTGGGGCATGATTGGGGCATGTTTTTAACAATTTTATTTGACGCAATGCGATAAACAACATTGTATCAAAGAGGGGAAAACTGTAAACACTAAAAATTGGTATAGGCCTGTGAATACCACTTTCGACGTAATTTTATAATTTCCATGGTCATGATTAAATAATGTTAATTATTTAATTATTTCCTAAACACATCTTTCTTCTATTAATTAAATAACTTTTTAATTATTTAATTAATTCATTATGACCCTTATTCAACTTTGATTAATTAAATAAATCTTATTTATTTAATTACGTCGCTAATTAATTAATTCCCTTTCTAAATTAAATAATTTATTGTTTAATTTACCTCTTATCATATTTTGACTATAATTAAATATTCTTTTCGAATTATTTAATTATTCAATTAACCTTTTTCAGTCAATTAAATAAATTATTATTTATTTAATTAAATCATATTAATTTCGAATGTTGAATTAAATTAACATTTAATTCATAATTAATTGTTTATGCCACATTCTTCTATCATCCAGTTAACTAATTATTCACTCGCCATCTGACTCAAGATCTATTTAAATCCGTCAGTTATCTTCGGATTCAATATCTAATCATCTCTGCAAAAAGGACTCTCTGTCACAACCAGACAATTAACTAGCTCTAACTCATATGCATGAAAATATTTATTAATTAAATATATTTATTTAATTAATTAATTCATGTGTGCACTTGAATAGATTATTCTCCAAAGTCTAAATTTATCCTTTTCATTCAAAGTCTTATTCTTCTATTTTTGAAGACTTTCAACTGAAATATTAAATAATTTATTTAATCTTGAACTCCTATTCTTAAATATTTTTGAACAGTCTTAACACCAGATTAAATTATTATTCTAATTTAATCTTTATCCTACAAAATTTCCCAATTCATGTTCTAACTGACATAGAACTCACATTGCATGTCATTCACCAATCTTGATCATTGATCTCTCTTTCAAATCTGAGTCGATTTTTCAAAAACCAACTTTCTATAAATTGGCTGAGCTTTGCCAGTATTCCTCCTCCTGAAATCAATACACTTTTTGGAAGAACTTAATCTTCAATATTTTTCTCAGACATGCGTCAAGGCTAGGCTTGCATACATACTGAAAATCTAAGGGCAAGAATACCAACACAGAAAAATGGAGAAGGACAATCAAGATAATTCGAGGAAATGGATTGATATTCAGTGAGATTGTTCTATGTTTTATGTTATTTGATTTTTAATTCATTTGATTAGTTCTTTTCTGTTTGATTTAGATTTATGCATGTTTGGATTATATTTAACCATCTTACTGTGTAGTGCTATTTTATCTACGTTACAAAGGTAATTATTTAATGGATATCCTAAATTCCCCTAATTTGTATAATTGAAACTTTGTTTTCACTATCAAATTACTAATTAATTCTAGCTCTCCCACTTGAAAGGGAATATTCCTTGAGAATATTGCTCTTTTGCACATTCCTCCAAAAGGGAATATTCTCATGGAATATTCTTTCCCTCTTCACTCATTCGAAAAAAGGAATGTTCTTCCTTGTAACAAACTTTCAACGAACTTCTTGAGAAAGTTTTCAAAGTGCGCTTCTTTACATGATTGTGATCCCTTGATTAAATATCATCTTACATTCTCAACCATTGATGGAAACCCATGATCCATGCCTCCATCTCCTTTCCATTCCAACCATTGATTGATACTTTCAATCTCGACCTTCAATTTCCTTTTGCTTATTATATAAATAGACTTTGCATATATTAAATAGGGATCCATATTTTAATAGTAAACTTATGCTATTAAAATCACTCTCATTTGCATCCATATTTAGCATATATCTAAATTTTTTTAGTTTAAATCTTGATCATAGTAGCTTAAATCATCCATTAATGGCTTCCATCTTAGCTTAGTTTGCATCATTTTAGTTTAAATTGAATCAATGGCTTTCATCTTTGAACTTCAACTCCATTTAGCATAGATTGCATATAGTTCATCAATCATCTTAGCATTTAGAATGTATCACCATCATAAGAAATTAGTTTTTATCATGTTTTGTTCATCTATAATTGGTTTCATCAGTTTTTTTCAATAAAACTGATTGAAACAAGCTCATTATCCAAGTGATTGGGAAAGGGTCTCTATTTCATATCAATGCGACACCACTCCCTCAATAGCATGAGATTAAATGGATTAGAATAGATTTTTGTGAAGATTTCATGTTTTAGAATGTTAGTTTTAATGGCTTCTTCACTTTCTTTACATTGAATATCAAATTGGGATTGATGCTTAGTGGATTGAATATGCTTCAAATCCATATGGATCAAGTTTACTTAGCCTATACTATGTCATTGGTCACATTTTCACACTAGAAGGAGAGTTATTGATCGAATCTAACAATTTTTTCTTGAGATTCTCGTGTTTCTTGATCTTGTAGGTATAGTGATGCTTTTGGAAGCTACAATGATGCCTTTGTTAGGTGCCACAATATAGCGACACTTTTGCAAGGAGTATAACAATGCTTAATTAAAATAATAACACTTATTAAATATTGTAATTCTAATATTTTTTTAAGGTATCGAAGATTTGAAAAAAATGACACCTCAAATATAGAAACACCATTGGTGTCCCTGTTTTATTGTAGAGCAACACATTTTTCTCACCAGAGTGATGCTTTTTGGAATTATGGTGATGCCTTCATAAACAGTGAAACTTTTTAATGGTAAAAAAAAATAGTGATTGAATTTTGGCATGTGTTTTAAATTTTTTATTTTATTTTGGCATTTTATTATATATTGTAACAAGTGTTTTTACACTTATGGGGAAATTATAACCCATTTTATGATGCTTTATTTCACGTTTTAGGACCAACTAATTTTCCTTTTAGGTTTAAAATTAACGTTCAAGTTGGTTAAAATTGAACCCACATATCCTCATTTTCTAATGTTGATTTAAAAATCGAGCAATCTAAACACTTCATTTGGTGCTTAAAATGAACTCATTATGCTTATCAAAGTTAAAATGAGTGTGTGTCTAATTTTCTTGTGTTTTCTTGTTGTGTGTATCCTCTCCCCTTGCACTTCGTGTGATCTTGGGTGAAGAGAAACACAAAATTATACTTTTATTCTTGGAAGTTCCTATCCTCTCCCCTTGTGCCTTTTGGCAATCTTGGGTGACGAAAAGAATTTTAAGATTCACAATATGTGTTACCTTTAGAGGGCCTGCCTCCCAACTTGTGAGAGGGAACGACCCAAGTGGTGCTATCTTTTCGGTCCACTATATAAATAAATTGGTTGTGACTAAATTCATTAACTAGCTAGCATTGTCCTATACCAATGAATGTCTCCCTTAGTATCCATGTGATACGTTAAAACCATTAGATCTTTCTAAGGGCTAGGAGGCCTCTTAATTGAGTGAATTGCCACATGTATAGCACCATTTTATTCTGAAAATCTTGATTATGGACCTTGTTATTAGTGGCTCACCAATTTCACCTTTGAAGTGTATTTTGAAGTAGTGTATTAGAATAGAACCATTCTAAGAAGTTACTTACCATGTCCAATTTTTGGTTGAGGCAATAAAACAAATAGGGAAGGGACTCTTTTGCTTGGTATGTCAAGATGTTACATTTCCTTGACATAGCCTATTTTTCCATTCCATATTCATGGATTAATCATCTCTTAGGGGATGGTGGTAAGCATACTAATAAATACAAACCCACTTGAGCTAGGGGTGTAAATTCTTGTGAGTCATTTTGATACTTGCTTGGTTCCAAAACATTACAAACAAACATCAACAATCTCTCTCTAAATTTCAAACCCTTTGGTTTAAGCATGGATACCCTTTGAAAAGCCTTTATATTGATGATTTTCCTAAGGATTTTTATTCTTAGATACTTCTAACTACTTTTCACTATATCTCAATCCATACTTCCCAAAGTTAACATAGGTAACTATTTCTCTAACTTCATGACTTTCACATAATGGACTTTGTGAAATTTTTTTTTTTTACATAGAAATTTAGTTTGAAACTTAAGCAAGGAAAGTGTTTGTGGTAAAAAGAAACTCATTTAGGAAAAATAAATTGAAAAATCAAACCCCACACATGACCATTTGGCATCTGATCACTTTGGTTCAACAACCAAACCTTACATTGGCTGTCATACAACCAAACTTTGAATTGATTGAAGGAAAAAAAGTATATATAATCATTAGTTTGAGGAGTTTCACTTTTGAAACAAAGGAAACACCAAGCCAGTGGATAAATTCAACAAACATCTTAGAAAAAAAAGAGGAGAAAGCTAGTATTGCAATCAAAAGGCTTGTATTACCACCTCCTGCATGGAAATAAATATCCTCTTTTTTGGGTCTTGTACTTATCCTCATGGTCTCAAATAAAATCAATATCCCCAAAAGAACGTCCACATTCCACCATTTCAAACTTAGACATCATAGTTTAAATTTTATCAAAAAATGGGCCTTAAAGCTTTACCACAATCGAGAAAGCTTGATAAGAGATTTTTATTCTCGCCCTTTGTTGGGTGACCCAAATTTATATGTCCAAATTATCCCCTATCATTTAAATCAACATTGATTTTTTTTATTTGAGTTACTTTAAAGGTATAACATGTTTCTCACTACCTTGGTCTTGGAAAATAAAGGTTCAATCTAGGTTAACATTTTGGGTCAAACATTTCATCCACCCCTTATCATATTTCACATTCCACTCCACCAAAATTTATAAAATTTTGGGCACACGAACACTTTTTAAATTAGACATCTATCAACCAAAACCCTAACTTAGCTACTTTTTATGTTAAATTAATCTTTTTCCATGCATTTAGTTAAGTTATTTGTCATTTTTGGACTAGTTTTTCTTGAACGTCACAAGTCTACCTTGAAGATTCACAAATTCATTAACATATTTTATCCAAAAATAAAACATCAAACCTATAGGACCAAAACTTTTGTCCCAAAATTTTTACAAAGATCACTCCCCATATCATTCATATTTTCATCTCCCACTCACATCATTGCTCCAAAATGACCTAGAGGGGCCCTCTTACCTAAATTTGAGTGAAATGGAGATTTTAAACATTGCAAATCCCAACACAACTCTCCCATAGGTGATCCACAATTTATGGTAACAGCAAGATCACAACATAAGAGAATCATGGAGAAAACCAAAGTCACATCCACCTCCAGTGATAAAAACCCTCAATAATTTGATCCAAGATGTCATTCTACCCCCTCACAACAACCCCAAAATCTAGAGGAACCATATGAGGTAGAAGACGTTACAAATAATCCATTTGAGCTTACTAAAAAAGAAATCCTTGAATATAAGAAAGAACATCAAGCCTTAGAAAAAATAGCTTCAATTTCCCCATACTTTTTCACCCAAAACTTGACACGAGAGTTGAATTCATTGGAGCTTCCACTAACTTTATCACTAGAGCCAAATAAAACACAAACTCCTATTCTTGCAACTAGTCTTGCTAAGTAATTTGGTCATACTCTTCCTTTGGCAAGAAACACACTTATGGGTAATCTCAACACCAATCCTCCTCAAAAAACCACTTGGACACCTACATTTGGTGCTCCTACCATTCCCAAACATCCTCTACATCCACATAAACCACTCACACTCCATCACTCCACAATGACCTCAACATATCGAGCGTAACCATCCTCATCCATCCCCATAATTACCGCTAGTGTGCCCAACATCACACAAGGTAGTATGGACCAAGTATCTCAAATGGACCAACAAGGGCATGCCAACACCCTTACGCAAAATCAACCCTTAACATAAACAAAGACATCTTTATCCAACCACCCCATTGGTTCATCCATCCCATTGGTTTTAAAAAACACATCTAACCCATCCATTGTCAACTCAAATTAAAAAAAAAACCCTTGGTTACAAATCCCATCAACCAAGGTAATACCTTGATCCCACCTCAAATACAAGGGAACCCCCTACCCATCATTCAAGGGAACCCTTTCAATTAATTACAAGGTTTAAATGTGCCATTTTCATCACAATATCAAATGGCACCATCATCATCACTACCATTGGTCCCCCACGTCATACAAAATCAAATGAGGCCTCAATATTACATATCTCCATCTCAATCAACTATCCTACAAGTAATGTTGAACACAGGGAGCCCCCAACCTTTCATCAATAACCTGTAACCCAATCAAACCATAAACACCCAGAACCCATTGTAGATGTTCCAAAAACCAAATGATCCCATATTTCAAGCATATTCTCTAGCCTTATAGAAATAAAATCAGGCTTATCAAAAAAATTTGCAACAATAGAAATCCCAACAATATACCCTAGCAACACAACAATAACAACAAGAAGCCCTAGCAGCACAACAACAACAACAAAAATTATCCCTAGCAGCACAACAAGAAATCCTAGCAACACAACAAAAAGAATCCTTAGCAACATAGAAATAACAACAAGCCCTAGTGGCACAACAACAACATTAAGCCTAACAAGTAGCCTTAGCATCACAATAACAACATCAAGCCCAATAGCAAGCCCTAGTGGCACAACAACAATAATCCCAACAAGTAGCCTTAGCATCACAATAACAACATCAAGCCCATAGCAAGCCCTAGAAGCACAACAACAACAACCACAAAAAGAAGCCTTAGCAACATAATAACAACACACACAACAAGCAACCCTCATGGCCCAACAACAACAACAAGCCTTGTTAGCGCAACAGTATGCCCAACAACAACAAAAAAACAACATGGTTTATACTATAACCCTCAAAAAAACATCACCAATAAAAACACATTAGGAACATATACACCTCCAACACCATCACCTTCACAATATCCTACACCACCATACATACCATACAACACTCCCTCATATAAAAATCCCATGAACAACCCATCTGCCATCCCACAATATGCAACATATGTTCCTCCACCAACCCTGCAAGATGATGAAGTATCACAACTCAAGGTTCTAATGCAAAAAATACATGACATGCAAATGGGTAAAATAAAGAAGCCTCATACGCAAAAAAACCTATGTCCATATCCATTCGATTAAAACATCACAATGGTATTTTTCCCTCTTGGTTTGGAGGTTCCCAAATTTGATAAATAAAAAGGGAGAGGAAATCCTATGGATCACGTCAAGGAATTCAATATCATGTATATGGAGGTTACCTACAATGATTCCTATTTAATGTGTCACTTTCCATGAAGCTTGATAGGACCAATCATCGAATGGTTTTCTTAGTTGCCTCCAAGTATCAAAACTTTCCAAGAAATAATCGATAAGTTCATAGATCACTTCTCCTTTAATATTGACGTGGACGTGAGATTAGAAGAGTTGTATACTCTTAAGTAAAACAAAGGATAATCCTTCACTAGTTTCTTACAATGATGGAGGCAAAGGGATAGAAAGAGAAAATGGCTCATTCTCGATGAACAAGTGGGGATTATCATAAAAAAAATTGATCCAAATCTCTTCTTCCACTTGAAAATGCAATGAATTTCAACCTATGATGAGATTTTCCCTAGATCCCTCAACATCGAGCACGCTCTAATCTCACATGGAAACACACAAGCATATGAAGACAACTGCCCATCAACTAGCTCAAGTGACAAGCCTCGTGTCTAGGATAAGAACAAGAATGTGACAAATGATGGCATGGTAGATGCTAAGGTGGTCTTAAGTGCTCCTAGGACAAACAAAAATCAAACGACTAATGCTCAACCAACAATACAACAAGCCACACCATCACAAAACAATAAAATCAATAACACCAAAATGCAACAAAGATGAACCCCCAATAGGAACAACTATATCTAAAATGTGAATACACATAGTTTCCAGAACCTATTGAAACCATCATGAAGAAAGTGTTAGATTCAAACTTGATAATGCTTCCAAATTTCCAAAACTACTAGAAACCATAGGATAAACGACCCTGGTACAACAAACAAGATCTTTGTGACTTTCACAAAATCAAAGGACACAAAACATCAAATTGCATGAAACTGGAGAATGTTATCCAATATCTTATCAAGAATGGAGAAATATCTGTTGAAGTACTAGTTGATAACCAAGATCTCAAGATAACCCCATTCTAGATCACAACAAAGGAAATGACAATGGAAAAGGGAAGACTTACAATAGCATGCAAAATGTCTATTCCAATGTAGTCATCTCCTGTGACAATGTTGACACCGTTCTCACCATCAAAGGGCCTAGTAAAGAATGTGGAGTCACTACATGATGTGGCAAGGTCACCATCCAAGGAGTTCAATCTCAACCTAGGGCACAACCTACTTTTCCAACATCAAACACTAGAAAATTTAGTCTCCTAGATCAACTTAAGAAGACCCCCATAGAAATCTTTATCTTGGAACTATTGAGGCTATCCCCCACACATAGGGAAATCTTAGAGAAGTCTTTATCCTCATCATTCATCCCTAAGGATATGGATATAGATTATTTTAAATCTATGGTAGGGTATACCACTATCCCTTATCTTCTCACCTTCTTAGAACAAGACCTACCATCATATCCATCTCATAACCATGCTTTACGCCTTGAGTTAAGTGTTCATAAGAACAATTTTAAAAGAGTCTTAGTAGATGGAGGTGTTGGTCTGAATATTTCCACCCTTTATCTGATAAAAAACATGGGATATTTAGAGGATTATATTGAGAAATAATAGAGTACAACCATCATAGAATATGATGATCAAGAGAGGGTATTGCAAGTCATCATCACGCTATCAATCCAAGTGGGACCCGTAATTGTTAAGACTACATGCCAAGTATTGGAACTTGATCTCCCTTACAATATATTGCTTGGTCAGGCATGGATTCATGCCCTAAAATTTATAGCTTCAACCTATCACTAATGTGTAAAGTTTCCTTTTGAGGACAGAGAGGCTACCATCCATGGAGATCCTAAGCCTGTTTACTACTACAAGAACCTTGAGGCCAAGTTTTACAAAATACCCCAAATCCCCAAAAATGATGAAGTTCCTACACCCTCCTCCTCGTTTGTTAACCCATCGTCCCTTGCATCTAACTTAGAAACAAAGGAACCCATTATGTAGAATATTCCTGACATCAAATCATTGATCCAGGATGATGGTTGTGGAGATTATAAACTAACAAAAGACACTTTTTTGCTTGGAGAGCTACCTCTTTCTCCCAAATCTCATGGGAAGCTCACACCTATAAACAAAGTGGTCAATTTTTTTTAACAATGGCATCTACCACCTTCACCAAGTGGGTGGATTTGAACAAAGAAGATGTAAATGAGGAGGATGTCTCTAAACTACTCTCTCAAGATGACTAACCTATGCTCGTTCTTCCCATGGAAGATGACAATAAAGGCTTACAACTAATGAAGGGATGGGGATACAAAAATAATGAGAAGATAGGTCAAAATGATAATGGTTTTCTAGAACCCATCGTTCCTAAGATACGCCCAAATAATTGTGGCTTAGGATGTACTACTACCAAGGTTACCCTTATTGGCAAAGGTACTTTTGCTAAACAGTTTGAGGCTTCCTGATGGTTACCAACATCAAGTGATACTACCCTATAAAAATTCCCCTTGAAATTGCTAACCTATTTGAGAATAACTCTCTCTTCATGATATCCACAACATATTTCACCCCAAACAACCAAACCACTAAAATAAGCCTAGTATACCCACAACTCATTGACTGGGACCAACGAGGACCACCGATTCTAGATTTATTCAAAAATGATGAAGCAATCTCAAAAATCATGGGACTCAATGATAACTTACCATGGGCGGATCACAAAGTTGGTTTTGATATAGAGCTAGATACACATGCATACTACGATAAGACGATTGAATCCTTCAATCAAAAAATCAACGACATGAAAATAACATGCGGATCTTTGAGTGAAAACCACACTATGGAACTTTCTGATCCTAAAATATTAAAAAGAAAGGATGCATTTGAGGGTGAAAACCTCTTTGAGGTACCAAAGTATGAGGGATTCAATATCCCCCTTAGTGCAATACATCCAGAAAAGTTAGTAGTGCTAGCAGAAAAGGCCATGCTAGTGAATGTAGGAATACAAGAGGCACCAAAGATAAATTTTTACACTGAATCCTTGTTGGATGAAAAATAGAAAACCTAGAAATGTTCTTAAAAGATTGAAGAGCCAAATTTTCATGGTCATACACAGATATCCTAGGGCTCGATCCATAAGTGGTTGTGAATCATTTGGAAATCTATCTTGAAGCCAAACTAGTGAAGAAAATTTTGAGAAAGATGCACCCTCAAATAGAACTCTTGGTAAAACTTGAGTTACAAAAGCTTCTTGACGTTGGATTTATCTTACCGATTAACTATCTTGAGTGGTTTTCTAACCTAGTACTAGTCTCCAAACCCACTAGGGGCATCATAATATGCACACATTTTAGAGACTTGAACAAATAATTTCTGAAGGATGATTTCCCTCTTCCAAACATTGACATCATCATGGATTTAACATCTGGAACTTGAAATTCTATCATGCATGGATTATTTTTTGGTCTATAATCAAATCATGATCACCAGAGAGGATCAACACAAAACTAAATTTACTTGTCCATAGGGAACATATTTTTGGAACATGATTCCATTTGGGTTGAAGAACATAGGAGAAACCTATCAAAGAGAAATTACCCTCATCTTTCATGATATAATCTACAAAAAATTCGAAGACTATGTGGATGATAATTTTCCAAATCAAAGAAAAGGAATGTACACATAGAGATATTGGGATCCATCTTCTATAGGCTTGAAGAGTATAAGATACAAATGAACCTAAAAAATGTGTCTTTGGGGTTAAATCAGGGAAACTTCTTGGCTACATCATGTCAAAAAGGTGCATATAGATAGATCCAACAAAATTGAGTCATCCTAGATATGGAACCACCAAAAAAATTGAAGTAGATGAGAAAATTACAAGGAAGGTTACAGTCCATTAGAAGGTTCATAGCATAGTTATCAATCAAAACTCACCCTTTTTTATATCTTCTCCATAAAGGAATAACTTATAAGTGGGATGATGAGTGTGATTAATCATTCCATCAAATCAAGGACTACCTATTGAAACCTCCAGTGCTCATACCACCGATACCAAACAAGCCATTGATCCTATATATCTCAGCAACATCAACAACATTAGGTGCTCTTCTAGCCCAAAATGATGAAAACGGAAAATAAAGAGCCATCTATTACATTAGTAGGACATTGGTAGGCTATGAAATGAATTACCCATCCTTTGAGAAAGCATTCATAGCAATGGTTTTTTCTTCACAAAATTTCAGACATTGCATGTTGTCACACCAAATCAAGCTTATTGCTAAGATTGACCCATTGAAATACCTATTATCCAAAGCAACTCTCACTGGGTGAATGGCCAAATGGGTAATGATCTTGACTAAATTTTACATAGAGTACCTAGAGCGCAAGGAAATAAAAGGATAGATGATCGTAGACCAACTAGTAGAAGCACCCATCTATGAAGAGAATCATTTGATGTCTAAATTTCCTAATGAACCAGTGTTTTGTTGAAGGTGTTTTCTGCATAGCAACAACTCAGACATAATATATATATTATCTTCTCTCTTGAAAGGTCAATCTCTATTGAAAAGAGATAACCCCAAGGTCTCTCAGGTGTCAGGTCATGACTTGCAACAAAACAACCCAGTGATAAATGTGAAAATGTTGGTAATCACAAAGGGACCTTACAAAACAAGTACTGGAGACCCTAAACTTATCAAATTTTTTGCAATATAATGATACTCAAATTCCTCGTTTAACCAAAAATCAAAGAAATAATAAAAGATAAAGGATTTCAGAAATCCTAAGATTAATACTACTCCTAGGATCAACAATACTAATGATGAAATGCTTGGAACAGACCAATCCCTTAAAAAAAACTAATTTATGATCAACCTAGGCTATACCTACAATCTCACAGGAATAGTGCAATCTTCTAAGGAATTCAAGATTTTAAGATCATGGACATTCATTCAATCGAACTGGATAAATTCCCACAATTGAACTGATCACACAAATATCGGGTACAAGTTGACCTTGTGCAAAAAACACACAATCAAGAGGCTACCCAAAGTATGAGCCAAAGATTGCTACTACACTCCAAGCTCTAAATCACAAGCATTATCGAATCATTTAACTCTAAATCTGAAATGCATTCAGACATTTCCAAGAAATTTTAAAGATATAATAAGAACCATGCAAGATTAATCAATCCAAATAAGGCACCAATAACGACACAATATCTTCACTTGCATTGAATCACCAGTAATAGCAACAATTATGATATTTTCTTATAGCACTTGCGTAAAATATAACTAACTTCTAACTCTAACCTTCTGCTCTAATCTTCTAGTATGTTTTCCATCTAATTCTAACAAATTAAATAATTATCTAAACCTTTTACAAATGAGGCAAAATGCCATACTTATAGAGATTTCATCTTGTGCTAGCCCAAGCTAGGGTACCATGAACGACTTTGATCGATTCAAACCAGTTTAAATTTTCCATGTCACATCCACCTCAGATGAATGGCCAATGAGAAAACCTTCCATGTATGGATGGGTTTTACCTACCTGCAGTCGCAAAGTGTGCCTGACTATATCCCACGGATTTCACAATATCTTTAAAGTACGCTTATCCTTACTTTGGCCCTAACACCAACAACCTGCACAATCCAGCCTACATTCAAAAGGGCCACAATTAATATTCATTATAGCATTGAAATCCAAGTCGATCCACCAGAACCCCCAAGGAAAGGAAACCATGTGCAAGCCCAAGCGGAAGCGGAACCAAAACAAAACGGAGGTAGAACCAAAACAAAACAGAAGTGGAAAACAAAACAGGAGGAGGCAGAACCAAAACAAGCGAAGGCGGAACCAAAACTAGACATAAGCTGAAAACAAAACAGGCGGAGGCAGAACCAAAATAGGCTGAGGCAAAACCAAAATGAGACTGGACCCTTTGCAAAGTATCGAGTTCAGTTCCCACCCCAAATTCGATGAAGGTGAAGGAAAAGAGGAGAAGGAAAAAAGGAGACCAAAGAAGACCTAAGAGGAAGAACCAACCCAAAGTCCGAACAACAAAGAAAACAAGGACACGGGAAGCAAAGCTAGAACCAGAACCGGAATGAAAACCAAACCATGAACTTTGTGAAAGTTCAGAGTTTAGTCTCATCTCAATTCTGCCTCTGACAAAAGGAAAACAACGAAGGAAAAAGGAAAACCAAAGTAGACCTAAGGGGAATAAACCAACCCAAAGACCGAAGAACGAAGAAAACAAGGACATGGGAAGTGGAGTTAGAACCAAAACTAGAATGAAAACCGACCCATGAACTTTGTGAAACTTCAGAGTTTAGTCTCATCTCGATTCTGCCCTCCAAGTAAAGGAAACAAAGTCTTAGGAAGAAAAGACCAAATCCTAAGAACTAGACAAAACACCAAGGACAAACAAAGGGAAAGGCAACCCACAATCAAGAGAGAACATATGGGAGACTCCATAACCATTAACTTAGAATAGGGGTGCTTTAAGTACAGGATAAGAATTTAGGAATAGTGCATAGTAACCAAATCCCACAACCAAAGGACCACAACACCAAAGACCAAAATATCAAGATTTTCAAAGACAAGCTCAAAAGGCAGGGCCACAAACAAGAGCCAAAAGAAAAGGAAAAAATGGGGGTCCCTACTTTCAATGAGGCATGTGTGCAAATACTACACAATAAATGGAGACTTCATTGGGAAATGCTCCAAAGCATTTCAATGACAAAATGGAATCAAGAACCCAGAATCTTTGGTTTTCATCCAAGCAAGTCACCCTATGAACAAGGTTTCAAAAATCACAAACAAGCAAACATTTCCTATACTTGGGTCAAAGTGTGTGTGTATGCATTCATTTCCCTTTCCTTAGTTTCAATAGGAACCAAACTTAGTTTGATAGGGCTACATAAGGATTCTATAACTATGGATTTTTCCTGCAAGATTAGATGTTAGCAAATTATATGCATATTATATCAATCCACAATAGAAAAATGAAAAGAAAAGGAATAAACAAATTAATAAATGAAATGATGTCACCCAATACTTCATCCTCCATGGCTAACTTCCATTGCACCTTCTAGTTTTCTGAAATAATGAAGTGCCCTCAAATTTTGATGAGAAACTATGTACTATGGACTAGCCTTAAACAAGTGTTGAAGGATTTAAGTACTTGTGCAAGAGAAAATCAATCCTACATGCAAATTTAAATAGTTGAATGACCAAGAAAAGACAATGCTAATAAATCAAGAGAATGCAAAGAATTCAAGAGATTACAAGATGTTAAGAGATATTCAAGATGTCGAAAATGAGGACAAAATTGGCATTTTCTAGAAAATGTAATTTTGGATGGACGAATGAGATTAAAGACTGAGAAATGCCATAGAATCAATGGTCAAGATTCAAAATGGAAACTATCAATTAGGGTTAGGATAAGATTTCAAAATGAGTGGATGAGATTTAATTTAAGAAATTAAATCAAAGGAAGAGAATAGTTGTGACAGTGAGATAAAAATTAGTAAGTGGAAAAGGATGAGTTAGAAAATCAAGTTATTTTAGAAATAACTTAATTTGTGAAGAGAAATGCCATTTTGAAATTAATATGCTAAATTAATTCCAAAATGGTGAATTCGTGCGATAGTAAATAATAATAATCTAAAATTGTTTACTTGGAAAGAGGGAAATTGTCAATTTAAATAAAATTCTTTTATTTAAATTTAGAAAGAAAATCAATAAGACAATTAAATAATGAAAATTATTTAATTGTGGGAGAAAATTAGAAAGTGGGTGATTTTATTTAAAATTAGAAAGAAAGTTGTAAAAATGGAAAATTTTAAATAAATGATTTTATTTAAAATTAGAAACAAAGATGGAGAGGATAATAATTAAATAAATAATAAGAATTTATTTAATTATGAGAAGGCATAAATAATTAATGACGTAGTACATAAATAAATAAAGTTTATTTATTTAAATAATCAGGAGGAAGTAATGGACAAGGGATAATCAAATAAATTTAGGAATTTATTTAATTATAAAGTGACATAAGAAATTAGCGACGTATTTGTGAACCCCTAATCCTGCAATAGCAAAAAGAAGTCAAACATTGTTAGTGTTAGTTCAAATGCAAGCAAACAATGAGGGATTCCCCATAAAATCCATCTATCTAAAACTTAAATTAGGAAATGAAGAACACAATGAAATTATAACATGTAAATCCTAAATAAGCAAATAGCATTATGATCCTATGGGGGAATTGGTGCCAATGATATGTTGCAATTGGCCCTTTCCCAATTCCTATGATTGCAAATGTGGATTGATGAAGAAATGGTCAAATCTCCAAAGAGATTTGAGCATAACCTTGTTACTAGATTGTGAAAATGGTGGATGATTGAGTGCAATGGTGCAAAATCAATTCTCACTTGAAGAGAGTAACTTTGCATATGAGTTGTGGATGAAGATTGAGGAGAAAGGTCTCCAATTTATAGATTTCAATCTTGGAAGAATGAGTGAAAATAAGCAATGTGGGATAAAAGATAGTTCAATGGCATTGTGCTACTTGTCCAAATGTGATTGGATGAGGAATGAGCAAGTTTTGGCCAATGTGCCAATAAATGCAATTAGGTGGCATTTCAAACTTGAGAAATGACATGTTGAAGAGGGAAAAGAAATGTAGTTAATGTCACTTGGCTCAAGGTCAAAGACATGTAATAGGCTTTTAATGCCTTGTTGGAAGGACCAAGCCCACTTGGACTTTTTGAATTCAAAAGAGGAATATTCCCTTTTTGATGCTTTGTGAGGGAAAATAGGAGAATTAATAAATCAAAGTAATTGATTTATTATGCAAGTTGCATTCTCTAGAGAATTTCAGTGAGAAGGATTAACTTAATCAAGGATTTGATTAACTTAATGAAGAATTAGGTGATGTGACAATTTAGACTTAGATTTATGAATTGATTTAAGTCCAAAATTGAGAGGAAATGATTCATTAAATAAATGATTTGATTTATTTAATAAAGAAGGAATGTGTTAGATTAAATCAAGTAAGGTTTAATTTATTCAATTTAATGAAAAGACTTTAGAGATTTTAATCAAATAAAATGATTTGTTTAATTAAACAGCAATGTAGTGTTAATTAAATTAAACTGATTAATTTAATCAAAGGGGGTGATAGACTTAATCCAATAAATAGTGATTTATTGAATTAAAGGATAGAAAGTGATGAGATGCTGAGAATTTGATCTGAGAGGAAACGTTGTTAGTAGTCGGGATCAGGTGTGCCAAAACGAACTTGTACATTTTCCATGTCTATAGTATTTAAATAATAAATGTAATTTATTTATTTAAATAGGCAAGAGGAATAAAAGACGTGAATTGATTAAATAATTAAAAATTATTTAATTAATTGTTGACATTGGACTATAGGACATAATTAAATATTTTAATTATGTTGAGATGAAGCATGATAAGATGTATAAAAATGTGATTTGTGAGTTGAGGCCATTTTTATGTGTCTACATTTGCCCCTGTTTGTAATAATATAGTTTGTCACATTGTGGCAAATAAACTAACTCAAAAATATGCCCCAATGCAAAATAGGATGAGGAAGAATGACGAGGAGGTAGTGTTATGCCCCCTCGAGAGGATAGTTGGGTTTTGAGAATATGAGTGGGCTCTTGAAATGTATGAAAGGACTAGAAGATGAAAGACAAAAGTATATAGGAAATATAGATAAGGATGATAATGATGCGGACTAGAAGAAATGTTAGAGAGAAAAATATGAATGTTAGGATAGAAGACATGGATATCGATATGGGGAAGGAAACTCAAGTTAATGTGGAAAAATAAATGCATGTTAGAATCCTTCAATGTTTGCCAAAGTACTAATAAGTGTTGCTTGAATCATCATTGGCGGTAAAAATGACACAAATGAACAAAACAAACCATGGTATGACATAGACCAGGGTATGCAAGGTCATCCACTTGCAAGACATATGGTCATAGACAAGGAATTTCCTAACCCATACTAGAGGCCAATTTACCCCAATTTTTTTGTCAAGACAATCCAAAGACAACAGTTAAAGAAAACAAAATAGGTCATGAGACGTCATCACACCTCTAAATACTTCATGGGACATCCTCGAGGTAGCTAGTAACATGACCAAAATACAAGTCAATAAAAAGATAAGACCGAATAGACCAACAAAATTAACAGCCATTTAGTTGTGTTTGCCAATGTTTGTTTATCGAAGATTAATTGTTTGATAGTTTGACAGTTTTCACGGTTTGACGGTTTGACGATGCCTAAGGTCAAGAAGGACACATCCTGAAAAGGCAAATGACATTTTGATGATGTCCAAATCCAAGAAGGACACATCTTGAAGAGGACCAAAAAGTGACAAGATTGACATTTTGACTAATGTTTTGGCAAGTTGACTGATTTTGACTATATGATTAATTGGCTTATGTTGTCTGATTTTGACCAATTTTGACGTTGATGTTTCAAATGACTATCTTGTGTCAAGTGTGACTATGTCTTCTTTATTTGACCGACACAACCATTTTTGACTTATTATTTTTATTTTGACAAACCTAAAAGGACTGACCTAATGTCTTAGGGACTCATCGATTGATGGCCTTGCCTACATAGCAAATGCGCAAAGACAACATAGTTTAGACAAATGACAAAGACTGACTAACTCGACGGACTTGACAAGATATGACAAAATTTGACTCTGCTTTTGGGATTTTGACATTGATTTGGATGTTTTTGTGTTTTCTTGAGGACATTTTTCAATTTTTAGGTCTTTTTCAGGATTTTTCTGATTTTTATGACATTTTCAAGACTTTTTCTTATTTTTAGGAATTTTTGATGTTTTATGAAAATTGTGACAAATGCATGTGAATGATTTCAACACACATGAACCCAAGGACAACCATTCTTTTTCCACTAGTCAATCTGAATACTAATTGGCAGGTGAGGATGACGATGATAATGATGTTTGACATGGAAAGGGCACATCCTGAAACAAGATGAAGATGACAATGATATGATAAGAGGATAAAATTCTATAGCAGGGCCAAGGACAAAGTCAAGGAATTTTTTGGATGATGCACAGGGTTTGCCATATTGTTGCATTTGGAATGACTTGGTGAGGACTAGATGGGATGACGAAGGATTGTAGAACCATTGACAAGGGAAACCAAGATAGGTGATAGGTAAAATATAGGAGACATGGATGGCTTCGACTAGGATAATTTTCATATGGTCTCCAAGGATGATGTTGCATAGTGAAAAGGAGGCTATGAAGGTAATGACATGATATTCAATGAATAAGGTATGACCAAAAGATAGATATTTCAAGAGTTTTCCCAAAGCATGACCTATGTTTGTATTTTAGTTTGTATCAAGATCAAAGTCAGTGGCAAAACGGACGAAAAGTGATAGAGTTTAGATGGATAGATGGAAATGTCATAGGAAATGCATGGGAGATGAGACAACTTGCCCCCAAGTGTAATGGTCAACATAGATGATTTATTCTAAACATGATGCATGTTTGCCAGGTTTTCATCATGGTACTTGTCCAAAGTGCCATAAGAATGGTTTTCACTATTGGACAAAAATTTTCTCTTTACTATTTTTTTATTTTTTATTTTGGTGCCACCATGACACATGTTTGCCAAATTTTCATCAAGGTGATGATTTTTTTTATTTTTCATTTTTTTTGTATTGTTGAGTTTTTTCGGATAGTCTTGATGCTTTAGATGACCACTGATTTTGTTGATGTAGAGACTAGTTCCATGACATGTCAATAATGACCTTTCTCAAGTAGTTGCCTTGTCAGGATGATAGCGCTTGCATACAACTGATTGATGTCATTGTGATCCTTGTTGATACTAGAGTTGGCCTTATCAGAATACGCACATTGTGATAGAGTACCATGAGAGTCCTTATGATAGAGATTTTTTTCCAAGATGCGACGGATTTGTGACATGGGATGTTTGTACTTTAAGGAGCATGTAGGAATATGATGGATGATGGTGGATGTGGACATGTTTTGGAATGGATTGGTGTATAATGAACTATGATATGACATGGAGGTTTGGACTTGATTGAGGGATGATGGAAAAGGATAGGAAATGAATGCATGACAAGGATATGACATGGATCCATGACAAGGATATGATGTGGGTGGAGGACTAGGATATGATGTGGGTGGAGGACTAGGATTTGAAGTGAATGGAGTACTAGGATATGATGTGGATGGAGGATTAGGATATGACGTGGATGGTTGGTTTCCCTTTTCAGAGTTAGGATAAGGACAATAGGTGGATGTTTATTGTGGATGAATGGCGAGATTTGTGTTAACAGATTCGTGATAGGGAGGGGAAATGGACGGAGGACTAGGGGTTCTAAATTTGGACTTGGATTGGAGGTATAGTGTTTTGAAGTCCCTAGCTATTTGGGCTTGACCATTACTGATAAATTGGCATTCGATTCGAATAGCAAGCATGTCATAGTGACTTGAAGACATGATGGTGGATGGAATGAGACTATGACTATGTTTTTGGGGATAAATGATAGTGGAAGGTGAATGCAAAGTGAAGAAAAAGACTAAAAGGAATTTCAAATGCAAAGTGGTAATGAAGACTAAACATGAGTGTCTTATGTCAAAATATTTTTAGGAAAGGTTTACTAACCATTAAAATTTTGGCCAATGTCTCAATTTGGATTGTCAAAGGACCAGTTTGAAGGACAAGATGACAAAATGACAAGGTGATATTTATGCACTAGACTTATGAGTTGGAAATAGCTCACAAGAGGAAAATGACTAAGAATTGATTTGTTTTTCACTTGGTCCAATGACAACATATTTTTGAGACAAAGGTTTGCCAAAATAAGTAAATTTTGCTTATCCCAAAGTGTGGAAAAATTGAGGACTTAAGACTTTTCCAATGTTGAATGTGATGGTGGATTGTAAGCTAAATGCAAACTAAAAATGCAAAAATGGATGACTTGGACAAGTGCTCCCCTGGTTTTGGATAGAGACTTCTGGAAAAAGATGTCTAGAAATGCGCTTGCAAATGTTTGGTCTCGAGTTTCTGGCTGTAATAATAATTTTCCAATTGACAGGAAAATACGTTGTTCCAAGAAGCAATTGCATTGTAGGAAGAAAAATGCATTGCAAATCAGTCGGTTACATCTCAAAGTCTAGCAAATGCATTGTAGTTTGACAGATACATTGCAGGATTTAGCATATGTTGTGTAGAATGGAAAATGCGGTGTTTCAGATTGCAAATATGGTGTGACAAAGCAATTGTGGCGTTTAGTAAAGAAAATGTGTTGTGAGACAAGAATTTGTGGCATTTTAGATAGCGTATGTGGTGCAACAGAGCAATTGTGGTTGAGAAATTAGAAAATGTAGTTCAAGATGGAAAATGTGTCGCAATGTTTTGTTTGTGGCAAGAAATTGACACATTGAAAAGAATTTGTCATTTTTGCAGTTTTGTTTCATATTTTGAGGTAGATGTTCATTTGTTCAAGTTGTTTGAATACACTTGGAAAACACATAATTTTGTAAGAAGGTGAAAAAAAACCACATAGAAAACATTTATAAATCCCTATGGTTGCAAAGACAATATTCTTTTGGATCCCACGTAGATTTTACTCCAACCTCATATTCTTAGCAGATGAATCTAGAAGCTTGGCCCCACGGGCTCCCCCTTACAATGCACTCCTTTCTTAGGGAAACCAAGCTTCCAACCCCCATGAATCTCCCATGGTAGGCTAATCATCTCTACTAAAAACTATGCAGGTGTGGGTGTCCTAGCAATGACTGTTGCTGCACCAAAGAATAGAAAGGTTTTTGGCCTCTATACAAATATTTTAGTTCGGGCACCCGTTCGAGTGGAAATAAATGGGGCACAAGATTAAGCTCCATTTAGGAGGCACTCTTGCCTAAAGAGGTTAATCTCAATAGGGTTTTGGGGAGTACTACTTGGTCTGTATGACATATCTACACTCGTAATCCTAGGCTTTCCCTTAGGATTCAAATTTGTATATCGGTCAGGAGTAGCTCGGCTAAAGAGCTTCATTTCCGGTTTGAGTCGCTTTGGGGTGAGTACTTTTTCCAACCAAAGAATGCCCAATTTATAAATTTAACAAAATTGAGCAAACATCTTCATAGTTCAATCAATCTTCGTTGAAAAACAAAGAGAGAGCACACCAATATGTTTGACTCACACTCGCATGGTTGTTCTTTTTAAACCCAAATTGAAAGTGTGAAGGTGTGATAAAGTAACTAAATCACAATACACATCAAACATGCATTCATTTTAACCATTTGTAGTGTTATCAAGCAGGGGGTTTATTTTAACCATTTGTAGTGTGAGCTAACTAATAGTTCATTTTAAACCCATGAAAAGCATGATTATTCTTTTTAAACCAATGCAAATGCGTGATTGTTCATTTTACCCATGATTGGAATGCATAATTGATTAAATTATGGAAAAAGAACAAGAAATAACAATGGGTTAGATTACAGCTTGACACACGCTGTCATAAAAAGATTAGTATCTCAAAATCCTTATTCTAGAAGCAAAAAAAATTGAAGGAAACTAAAAAAGACAAAAAAAAAAAACTTTGTTACCAGCCAGTTGCATCGCAACAGAGAGAATGCGGCTTGATATTGTAGATGTTTCTTTCTATCTGGCAGATGCAACTTGATATGTCTATTGCGGTTCGGCTTCTACCAAATGCGGCTTGAGATGGTTATTGTGTCTCTCGAGCAGTCAAATGTGTTAGGACAGAGTGTTTGCATCGCTTGTGCAAGTAGATGTGGTGCAACAAAGCACATGCGTCGCGGGGACTTTCAAATGCATCATTCTGTACACCTGTACCTGCAAAAAAAAATGATAAAAAATTGTACGATAACCTACAAAAATGTGTTAAAAGCGTCAGATTCACCAATGTGAGTATGGATTTTTCCTATAAGATTAGATGTTAGCAAATTATATGCATACTAAATCAATCCACAATAGACAATGAAAAACAAAGGAATAAATGAAATGATCTCACTGAGTCCTTCGTCCTCCATGGCTTACTTCCATTTCACCTTCTAGTTTGCTGAAATAATGAAGTGCCCTCATATTTTGATGAGAAACTCTATACTATGGACTGCCCTTAAGCAAGTGTTGAAGGATTTAAGTACTTGTGCAAGAGAAAATCAATCCTACATGCAAATTTAAATAGCTAAATGACCAAGACAAGACAATGCTAAAAAATCAAGAGAATGCAAAGAATTCAAGAGATTACAAGATGTTAAGAGATATTCAAGATGTCAAAAATGAGGACAAAATTGGCATTTTATAGAAAATACAATTTTCGATGGATGGATGAGATTAAAGATTGAGAAATGCCCTAGAATCAATGGTCAAGATTCAAAATGGCAACTATCAATTAGGGTTAGGGTAAGATTTCAAAATGAGTGGATGAGATTTAATTTAAGAAATTAAATCAAGGGAAAAGAATAGTTGTGACAGTGAGATAAAAATTAGTAAGTGGAAAATGATGAGTTAGAAAATCAAGTTATTTTAGAAATAACTTAATTTGTGGAGAGAAATGCCATTTTGAAATTAATATTTTAAATTAATTCCAAAATGGTGAATTCATGCGACAGTAAATAATAATAATTTAAAATCATTTACTTGGAAAGAGGGAAATTGCCAATTTAAATAGAATGCTTTTATTTAAATTTAGAAAGAAAATCAATAAGACAATTAAATAATTAAAATTATTTAATTGTGGAGGAAAATTTAAAAGTGGGTGATTTTATTTAAAATTAGAAAGAAAGTTATAGAAAATGGATAATTATAGATAAATGATTTCATTTAAAATTAGAAAAAAAGCTAGAGAGGATAATTATTAAATAAATAATAAGAATTTATTTAATTATGAGAAGACATAAATAATTAATGACGTATTAAATAAATAAATAAAGTTTATTTATTTAAATAATCAGGAGGAAGTAATAGACAATGGATAGTTAAATAAATTTAAGAATTTATTTAATTATAGAGTGACATAAGAAATTAACGACATATTTAAATAACAAAAGTAATTTATTTATTTAAATAGTCAGGAGGAATAAAGATGTTAATTGATTAAATAATTAAGAATTATTTAATTAATAGTTGGCATTGGACTATAGGACATAATTAAATATTTTAATTATGTTGAGACGAAGCATGATAAGATGTATAAAAATGTGGTTTGTGAGTCAAGGCCATTTTTATGTGTCTACAGATTCCAACTCCAAAAGCAACTTGGATAGAGTCTTGCTGCTAGTCAAGCATCCATAGCCCCAATGAGGTTATCATTGTGATCCTCCCTAGCATACCTCTACTACCACCCAAGCATCCATAGCCCCGATAGAGATACTAGGATACCCCTGATAAGGTGAACATTTCTTTGATTTTCAACATTTTCTTTTCCTTTTTCTTTATTCTTTTTTCTTTTTTATATATTCTCTTTGAGATCTTTAAACTTTCCCTTTCACCTTGCAAGCAATGAAGCCCACACTCGGGGATGAGAACATCAACGGCGTTGGAGTAAAATATAAGATTTTTCACCCAGTCAGACTTCATAAGGACCATATGCAACCTTGGAATCTTTAAGATTTATGTGATTATGAGACCCAAATACATTCCAAAATTTGACTTAATCAAGTGGCTCCAAATCCAAGCGTATGCAACATCAGATGAAGGAATTCCACCAACTGACTCTGAAAAGATGATTAAATTTTGTAAAAGAAATCCTCAGAATAGCCCCAGGCAAGTAGCCAGTTATACAAATGCAACAGGCCCAAAAGAAAGCAAGAGAAGAACAAAAAGCAGAGCCAACCAAAGAAAACCTACTCTAACAAAAGAAACCATAATCTAACCAAAGTAAAAACAGAAAAAACAAAAAGGAAACATAATCTACCTATGTATAAGGAAAGAGTTGTAAACAACTCAGGACTGAAAATATTGCTTCAAACACTGCCCATTGACAAGTAGTGGGATATTTTCTCTAGTGAGAGTTTTCAAACAAAAATAATTATCTCCCAAAATCTTTGCAATCTGATAAGGATGCAACCAAAGTTTGTCAAATTTTTCATGATCCCCTTTTTGGTCGTGGGCTTTATCCTAGTAGAGAACCAAGTCAGAGATTCTAAAGGCTTTCACCTTATCTCTCCTATCAAACCATCTCTTCACTACACCTTGATGTTTGGCAAAGTTTTCTACGGCTTCATCTCTTCTTTCTTCAAGGTGTAATAGTTCAGCTAGGCGGACTTCACGTTTATCCTCTCCATCATAATATTCATTAATAAATTGCAAAGTAGGGATATTTAGCTGGATAGGAGACACAAGCTCCAAACCATATACTAAGTGATAAGGAGAGGTTCCTAGGGATATTTTTTGTCTGGTGCAGTTTTCCCAAAGAGAAAATCTAAGCTCGATGTGCCAGTCCTTGGGATTCTTCTCTAATAGTTTACGGCTAACTATCAAAAGGTTCTTATTAGAGGACTCGGCTAACCCATTACCTTGTAGATAGTAATTTGATGAAAATTTTATGACAATCCCATGATCATAAGCCCAGTTAGAAAAATTCAATGATGCAAAATAAAAACCATTATCACAAACCAAAGCCAATGGAGATCCAAAGCAATTGATAATACCTGACTCAATGAAATTAATTACCACTTCAGAAGTGCATTATTTTCATGCAAGAGCCTCAGTCCATCTAGTAAAGTATTCAGTTATAGTAAGAATATGCTAGTGATCTATAGATGAAGGTGGATTGATTGGACCTATAAAGTCCATTCCCCACTATGCAAATGGTTTAACCTCTATAATAGGCTAAAGTGGGAGGGTTGCACATTTCTCCCTACTTTTTGTAGTCTGGCATACATGACAAGTCCTCACATGGTTATGTGTGTCCTTGAAAAAGGTAGGCCAATAATAGCCTACCCTCAAGATTTGATTTACAGTGGAAGGTGTTGAGCCATGGCATGTGCTATATTTCTCATGAAATTCAGTCATCACTCTGCCAGATTCTTCCTTCCCTAGGCATCTCAAATAAACCACCTCATGATTTGTCTTATACAAGACAACTCCCTTCATCATAAAATTTTCACTCTTCAGACACAAATCTCTCCTTTGTACTGCATTAAGGTGTTCAGGACATTGTTGGTTCAACAAATAGTAGATAATTTCATCATACCATTCTCCTGGAGACACTTCTTAGAGGTGATATTCTTGAGCCATGAAGTCAGGGCCCATATGAGCCATTGTCTTTTTCAGTCCCTTCCCTCTCACCAATTTCATGGGTTGGATGTCAATATCATACTCTTGCAACATAGTTACCCACTTGGCCCTGCGCTCTCCTAATTCATTTTGCATCAATAAGAGCTTAACTATAGGATCGGGTACTATGGAAAAGACCTTATTTCTCAGTATATAGTGTTTGAACTTCTTCATAGTTCTGGACCAGGGCATAAGCTTGCTTTTCCACATTAGGGTATCTCAATTTTGCATCCTTTAAAGGAGCACTCATAAAATCTATGGGATGTTCATCACCTTGATCAGACTTTTGAGTTAACATTCCAACACAGGAGTGATCAGAGGCAAATGAATATATGTAAAAAGGCTTGGCATAATCCAAACTTACCAACACTGGAGCCTCAATAATGGCTCTCTTGACTTCTGCAAATGCCTCCTTAGCTTTTGTGCTCCATTCAACTTTTTTTTCTTGTTTTAGCATAGCATTCAAGGGCTTCACTATCTCTACAAACCTAGTGATAAACTTTCTGACAAACTTAATTTTCCCAAAGAATGACCTCATTTCCTTTTTTCTTGTAGGAGGCTGAATCTTTAGTATAGCCTTCACTTGTTCTAGATCAATGGCAATACCCTATGCTGAAATGACATGTCCTAACAATTTTCCCTCAGTGACTCCAAATATGCATTTCTTCGGATTAAGGGAGATGCCAAACTCTTTGCATCTTTGGAATACTTTGCATAAATCTACTACGTGGTCATCTCTCCTCTTAGAAAAAATTGTCAAATCATCCATGTAAATGATGATGCACCTACCAATAATTTCTTTGAAGGAAATATGCATAGCTCTCTAGAATGTAGCTTCGACATTGATTAACCCAAAGGGCATTCTTCTATAGGCAAAAGTCCCCCATTTTGTAGTAAAGGAAGTTTTGTGTCTATCCTCATATTGTACCATAACCTAGTTGTATCTAGAGTAACCATCTAGAAAATACATCATCTAAGATCCATTGACAATCTGAAGTACCTCATCCAGGGAAGGAACTGGATAATTGTCTTTTCTTGATGCCTTGTTGAGATTCCTAAAATCAACACACAGTCTGATTTCTCCTCTCTTTTTTCTTACTGGAACCAAGTTTAAAATCCATGTTGAATGTCTTACTGGGAATATGATTTGTGTTGAAAGTAAAATCTACAACTCCCTCTGAATGATGGGTTCTAACAAGGCATTAATTGGCCTTTGTCTTTGCCTAAATGGTCTGACATTCGACTTCAAGGGAATGGTGTGTGTAATGATCAAAGTATCATATATCTGTAAGTCATCATAACTCCAGGCTATCACATCTTGATATGTGTGTAATGCATCAATAATTCCCCTCCTTTCCTCTAGAGTGCACACTTTGCCTATAAAAACATTTTTTACACCATCCTGGGTCCCCATATTGTATGTTTCACTTTAACGGCTAAGGGACTCCCTTTTCACTTGTTGTTCTTGATCTTTTATCTTATCCAAATTGTTGGTGTAATTAATTATTTAATTACACTTACATAAGTTTACTTAGACATAATATTTAATTAAGTCCTAGGTTGCATTATTAGATAAATCATTAATATGGGATAAATTCCCCTTTCCATGTATGTAGGAATGATTCCTTCTAGAAACCTTATCTAGGAATGCACATTCACCTAGGTGGGTTGTTAGTTGTCTCATGTAATAGGATTTAGACACTTGTCATGATCTTGTCTAATCCTTTATCTCAATCTTGCTTTTATAAGCAAGGCATCTCATGTACATTTGAATCAATTCAATCAATTCAATCTTGCATTGTGAAGCAAGCTTTCTTGTCATTGTCTCTCTTGTGGAAGTGGTTTTGGTCTAGCAACTATTCCTGGGGGTGTTGGGGAGTCACCATTTACTCCCACATAGTATCAGAGAATGTTTGATTCTAACATGGTATCAGAGCACTAGTATTGCAAATTCCTTCCCAAATTTGAGAGGTTTCATGTTAGCTTGAAGATTTTGCTGGGTGCAGATTGGGGTTTCATTGACCTCACGGTTGAATCTAGGGCATCAAAGAAAGTCAAGTTTATCTTTCATTTCGTCAAATTTGGTTATGTTTTGCCAGATCTATGAAAGATTTGGAAAAGTGTGAAGAGAAGCTGATCCAAGAGGTCACTATATTTGCAAAGCACTTTGGACCCAAATCTGTATCACCATTGCGCTCAGAAGACTTCGCAGATGAATTTTGACTGCCAATTCATCCATTTTCGATAAAATTTATTTTTTTAAGCAATTTTTTTTAATAAACCGTACGACTTTCTGAGCAGTACAGTCGTCATTATTATTTTGCAGAAAAAAAAAATATTGAAAAATAATATTTCTGCGTTTTTTTATTCAGACAATTTATTTGGGCTAATAAAAGATTTCACCAAAAAATATTCAACGCGGACAAGATATATTTTTGGCATATTTAGTAGAGAATATACTCTGCGTCATTGTACTCTGTCCTGCATCATCCACGACTGGGTAATCGGTCAAATTGGCGGGTACAAGGTTCGGCTCTATCACATCACCTGGTACGATCGGCATTTATAAATCACTAGCAGTACAAAGTTTTTGCCATCGCAGTTTTTATAATATATAAACTTTGTTTAGGCCGGCCATATAATTTGTATCGTTCAAAGTTTTCATTTATTAAAATTTTGTTCAAAACCGTTTTTAGAAAAGGCCGACTATAGTATTAAGCCTACCTCCAAACTTATTAAAATTCAACCATATACACCATTGGTTGAAAGATTTGGAGTATTATTAGGCGCTAGATTATGTGGGGCCGAAAAAAAATTTAGCCAAAGGCTTTTTTTGGCCCTAGTTTGCTCCCAAATACTTTAAAATAGGGGTTTTTTTAAAAATTGGCATAATTTTGTCATACGGAGGCAAAAATTTTGAAACAAAATATCGTCGGAAAGCTGAAAAGTTTAATTTTCCGGTGGTGCAACTATTTTGCAGATATTTTGCAATTTTGTGCCATTTTTGTAAGATTGAAGATAGATCTCCATCTTTGGCTTCCAAACTTATTTTTGTATATGGGTTTCTTAATTACTTTGAAGAAAGGGAACTGTAGGCAATGTAGTAAGTGAGTGGAATCTATTGCCATATTTATTTAATCAAGTTCCTTACCCTAGCACAGATGATGAGTATTACATTTGGAAAGGCCTTAGGGCTAGAGTCTTTAGAGTTAATTTTGAAAATGTAAATGATGACATTTTGGAGACACTCATTCACTTTGAATGTCCTCATGCTCTTTGGACTCACATTAGAGAGGTGTATGGAGATAATGATTCTTCTCCATCTCTTGAAGATCCTCTTTCCAACTCAAATGTGCTTCTTCATTCTTCAGAGTTGATAACCCATGCTTGTGATCCTTTGGAGGAGATTGCAGACGCTTCAGAGGTTCTTGATTCTTCATCTTCTGTTGATGAGTCATTGAGTGCTTCCATTGATTCATTGCAACAGGTATATGAGAGTCTTCCTGATTGGGATTCCTATTTGATAGACATTGCTTCTTTATTTGTGGAATCTCACATTGCAAATTTGGAGGAAAGATTTCAGGGTTTATCTCTCCTATTTGATGATAGTCATGGATCAACTATTTTCACTTCATGCTCGTCTTTAGAGTTTGTTCAAGATCAGTTTCCACTTGTTCCTGGTTTTTCACAGTTTGTTGTGATTGGGGATGTACCTGATTGGATTGTGGCATCATCTTCATCCAAGAACTTGGCAACACATGAGTAGATTTTAAAGACACAATCTTCATACATATGGATTCCTCCTAATTCCTATCCAAAATGGGAAGCATTCCTGCATTTGCACTTGGTGTATCTTCTTCCTAAGGGAAGAAACATTATTTTTAGGCATTTGGATTATGTTTTGTCTTCATACATTAACCATATTTGCAGGGGATTACACATTGTGGGGGGATATCGTATCTCTCTTTTTCCCTCTTATGGGGGGTGGGGGGGTCATTGATTGTATATACATGATGGATGTAGTCCTTGGGGGGTATCATTGAGTCCTCCATACATCATGTTTGTTCTGTTTATTCTCTCTTTTGGAGAGGAGTTTTGTCCCACTGGGTTTTCTCCTTTCTCTGCTTGTCAGAGATTGCATAGATTGATTGCATTTCCATTTGCATTGTAAATGGGTACCTAACATGGCCTAGTAGTCGGGACCCATCATTGCATCTTTGCATCTTTTGCATAATAATTACCTTCCTAAATTGCACTTATGGGGGGGTGTTGGTGTAATTAATTATTTAATTACACTTACATAAGTTTACTTAGGCATAATATTTAATTAAGTCCTAGGTTGGATTATTAGATAAATCATTAATATGGGATAAATTCCCCTTTCCATGTATGTAGGAAATATTCCTTCTAGAAACCTTATCTAGGAATGCACATTCACCTAGGTGGGTTGTTAGCTGTCTCATGTAATAGGATTTAGACACTTGTCATGATCTTTTCTAATCCTTCATCTCAACCTTGCCTTTATAAGCAAGGCATCTCATGTACATTTGAATCAATTCAATCAATTCAATCTTGTATTGTGAAGCAATCTTTCTTGCCATTGTCTCTCTTGTGGAAGTGGTTTTGGTCTAGCAACTATTCCTGGGGCTGTTGGGGAGTCACCATTTACTCCCACACAAATTAGAGATTCTCTCCAATTGCACCATACCTCTTGGGATGGTATTAGTTTTCAGGTTAATGACCCCTTCTAGATCCATTTCAGGCTCTTGAGGTTCTATCTCATCAATCACCTAAGAATCAAACACATCACAACTAGTGATGAAATCAAGAATATTTTTGTCATCCTCAAACACCTAGAAATTGGTTACATTGCCAGGCACTGAGGGTACTAGAGTGTTCTCTACAATGAACTTATTCAAACCTTAAAGCGATAAGGGTTGCAATGTACTATTTGCTTGGGCTAGAGAATCTATAGTTTGATTCTTATTTCAGGGAATCAATTGAATGTTGAAGGCATCAAATCCTTCAATGAGATCCCATACTATGTGCATGTAGTTGGTCATTCTTCTATCATGGCATGAGTATTGTTTCCTTGTTTAACTACTAGCTCATAATCTCCAAACACTTGCAAGATCTTGACTTTCTTTCTTAATGCCATTAATAAACCATGGACCAAATCCTCATACTCAACTACATTATTAGTGCATTGGAACTAGAGCCTATGAGTAGAAAAATAAGTCTTACCTTTAGGACTAATCAACTCAAATCCCACTCCAACACCTTGCTTTGATTTGGATCCATCAAATCTCAATTTCTAGCAACCATCAACTTTTGATTTCCTTAAACTACCCTTGTCCTTGTTATTGCCGGGAGGCTCTTTAGGAGGCCTCAGGCTCTTTCCTTTTTTATCATTTTGAATGCTCTATATATCTAGCCTGACAACTGGGGTTGGATTAATGCATCTTTGTTTATGCTCCACCGCAGTTTGGAAAAGGTAACATTCTAGCTCAGAGTGAGGGGCATTGTGAACTCTACACCAATTAGGGAGAAACTATTCTTTAAAATCCATATTTCTTCCCAGCTAGATCTGACCCTCCATGCACTTTCGAATAAACTCTTGGAAATTATCTAGCAAGCTGAGTTGTCTATCTTGCTAATCATCAAGTTCCTCTCCATGTTCAAGCAGTACTTCAGAACTGTTGGCCTCTGATGTGGATTCATCAGAGAAGCTTTGCAACATAAATAATTCCTTTGTATCTGAAACAAGGGCAACCAAGACATAGTTCCCCATGCTGACTTTTGACACTAATATCTCATTTGAAGTATTCTAATATTCAGTGATCACATACTTTATTTTGGGTTCTCTTTCAATTCTGATTTGATTTGGGACTCCTTTTCAGGGGAGCCACATGTGAGAATGATCTATGGATGTGTATCCATTTAGTGCCTTGGTGAAATCTCGACCCAAGATCAAACCATAAGTGTCAGAAATATCCACCACCTAAATATTAAGTACTTGTTGCACTCTAGGATCTAAATCAAAATGCATAGGAATCATGTTCAGTTCTCCCACTATATTCACCTCTATCTTGTCCAATTGGGTGACCTTCTTCTGAGAGGTTGCAGGAGTAATACCTAGTGTTCTACGGACAAAAAAAGGCATAACATTTGTAGATTCTTCCCAAAGATACGAATAGAAATCAGGAAGGGAGGGGTTTCTATTTTTCCCTGGAACAAACTCAACTGAGTGTCAACTTGTGCAACCTAATTCTTATCTTTTTCTTTCCCTCTATCTCCAAGTGGTGCTTGACTTAGGCCTATAGGTTCCCATGAACTAGGAGGCTTGCCAAGTGCCTCATTGAATCCTACTCCTTGTGGTGCTTGACTTGAATTAAAAGACCCTAGGAGTATATTTTTGATTTCAAGAACCCTTAACAACTCAAAAGAAGAAATACTCACCTTTACTTTCCTAAGTTCCTTAGTCACATATTCACCTAATTTTTCCACATTCATGTCGACATGGGTCTCTTTAGAATCACCATTCTACTTATATTTTGTTGGATCAGCTTTGCTCCCTCTTGACGCCTTAGGTTATCCTCTTCTTGCAAAGTATTTTGTTGGCACATGAGGGTAAGATGGATTATTACTGGCATGTGGGTTTGGTGGAGTAGTAAAATTGTTTGGAGGAATAGATGTAGTAAATGGGCCCCTAGTTGGTGGATTCCTATTAGGCTTATTCCTCAAATCATACTTTCTTTTAGGTTGTTGAAACATTTGTACCTCTTCAACACCAACTTCCTCCTCATCCAAGGGACCGTTATCATTCTTAGTTCCTTCATTAAACAACTGATAAATTTCATCTTCATTCAACACTTTTTCAATCTCTAAATTCTTGCCACTTGACTTCTCTTCTGGTTCATTCTCTTCATCTCTCGGGAAATGATCATGATTCAACACCAAAACTGAGGAATCATAAGGATTTGAGGGTACCAATTCCTAAACAGTGGAGTTGTTTTCTACTTCGTACTGAAAGATGGAAGTAGCAATTTGAAATTTGATATAATCCATCTCAAAGTGTTGACTTGTCTTATGAAGCTTGCACCACCCTAACAAAGCTACTTCAGCTAGATATACTCCACTCAAAGGTTTCTCTTGATTGGAAGGTTGATCCAGTGGAGTGGGGACTCCTCCATTATTAGGTCTGGTGTTCCATGGCCTATTCTACCTAGGTGGTTGTCTCCTTTCAAAACCTTTTCCACTTTGTTTTCCTCTATCAGAGTTCTGCCCTCGTGCAACATCTCAATTCTCCCTATTGTAATTTCATTGCATGCTCCTCTGAGCAGCTTGGAGTTGGTCATTTTGGTTTCTCAAATAGGCTACCTCCATATTTAGTTTCTTCACTTGCTCGGTTATCTCATCTAACCTCTCCTTATTAGGACTATTGTAAAGCACTAAATTCACATTGTTTGGGGGATATCTTGACACTCCTCCATAACCCATCGACTGATTCAAAAATTTTGAGTTTTGTAAATGTGTAGGGAAACTAGCCTGCGGTTGTGGATGAAGGGGTTGATTAGCATTTTTGGGGGGAGAACTAGGTAGTGGGTGAGCTTGAATTATTGGATGACCTGGGTGTGGAACCAAAGGAAGCTATGGAATGGGATTCATAATGGGAGTGTGATTAGTCAACACCTAGTTAAGAGGTTGGACTTGCCGAGGGTGAGCAGCTAGTCCCAGAGATGGTAGGGGTCCTGACAAGTGTTGTCTAAGATTTGTACTGACCTTAACAACCTAGGTATATGCAGTGAGAAAGGTAGTTGGGGGATTAGTTCTCCACTTAAGGAAGGTGAATGTAAGACTATCAAGGGCTTCAAAATATACCTCTAAGGCAGTGGCATTGTCTACAACATAAAGTTCTTGCAATATAGTGTATGCACGGTGGAATCTATTGTTGAAATACCCTATGGGATCATTAAATTCCCTCTTAACCTTGATAAACTACATGTAGAGTTCATTGGAACTAATAGGGATTTTAAAATTTTGTAGAAATGAAGCCTCAAGTTTAGTCCAATTATGAATGGATAAAATAGGTAAATGATTATACCACAAAAAGGCATCTCCCAAAGAATAAGGGAAAATCCTACAGGCAACATCCTCATGATTAATCCCTTTATCCCTCGGACAAGTCTAAAAAATCCTAATATGCTCCTTTGTGGTTCTATTAGGGTCATTTGTGTGAAACTTAGAGAAAAAATTCTTAGGGTTCTTGGGCATAACAATGTAGTTGTTGAAGGATAGAGGTGATGGGTTATTTTCCAAGAAATCCATTGGTAGAGGTGGAGGTGCCAATGACTGATTGATGACTGGTTGGGGTTGTTGAATGGAACTAGCCTCATAATTGGATGAAGATTAGGAGGATGAGGGTGAGGATGACAAAAAAGACAAGGTGGATGGTGACTCCTCCCTTCTTCTGGTCCTTCTCGACCTAGTTGGAGGTGGTAGTTCTTGAAACTCTTCTCCTTCTCCTAGTGTAGATTTGGTTCTCCTTCTGAGTCTCTTAGGAGAAAAGGCATTTAGAAAACGCTCCAAATTTCTCATTCATGCCCTCCTTCTAGCACCAATCCTGTTGATGGTTTTTTCTACACAACAACAACTCAGGAAGAATATATATAGTATCCTATCTCTCTTGAACGATCAATCTCTATTGAAAAGAGATAACCCCAAGGTCTCTCAGGTGTTAGGTCATGAATTGAAAAAAATCAACTCAATGATAAATGTGAAAATGTTGGTAATCACAAAGGGACCTTACAAAACAAGTACTGGAGACTCTAAACTTATTGGATTTTTTGCAATAAAATGATACTCAAATTTTTGGTTTAACCAAAGATCAAAGAAATAAAAAAAGATAAAGGGTTTCGAAAATCCTAAGATTAATACTACTCATAGGATCAAAAATACTAATGATGAAATGCTTGGAACAGACCAATCCCTTAAAAAAAACTAATTTTTGACTAACCCAGGCTATACTTGCAATCTCACAGGAATAGTGCAATCTTCTAAGGAATTAAATATTTTTATATCATGGACATTCATTCAATCGAACTAATTAAATTCCCACAATTCAACTAAGCACACAAATATTGGGTACAGGTTGGCCTTGTCCAACAAACCCACAATCAAGAAGCTACCCAAAGTATGAACCAGAGATTGCTACTACACTCCAAGCTCTAAATCACAAGCACTATCGAATCATTTAACTCTAAATCTAAAATGCATTTAGACATTTCCAAGAAATTTTAAAGATAGAATAAGAACCATGCAAGATTAATCGTTCCAAAGAAGGCACCAATAATAACACAATGTCTTCACTTGCATCGAATCACCAATAATAGCAAAAATTCAGATATTTTCTTACAACACTTGCGTAAAATATAACTAACTTCTAACTCTAACCTTCTGCTCTAATCTTCTAGTTTCTCTTCTATCTAATTCTAACAAATTAGCTAACTGTCTAAACCTTTTACAAATGAGGCGAAATTCCATACTTATAGAGATTTCATCTTGTGCCAACCCAAGCTAGGGTACCACAAACGACTCTGATCGATTCAAACCAATTTGAATTTTCCATGTCATGTCCACCTCAAATTAATGACCAATGAGAAAACCTTTTGTGTATGGATGGGATTTACCTTCCCGCGGTCGCAAAGTGTACCTGACTGTATCCTATGGATCTTGCAATATCTTCAAAGTACACTCATCCTTCCTTCGGCCCTAACAGCAACAACCTGCCCAATCAAGCCTACATTCAAAAGGGCCACAATTAATATTCATTAATAGCATCAAAATCCAAGTCAATCCACCAGAACCCCCAAGGCAGAAGCGGAACCAAAAAATAAAAGGTGGAGGGGGAACCAAAACCAGACAGAAGTGAAAAACAAAATAGGCGGAGGCAGAAGCAAAACCAGATGGGACCCTTTGCAAAGTACTGAGTTTAGTTACCACCCCAGTTCTGGTTCCGACGAAGGAAAGGAGGTAAAGGAAAAAAGGAGACCAAAGAAGACCCAAGGGGAAGAACTAACCCAAAGGCCGAACAACGAAGAAAACAAGGACACGAGAAGTAGAGCCGGAACCAGAACAAAAATCAAACCATGAACTTTGTGAAAGTTTAGAGTTTAGTCTCATCTCGATTCCGCCTCCGATGAAAGGAAAACAATGAAGGAAAAAGGAAAACCAAAGAATACCTAAGGGGAATAAACCAACCCAAAGGCCGAACAATGGAGAAAACAAAGACATGGGAAGCGGAGTCAGAACCGAAACCGAAATGAAAATCGACCATGATCTTTGTGAAAGTTCAGAGTTTAGTCTCATCCTGATTCCGCTTGCCAAGCAAAGGAAACAAAGTCTTAGGAGGAAAAGAACAACTCCTAAGACCTGGAAAAAAAACCAAGGACAAACAAATGGAAAGGGAACCCACAATCAAGAGCGAACATTCGCAAGACTCAACCATTAACTCATAATAGGGGCACTTTACAAATAGGACAAGCATTTAGGAACAGTGCAAAGTAACCAAATCCCACAACCAAAGGACCGCAAAACCAAAGACCAAAATCTCAAGATTTTCAAAGACAAGCTCAAAAGGTAGGGCCACAGACAAGAGCCAAAAGACCAGGCAAAAAGGGGGGCCCCTACTTTCAATGGGGCGTGTGTGCAAAAACTGCACAACATGTTCCTTATGAATACAAGTCAATGGAAAATGTACTTTGATGGATCATTCACCCAACATGGATGAGGTGTGGGTATTCTCTATATCACCCTTCAAGGTGGTTGTATTCCAAAGTCATACCGGCTATCATTTCCATGTACTAACAATATCACTAAGTACGAAGCCCTAATAATAGATCTAAGGATAGCAGTTCAATAGAAAATACAAGAGTTAAAGGTCTATGGAGACTCATAATTGATTGTCAATCAAGTTAGTGATGACTACCAAACCAAGGATGATAAGCTTAATCCGTATATGAAGATGGTAGAAAGTCTTAAGGACTTTTTCATAGACATAACTTTTCAGTAGATACCTCGCATGAATAATCAGATGGTAGATGCTATGGCAACAATTGGATCATTATTAGATATACCACACAATGTCCTTCAATGTGAGTTCTTGGTAGAGCAACTTCTCGTGCCAACTTTTGAAATCCTAGAATCTGAATTTGTGTGTGATCATTGGTCATGGTTCCCCATGGTATCATGATATATTAACCTAACTTAGCAGAGGAACCCTCCCATCCAATATCACCAAGACCTTTGTTAAAAAGGAATCTTGATTTGATATCCTGGGTGATACATTTTATCGCAGAAGCATCAAAGGGAAATTACTACGATGTCTCAACCAAGAGGAAGCCTTTATCGCCTTAATAGAAGTACATGATGGTATATGTGGGTTCCATTCTAGTGGTATGAATTTAGCTAAGAAATTATTGAGGATGGGGTATGACTAGCCAACCATGGAAAGAGAAGCTCATCAATACATGCAAAAGTGTGTCCAGTGTCAATAGCATGGAGATATTATTCATGCTCTAGCTTAGGAGTTGCAACCAATGGTCATACCTTGGACTTTCTTGCAGTGGGGGCTTGACCTCATAGGAAAGATTACTCCCACCTCATCTAATGGCCATAGTTCATCATAAAAAGCACTGAGTACTTTACCAAGTGGGTGTAAGTTATTCCTATGACCTACGTAATAGGGAAGAAAATTGCTAAGTTTATCTTAAATTACTCTATCTATCATTATGGTGTTTCACAATCTCTTATTTCCAATAATGGAACACCCTTCAAGAATCAGGATGTGAAAGATCTATGCCAACAATTTAACATCCAACATCAGTTCTCTACCCTTTTTTACCCCTAGGGAAATGGTCAAGTTGAGGCTACGAACAAGACCATTCTAAAAATCCTAAAGAAAATGGTCAATAAGGCTAGTCATGACTGGAATCTACAGTTAAATCCCGCTTTATGGTCCTATCGAATCATTATCTGTACACCTACAGGTGCAACCCCTTTCTCCTTGATCTACAGATCAGAAGTCATCTTTCCTATTGAGGTCGAGCTTCCCTCACTATGAGTGTCACTATAGAATCTGATCACTGATTACGAGTATAAAGTATCTCAGCTAAATGAGATAGAATTCCTAGATGAGCATCATATTGACACCCTTAATCATTTGCAAGCATACCAAAACAAACTAAAATAGAGCTATAAAAATAGGATCAAGAGTCAATCTTTCTAGGTAGGAGATCTTGTCCTAAAGCAGAATTAAAAGAACCTTCTAGGTCAAGACAATAAGGGCAAGTTTGAGCCTAACTAGTTAGGCCCATTTATCGTCATAGCAAGCTATGGATCAAGAGAATACCAATTATCAAATCTTGAAGGTGAATCCTTGCAGGAACCAATCAACATTTTGCATCTTAAAAAAAATTTATGCCTAGGCTTGAATGGTGTAAAATCTCATAAAATCAAAAAATGATCAAAAATCCAAAAAAAATAAAGAAAAAGGATTCAAAATAGTAAAGAAAAAAAAACATCCTATAGTGAAAACCACTTTGGTGGTGCTTTGGGAAAGTACCTTGGTGAAAACCTAGCAAACAGGTGCCTTGTGTAAATAAAGTACCTCCATCTATCTTTGGCTCTTTATCCAATCATTCTTTGCATCACATCCATCCCTCGCATCATTCATCCTATTTATTCCCTCACCCATTCGAGTATATATCATAGCTTGATATTATGAATTATTGTATCCCCTTTAGTACTACTTGTCATATTCCTAAGGTCAGCTTGTCCTACCTATATTGAGGTAGTTTACCACATCATGTTGGGGGAACTTCGTTCTAGATCAGATTGGGTTCTTGTATATCTTAAGGTTATTTGAAATCTCAAAAATATCAAAAACATTCGTAAAAATTCATCAAAAATTAAAAAACCTTCAAAATCCTATACAACTAAAATCCAAAAACATTCAAAAAATTGTAAAGTCAAAATCCAAAACATCCAAAATATCCAAAACATTCAAAACACATCAAAATCCATAAAAAGGTTCGAACATCAAAATAAAAATAAATAGAACCATCTTGAACTATGATTATTTGAGCTTGAACATAGGCAAGGCCATCATTGATGTGCCCCTAAGACACCCTAGGTCAGTCCTTTAGGATTCCATCATAATAAATTGACAACTCATTAATTGTTCATATCTCATCGACAATAAGTTAAGTCAATTGAACTATGTGGTCTTTGCATGTATAACATAGGCAAGGCTCATATTTGATAAGCCCCTGAGGCCTCTAGGATATTTTGTTAGGTTAGGTTCTTGGTCAAAATCTCATAAAACCCCTAAACATTTGAAAACTTATAAAATCCCAAAACATTTAACACAAAAAAATTTAAAATTTTGAAAAACTTCAAAACATTTGAAAACTTAGAAAAATCCAAAACATTTGAAATTTGAAAAAAAACATTTGAAAAACTTGGAAAAACTTAAACAACCTCAAATAATCAAAACCAAAAACATTCACATAAAAAATTGAAAAGACCAAAAACAACCTCAAAACATTTTCAAAAAATAAAAAAAATTTAAATATTCTAGAAAATCCAAAACCATCCATCCCATTTTGCTTTAACTCAAAACTTTCACCCATAATAAAATCAATTTTCATCTTCAACCTTAGGTAAAACAAATAGAAAACAAGTATCGCAAGTCGAAACATGAGAACCTAAGTGTCAAAATCTAAAGTTTGGATCATAGGTAAATGAGTTAGTATATTTTGTATCAATGACCTATCACACACCTAGTTCTAATCAAAACATATGATAAACATGTCCTAGGATGTATCCTTCCAACAATGGGCATCAACATCATAAATCATCTTAGCTATGTTAAATTGGCAAGAGATATAGATAACATTGACTATTTTTTTTTTTTGTCTTATGATTTATCTTGTTGACCCATTATGAGGACCTCTTAATGATGTCTAAACGATTTAGAGTGAAAGGAATGGGGCATCGATCATTATCTTTCGTTTGTTTTTCTTGTGGGAATTCTTGCAAAATAATCTTGACTATTGCATATGCTTTGGTCTGAGATATTCTAAACTTCTAACCTACATTCCAATGAGGTTTTTGTATGTCAAGGTGTGAACAAGAACTATCCTATCTATTTGTAGAGTCAAAGTCCATCACACTAGATAAAAATGTCATCCTGGTTATCAATACCATGTTGCATCGTGTCTATGTGTTATATCAAACATGAGGAATGACAAAAAATTCCAATCCTAATATATGAGAAAATCATCCATCTCATCACCATATCTAATAAAGTCTTCATGGATCATGGAATTTTTAGACTTTTGAATCAATCTCAAAATCAATGGTAAATTCATTCATTTTATTCTTCTATCTTCTTTCCACGCTAACCTGGTATCATTACAGTCAACAAAAATAACATCATCAACATCCATCTCATATCCACAAAATCTTCAGCATGCATACATCTTGCATCATTACAACATATCATAATAATGGTAAAATCATAATCCACTACATCATCATCATTTAAGTTGTTTTTAATAATATAGATTTTTTATTCTAAGAATCTTAATCCATTGCATTATCATTCATAACATCCATATCATATGCATGAACATATACATGCATACATCATATCATCATAAATCACATGGGAAAATTACACAAAAAGAAAAGCATCCATCTATACATCATACATAAGCATATCATATCATGTCATAATGTATCATAAAATGATACTAAAAAAGATGATAACACATCAATTGCATTGCATTACATCATCTCATATATATATATCTCAAAAAAAATATAAATCATGATACAATATTAGAATCGGTGAGTATAACTATCATAAAAAATACATATAAAAGATGCTATAAAAAATGAGCCAATGAATGTGTACATGTATACAAAATTAGGATAAATATCAAAAAAGTGTCTACAAAATCGAGGGGTATATCCCTAGCTACCTTTGTCACCATCTCTTGACTACTCTGGCTATCTGATAGAAGTAGAGGAACTTTGTTGTACCTAGCTCTTGTGATCAAAATTAGGCTACTTGTGGTGGGGAGGGACATCTCTGTAATATAATATCCGATAATAAGCTACCTCCTCCCTCGCCTACCCAAAAAGATGGGTTGAAATTGTCTTCCCTACCAAGCCCTATGCATATTGAGCTTGCTACTAAGAGATTGCCTCTAGTTGTTGTTGTCAACCAACCTCCTATGCCAACTGAACGTCGAAGGTCTATCGAAGCTACCTCTCATGATCTCTCTGTTGTTGGGTCTAGTCTCTCTTTTTTGTCATTTCTAGAACTTGTTGTCGAGCTTGATCCTGCTTAGTTGTCACTACCTGTAGTTGTTGTCTCAATTGTTGTATCTATACATCTCAGGGATCTGGCCTCGACGATGGATATTGGATAGGTCATTGTTGTATGGGTGGCTACTATATTGGTGGTTGTTGATGTAGTGGGGGTGGTGGTGGTGCACCAAGGATCTATCCATCATGTTGCTAGCCATCTTGGCTATCCTTTCCTCTATCCTATCCTCTGCACTACCCATCCTGTTGTTGGCCTCATCCTCTACCTACTCCCCTCCCTCTCAACCTCCCTCGGGGAGGTATACCCACTAGATTTGTAAGTGTGGGAGGGGGCAAAAACCAAGCATCATACACAAGTATAGTCTAAGAATTGGCATGTCCATGATCATAGGCCCATGGTATAGAAACTAGCTATCTAAAACCCTCAATAACCTCATGGGGTTGTATCACTGGCCCCCATGTTGTCTCTCAATCTGATCTAGCAAAATTGGTGGTATACTAATCATCGACCCTATTAGACTACCTTGTCTGGCAGGTACCGCTTGATCATTGTATGCTCATGACCCTACATGTAACAGGTCTAGTGAGAAAAGAATATTTGTTTAATTTTGTCATACCATGGAAAAATGTATAGCCTTGACCACCATTTGAACACAATCATGTCATCAATCACTCTTCTCCAATAAGGGATACCCAATTGGCCTGTATGTTATTGAGTAATGACACCTTTGTACTTGTAAATAACTAGATCATTTGGCTCCAAATCTACCATGTGGACAATTTTTCAGAGCATGGCAATGTGCTCCCATACCCATATTTGCAAGAGTGTGACTCCTGCACCAATAGCTCTACCATCACAATACACAAATTGGTACATATCATGATAAATCGATACCAACATCATTGGCCCCCATGCATACTCCTTCCTCTTGAAAATCATCTAGTGCCATGCCATCCCCCATCCAGGATTGAACCCTCTGCTCCCTCGATCTGGGGCAATATTTCTTGGAATCATTGCACCAACTATCAATCTAAAAATCAAGGGAAGTCCTCTACACATATTGAGGTCGATTTGTGAGTTTTCCAAGACGACAATGTCTTGACAAAGAACCTCGTTGCAAGCATCATAACCTACATCAGTATCATAAGCCACATAGTCCCCATGTATTGGCAACTGAAGTATATGTCATACATCCTCAAAGGTGATCATTGCCTCACCAATGGGTAAGTGGAACGATGAGGTCTCGCTATTTCATCACTCGTATAACACTATCATCATCTCTAAATGGGTCCTCACAATGGGTATGCATGCAACATATCACAATCCAATATCGCCAAGGTTCTCTTGTCAAAGCTCATCCAAATCATCTAGTGTAGTAAGTAAAGTGGGTCAATACTCATGTGACATCAAGGGCTGGATAACCTCCTACATCCACAAAGTGCATGGCATCAAAATTTGACTCAAATCAGTTATGTTTGGAATTTCTCCCACAAAAATGATAAAGGTGTCACCATTTACAAATGTGATGCCATAAATTAAATTCCAAACAGCGATGCCCAGTACATCCAAATTCTAAATCACGACTAGCATCACTATTTACACTAGCATCACAATTTGAAATCTAAAAACCCTAATTCTAAATTGCAAATCAAGAAAAGCATCGCTCATTACATTATTGTCACCAAATCCAAATGGAAACCCTAGTTTCAAATTATGAGGTGCGTCACTAAAAATATGAAAAGTGTCACCAAAAATCTAAATAGCGTCGCCATATGGTGACACTGACTAATTTTAAAATCCTAATAAATGCATCAAAAAGTCAAAGTATGGGGGAAGTTTTGGATTACGTACCACTGGTCCTACACCTAGAGGCCTCTAGTACTCTCAAAATCAATCAAAAATATGTTGTGGGAGCACACATTGCACCATTTCGTTAGGAGGTCAGAGCTCAAAATGAAATGATTCTCTCAAGTGTGAATACACAAATGAATTGAAAGTGACCCTTTATCACATATTTAAGCGTACAAATTAGGGTTTTTTTCCCTAATTTGAGAGTGCATCTAGTTTTTTCACCTATTTCATCAATTTCCTCCTAATGACGCTTATCTTGCACCATTTTTTGCATATTTTCACATCCTAGAGCCTTTTTGCACCCCAAAATCAATATGTTACCTTTGTCAAGAGATCAACCCAAAATTCAAATTTTTTGCCTGATCTCTTGAAGGGGTAGGAAACTAGCTTAATTCCTTCCACTGGGGCAATAGTGGGCCATCTGAAAAATAAAATAAAAAATTGAAGTTTTGATTTGAGCAGCAACATTTGTCTAAAAAAGTGCCAGTCTTTGAACCAATGTAACAAGTACCTCGCTTCAAAAAGGGTAAAAATGTAGACACTTAAAAATGTACACAATGATATACACACTTGAATTTGATATGATAACATCATTTCATCCTAAAATCCATCATCTTTTTGCTTAATTGATTAAATTAGCCTAGCTATTTAATTAATCGCATCATTTTCATCTATTAATCTGATTAATCTAATTAGATTAATTCCTACCCCTTTCATGCTAACCTTTCATCCTGTTAAATTGGATAAGTCAAAATATTTGATTTTAACACCCTAAGACCTCTCATTTAATTAAATAATCTTAATTATTTAAGTAAATGTCATTTTCATCCCTTTTCATTAAATAAGGTAATTATTTAATGGATATCCTGAATTCCCCTAATTTGCATAATTGAAACTTTCTTTTAATGATCAAATTACTAATTAATTCTAAATCTCCCACTTGCAAGGGAATATTCCTTGAGAATATTCCCCATTTGCACATTCCTCCAAAAGGGAATATTCTCATGGAATATTCTTTCCCTCTTCACTCATTTGAAAAAAGGAATATTCTTCCTTGTAACAAACTTTCAAAAAAATTCTCAAGCAAGTTTTGAAAGTGTGCTCCTTTGCATGATTGCGAGCCCTTGATTAAATATCATCTTGCATTCTCAACCCTTGATGAGAATCCATGATCCATGCCTCCATCTTCTTTCCATTTTGACCATTGATTGATTCTTTCAATCTTGGCCATTGGTTTCCTTTTTCCTATTCTATAAATATACTTTGTGTCTATTAAATAGGGACCATATTTTAATAGTAAACTTATGTTGTTAAAATCACTCTCATTTTCATCCATATTTAGCATATATTTATCTTTTTTAGTTTAAATATTGATCATATTATATTAAAGCGTTCATTAATGGCTTCCATATTAGCTTAGTTTGCATCACATTAGTTTAAATTGAATCAATGACTTTCATCTTCAATGAACTTCAACTCCATTTAGCATAGATTGTTTAGACACCGAAAATTGGTCTAGGCCTACGAACACCACTTTCAACATAATTTTCTAATATCCATGGTCATGATTAAATAATGTTTATTATTTAATTACCTTTCTAACACATATTTCCTCTATTAATTAAATACCCCTTTTTAATTAATTCATTAGTTCATAAATGACCTTTATTCAATTTGATTAATTAAATAAATCATAATTATTTAATTATGTCGCTAACTAATTAATTCTTCCTTCTTAATTAAATAATTTATTATTTAATTACCCCCTTTGTCATACTTTAACTATAATTAAATATTTATTATTTAATTATTCATTTAACCCCCTTTATCTATAATTAAATATTTATTATTTAATTTATTCAATTCCACCTTTACAACAGTCAAATTAAATAAATTATCTTTATTTATTTAATTAAGTCTTTCATTTTTCAAATGTTGAATTAAATTAACATTTAATTCATTTATTAATTCTTTATGTCACATTATTCTATCATTCAGTTATCTAAATCATTCACTCACCTTCTGACTTGAGATCTATTTTTAAATCTGCCAGTTATCTCCGAGTTCGGTATATGACTGTCTTTGCAAGAGGACTCTCTGTCAAAACTAGTCAATTAACTAGTTTTAACTCATGTGCATGAATGTGTCTATTAATTAAATATCTTTATTTAATTAATTAATTCATGTATACATTTGAATTCTTCATCTTCGAGTTCTAACTTTTTCGTTGACATTCAAAGTCTATTTCTTTTATTTTTTGAAGACTCTTAACTAAAGATTAAGATCTGGAACTCTTGTTCTTTCTATTTTCGAACAGTCTTGATACAAGATTAAGTTATCATTCTAATTTAATCTTTATCTTGTAGTCTTTTTATAACTCACGTTCTAATTGACACAAAATTCACATCGCATGATATTCATCAATCTCGTTTTTCGATCTCTCTTTGAATCTGATTCGATCGTTCGAAAACCCAAAATCTATAAAATGGCATGTCATTATCATTATTCCTCCTCCCGAAATCATACACTTTTGAGAAGAAACTTATCTTCGATATTTTTCTTAGACATTCAACAAGGTTATGCTTGCATCCATAATGAAAATCTAAGGGACAAGAATACTAAAACAACTAAATGAAGAAAGACAATCGAGATAATTCGAAGGAGTAGATGCATATTCGGTGAGAGCTTTCCAATTGATTTGTTAGTTTAATTAAGTTTACTTTCTTCGTTCTTTGTTGTTTTGATTTAGATTGTTTGTTAGTTTAGAATTGATCATTGTAATTTGTGCAGCTATTAGCATTAATCTCCAACAAAATCTAGGTCATACATTTGGTGAACCCGATGTGAACAAGCTTCAAATTTGCACATCTTTCCATTTTTCTATTTTTTTTTTTTGCAGATTATCGTACGACACACCGCATCTGTTCGCAAAAATGACGCATCTGTCATCGTGCACCACATCTTCCATATTTTGAGATGCATCTGCCATTCTGCACCACATCCATGACACTTTGCACCGCATCCATGACACTTTGCACCGCATCCACCTGTCAGCAATTCGCACCATGTCTGACTATCAACACGGACCGCATCCGCCTGTCAACATCGAGCCGCATCTGTGGCTTGAAATGCTACATCTGCCTAGTAATCAATTTTTCACTTTTTATTCATTTTCGTACATTCACATTTTCATTCTCTCTTTTTATGTTATTTAGATTTTTGCTAATGTTTGTTTACAACCGTGTTAAGGTGGATTAACTTAGTGTTTGTAGGACGAAGCATAGAAGACCATATAAAAACAAAAACCATCATTTTCTGCAGGATGAAAGTCAAAGACACCAAAAAAAAACTACTGATCATTTTGCATGCAGGACCTAATGAATTTGTCAATTTTATTTTTGTAAGATTTTTGTTTGGTAGTTAAATAATTGTCGTTTGGATTAAAAAGAATCAGTGTTTGCCTTGTTTAATGCGAAAGCACATTTATGTCACCCTTTACAATTCGGTATATCGAAGTATCCTCTCCCCTTGCGCAGTCATGCAATCTTGGGTGTAAGAGAAACGGTTATTGACTCTACAACTTGGGCCTGTCTTGGTGGGAAAAAGTACTCACCCTAAGATGACTCAGACCGATAACACGCTTTAGCTAGCGACTTCCACCTGGTATATAAAAATGAATTTATGGAAAAATCCCATAAATCACGCTCACTATTCCGACGAGAAGGGTAGAAATGGTCTCTCACCGAGCTGAATAGTGCCCCACAAATGGAAAGCCCTTACTAAACACCACATTGTAGTTTTTCCAAAATCATACCTATTTGCTGGTGCAGTAGGTTAAGACCTGTGAAGCCGTCTTACATTCTTACGGTTCATGTGTGGAGATGAGATGTATGCCATGGGAGTTTCATGGGTGCAGTAGCTTGGTTGTCCCATATAAGTGAGTGTCATGGAGGGGAGCCAGTGGGGTCAAGCTACTAGTCATCCGCCTTGAATATGCATAGCTGGAGAAATTCAAGTAAGAACTCAACAAGTATTGTCCACAAAGCCTAGGTTGTAAATGATTTTGGTCTTAACAGTTCTATCATCACAAACTGAAAATACATTGATATTTGTGCTTGTTTTTGTTTTATTCGTCAAAACACTTGATCTACAAAACGGAATCAGTCAGAAAACAATCTTCAAAAAAATGCAACTATCAACAAAAGTTGCAACTGACAATTTAAACACTGCATCTATCCTAGCGATTCACAGTTGTTAGGGGAAACACTGCATGTGTCTATCAAAAAGTCTTCTTTTACACAGTCCAAGTATTACGAGCCACAACTATCAAACTTTGAGTCGCATGTGTATATGCAAGCTGCATCTGTCATTGGAAATCCCGCATGTGTCTATCAAAACAAAAAGTCTATTTTTACAGTCTAAGTACTACAAGTTGCAACTGTCAAACTTTCAGTCGCATGTGTATATACAAGCCACATCTATCAAGGGAAAAATCGCATGTGTCTATTAACAAGTTTAGATTCATAGAGTTTTTATTTCGAGTTGCAACTGTTACCGTGAGCCGCATCTATCAAAACATAAACCACATCTATCACAAGTCCAAATCACCAGTCAACATTATAAACTAGGTTTTAGTCAAATCACTGCATGCACAATTTTAAACCGCATCTAATAGGTGAAGCGCATTTGACTGTCAACAGAATAATTAGCAAACTGCAAATCGAGTCTGAAATATAACAATCATTTTCACTTTTGTTTCTTAAGATTAACCTTGGACAGAAACTGAAATTTTTTTCTAAAAAACCTTGCATCATTAGGTGTCATATACGTCTTAGTCGCAGTCAACGTCTTAGTCATAGTCATCCTAAGTTGCATGCATATAGATACTTCCTAGGAAATTTCATATCATATAATAGATAACTTTCCTCATCATTGGATACGTTCATGTTCTGATTTGTCATAATCATTGAACCTAATCACTTTAGTCCTATTTGTGAATCTTTCCAACTCAATAGTCTAGTTTGGGAAATTCATCTTGTCAACTATCTTTGTCCTACAATCAGGTTCCTTGGTCAAATTAAAATCCTTGCATGCATTCATTCCATAGGTGGTAGGTTATACCCCTTTTTAGAATCATTTACTGTCATATTCTACTAAAAACAAATCATATTGTTCGTCCTATCATACGTCATCTTGGTATACGCCATTTTAGAAATTATTTTTTAGCAACATCCTTTATTGTCAGAAAATCCAAAAACATAAGCATAGTCTACATTACCCCATTTTGAGCAAGTTTTCATGGTCGAAACAAGGTCTCAAAAGAAACAAAAATCAATGTTGGACCCTAGCAAATTTTTCAATCCTTTCACAAATCAACCATCAGGGAAAGAAAGACCACATAGACCTTTGCTTGGAAAACATGTCACTCGGGACACACATGGACAAATTTACATTGAGGACATAGATGCAGCAGTACAAGATCCTGAATTTGCATCCTTTATGGATGAGTGTTTGGAAAATGATCCCCAACGATGTCTAGAAAAGTTGCTAGCAAAAGGTTCCAAACTACCAATAGGATTTGATGTTCATACTTTGCAAACACCACCTATTCAACCAACACAAACTATGACGTCAAGTTTTTCTATTCCCCAAATCACCGTAGCAATACCAATTGGCATACCAACTCAAACATCATCAATTGTGAACCCAACCCATTTCAACATAACACTAGGTTTACAATTTACTGCGGGAGCAACTTCATCAAGCCCCTTTGGCACCAACACGACTGGTAAAAGATCCAAATTTGGCATGAATATTCATATACCAAATCAAAACACGCAGACAAGAAATATTCCCAATCCAAATCAGAACACGCAAACTGGAAATATTCCCAATCCAAATCAGAACATACAAATAGGATATATTCCCAATCCAAATCAGAACACATAGACAAGAAATATTCCCAATCCAAATCAGAACACGCAAACTGGAAATATTCCCAATCCAAATCAGAACATATAAACATGATATATTCCCAATCCAAATCAAAACACACATACATGAAATATTCCCAATCCAAATCAAAATATGCAAACTAGAAATATTCCCAATCCAAATCAGAATAGACAGACAAGATATATTCCCAATCCAAATCAGAATAGACAGACAAGATATTTCCCAATCCAAATCAGAACATACAGACAGGATATATTCCCAATCCAAATCAGAACATTCAGACAGGGAATATTTCCAATCCAAATTAGAACATTCAAACAGGAAAGATCCCCAATCCGAATCAGAACATTCTAACAATATATATTCCCTTGCCAAATCACAACCCGTCACAAAACATGGCATTTCAAAATATCTACATTGATCCGAACAACACAAACAACTTGTATTTGACACATGTAGACGTCCTCCAAAACCAAATGCAAAATCTTCAACAACAGATGGAAAAAATGTCTACATCAGGCAAACGAACTATCTCAGCACAAGATCTATGTCCATATCCGTTCGACAAAGTGCTTTATATGACACCTTTCCCCCATGGATACATTATACCAAATTTGCCTAAGTATAATGGGAGGAAGAATCCTTTGGAAAACATTAGATAATTCTCAATGACATGCATGGACATATCATATGACCCCATATACTTGATGCGACTATTTCCGCGAACCCTCATAGGGATAGCACTGGAATGGTTTTCTAAATTACCATATGGCATATGATCCTGGGGTGAATTAGCTGAGAATTTTGTCGACCAATTTTCTTTTAAAATAGACAATGAAGTAACAATAGCAACCTTGTGCCACACGACACAAGAAGACGGTGAAACTTTCACCACTTTCTTCCAAATATGGAGAAGTCTAGCTAGCAAATGTCCAATTGAAATACCCAAAAAATAGGTCACAATATTCCTTGAAAACATCGTTCCAAAACTGAGAGGTGACTTATGGCTACATTGTTGTACTTCATTCCTAGACTTGGTTCAAAATGGCATCATCCTTGAAAGGGGACTTATCGACAAAGGAGAAATAAAAGTACTAGGCAAAAACCCAGTTGTTCAACATCAAAACGCACCTAACGATAGAAACAAATGTTGGTCTAGAAACAAAAATGTTACGAATGACGAAATTGTTGATGCTAAAACCATACATATGGGACCAGTTATCACACTTAAAAGTTACAACCAAAATCTAGACACGATGAATAGTCTAGATCAAAAAACCAATTATTTCCAAAATTCACAACAATGACCACAAAGGAGATTTCATACACATGAATTTACCCCTTTGGGGCAACCAATCGAGACATTTTTCAAAGAGTTGATTAAACATAATCTCATTAAACCTTTGGAACCATGAGAATATGATCTTGGACAGTTTAAACCTTCATGGTGGGACGACAATGCCTATTGTGACTATCATCACACAAAGGGACACAACCTACAACAATGTCGACAACTAAAGAATATTATACAAGACTTTATTGAAAACGGAACCATAGAGGTCAATGGGTAGAAAAATACTAACAACAATGATCATAAGGTCTTCATAGACCCATTACATGACCACATGAAAGGAAAAGCCTCTAGTTCAGGAACCAAGAATAATCCATCAACCAATTATACCAATACCAAGTATGAATATGGTAAAGGAACGATTATAAATCACCTCCGAGCTGCAAACTAAAATGTCAATACCATCGTCATTAAGAAGCACCTAGAATGTGTTGTAAACACACTAGGTCCTTCTTCTGAGCCACCTACACAAACTTCCAAGTTTAGATACAATCTCCTTGATGAAGTGACCAAAACCCCCGCATAGATATCCATTTTGGAACTATTGACTTTATCACCTGAGCATCGAGCCATTCTCAACAAAGCTTTATAGAACACAACTGTTCCTACAGACTTAGATGTCAATCGTTTTGAAGAAATGGTGGGATATTTAACCAACTTGCATCATGCCACATTTTCCCAACAAGATTACTCAACCGAGAAGTCTGATCATAATGACCATTACATGCCGAAGTCCTAGTCCATAAAACCAAATTCAGATGAGTCTTGGTAGACAAAGGAGCATGTTTGAACCTGTGTACCCTAAAATTGGTTAAGGCATTAGGATTCTCAGAAGAATGCGTAGACACCTCTAAAAGTATAGTCATTAAGTCTTATGATGATGAGGAAAGATCACCCAAAGGATTTGTCACACTTTGTATCAAAATTGGCCCAACAATTATGAACACCAGCTTCCAAGTCTTGGATCTCACCCTTCCGTACAACCTATTATTAGGTAGACCTTGGATAAACGCAATGAAAGTCGTACCTTCAACATATCACCAATGTCTTAAATTCCCGTATAATGGCACCGAGATCACGATTGATGGTCATCTCGATCCTTTTCAATATTGTACAAGCCTAAGGGAAATTCCACAACGACAGGTACTAGTTAACCAAGAAGCTTCGTCATCCACTTTATCCCTATACATTGACCCATCACATCTTACTAAGTCCATTTCATTCAAACCACCATCAAACAATCCTAAGGTCGAGATCCAAGACAAGGGTTGTGGCGAATATTAAATAAAGGCATCATACTGTGTCAATCAACTGGTTCCACCTAAGGCATATGGCTTACCCATGGCAGATAGAAGACTATCAGTAGTCACATTTTGTGTTCCCCCTAAAATGACATTGACCAAATGGGGAGAATTAAGTGAAGAAATTATGGATCAAGGTCATATTACCTCTTAGTTGTATCAAGAAGACAATGAATACCCCTTGCCATATATTCAAATAGCTAAGGACCAATATGGAAAAGGCTTTAAGATAATGCAGAAAAAAGGCTATGACAGGCACAGTGGGTTAGGACTACATCAAAATGGAAGGACGAAACCGATCACTATCTCACCATGACCGAAATACCTAGGGCTAGGGTTTCAGCCACTTAGAATTGAGTTTCCTAGTACTTCATCACCACTTCAAGAGGAAGAGTGTGCTTATGCAGACATTGCGATATCTCACAAACCACTTCCCTCAGTTTACGATGAGTCTCACGAACCACTTCCCCCAGTTTACGATGAATCTCCCAACTGGAGCGATTGTGAATGGGATTCTTTTTCCTCTACCAGTACCATGAACATAGATGATCTCTTTGGAGAATTGGACCTAAAGATAAAACCTGTACCAAAACCATCTAGTCCCCATCATAGGAAGCACTTGTCTAAAGAAGAATGGCATAAACACTATTATTGGGAAACCCTTGATCATGCATCTTGGGCACCTATCAAACCATTTTCTAACGACTCAGCCCTTACGATAGTCTCCCAATAGAGTATACCTACCTATAGGAAAAAGAACAAGAAGGAGTTAATCCAAAACTTCTTTGATCATGTCAACCACTCTATATTCACCTTGCCAGCTGCTACCTTTAATAACTCCGATGATGACATGCCTCTCATATATCCTGAACTTATTGACTTGGATCAACAAGGTACACCCATCATAGATACATTCAAGAATGACAAAGCAATTGCTGAGTTCATGGGACTTCAAGAAGGCATGCCAAGAGGGGATAATAAAGATGGTTTTACCATAGACTTGGATGACAAAGCATATTTTGGGGAGTCTATTTACACCTCTAGTCATAAAAGTGAAAGTAAAAAGAAAAATGATGAAAACAAGAAAAAAGATGAGTCCCTAGGTGAAAACCGAAAGGCACCTTTGGACGAAGAAACAGTCAAAATAAAGGACGTATTCGAGGGGAAAAACCTCTCTGAGGCAGCCAAGGATAGAGTTTTAAATATTCTCCCTGTTGAATAGGAAAATTCACCGATGCTAGTAGAAGAGTCTATTACAGTCAATATAAATATAGAAGAAAACCCTCAACACATATACTTTGCAACATCATTGACAAAGGTAGAACAACGTGAGTTTAAGGAATTATTCGCAAAGAGATAGATAAAATTTGCATGGTCATACGTTGACATGCCTGGGCTAGATCCAGACCTTATATTGCACCATCTACCATTACAACTAGGTATTAAGCCATTCAAATAGAAGTTAAGGAAAATGCATCCACAAATTTCTGTACTGGTCAAAGGAGAACTTAAGAAACTCTTGGATGTTGGATTTATAAGAATTGTAGACTATGCAGACTAGATTTCGAATCTTGTGCCAGTGACTAAGCCAACTGGGGGCATCCACATTTTCATAGACTTTAGAGACATCAACAAGGCATGTCCTAAGGATGACTTCCCTTTGCCAAAGATAGACATGATAATAGATCTTACAGCAAGATATGAGATGCTATCCCGCATGGATGGTTTCTCTGGATATAACCAAATCAAAATCACAGCTAAAGACCAACATAAGACAACTTTCACGTGTCCATGGGGCATATACTATTGGAATGTTATGCCTTTGGGCTTAAGAACGCAGGAGCTACCTATCAAAGGGAAATGACTACAATTTTCCATGAATTTGTACACACTCTCATGGAAGATTATGTAGATGACATTATGGATAAATCCAAAATAAGGGCAAATCATTTGAAGATTCTAGACAAGATATTCCAGAGGCTAGAGAATTACAACGTCAGGCTAAATACGAAGAAGTGTGTCTTTAAAGTGAAATCAGGGAAACTTCTAGGGTATATCATTTCCAGAAGAGGCATTGAAGTAGATCCAAAGAAGGTAAGAGATATATTATAAATGCCTCCTCCTGTCAGCATTGGTCAACTAAGAACACTACAGGGAAGATTATAGTCCATCAGGCGTTTCATTGTAGAATTGGCAGATAAAATATACCCATTTCAACATTTGCTAAAGAAAGGAGTACAATTTGTGTGGAAACCTAAATGTTAGGAAGATTTCCAATAGATCAAGGATTACTTGCTCACTCCACTTGTCCTAATGCCACCTACAGATGGAAAACCATTAATACTATACATTTCAACAACTCAATCAGCATTAGGAGCTCTTCTCGCACAACACGATGATCAAGGTCATGAGAGAGAAGTATACTACATTAGTCGTACCTTGGTAGGATATGAATTAAACTATAGAAACATAGAATGTGCCTGTCTTGTGGTAGTCTTTTCTACTCAAAAAATTGGGCAATATATGCTCAATCGCCAAATAATGTTGGTCGCAAAGATTGATCCCCTCAAATATCTCCTAAGGTAACATTAACAAGCCAATTGGCTAAATGGGTTATGATACTTAGCGAGTATGACATTAAATATGTGGAGAGGAATGCTATCAAAGGAAAAATGATTGCAGATCAATTAGCAGATGCACCCACGAAGGTAGACCATCCTTTAGTGGCAGATTTTCCTGACGAATTTATCTTTAACATTGACACTAGAACCGAATGGAAATTATACTTTGACGGGTCACATACACAATGTGGTTTAGGAGCAGGTATTCTATTTGTTACACCTCGAGGTGACACCATTCCTAAATCATTCAGGATTTCTTTCCCTTGCACCAACAACATAACAGAGTATAAAGCCTTAGTGACATGATTAAAAATGGTAGCACAGTGGAAGATTAAGAGTCTACATGTTTTTGGTGATTCTTAGCTAGTAGTCCGACAAGTAAATGATGATTATGAGACTAAGGATGAGAAAATTTCCCCCTACAAGTGCATGGCTGACAGTTTCAACTAGTAATTTGATGATATTTCCTTTAAACAAATACCACATATTCAAAACAGGGCTACAAATGCTATGGCAATTGTGGCTTCCTTATTGGATATTCTGAGTAACATGCCTAAGTTTGAGTTTTTGGTTGAACAACTGTTGGTCCCCGCCAATGATGTCCCCGATTCTGCGATGGTGTGTACAATTTTTGGTCCTACTTCCCCTTGGTATAAAGACATATTCAATTATCTAACTGACCAAACCTTACCTCTAGATCTGTCAAATAACCAACACTGAACCTTTATCCGTAATTTAGCTAAATACACCATCATCGAAGCTACCCTGTATAGACGTACCATAGATAACGCCCTAATGAGATGTCTTGATGCTAAAGAACCACAAACAACTTTGCAAGTGGTGCACGAGGGTATATTTGGATCCCATTCGAGTGGTCCTACTTTAGCCCATAAGATTATGAGATTAGGTTATTGTTGGCCTACCATGGAGAAAGACACATATATCTTTGTAAAGAAATGTAGATAATGTCAGATACATGGAGATTTGATAAGAGCACCAACACAGGAGCTTCATCTGATTACATCACCATGGCCTTTTTCCTAATGGGGACTTGACCTCATAGGTAAGATACACCCTCCATCATCCAACGACCATAAATTCATCATAATCGCCACCAAATACTTCACCAAATGGATCGAAGCTATTCCCATGACCTACATCATTGACACGCAAATATCCAAGTTTATCTTAAACTATATTATTTGTCGGTATGGTGTACCCCAATCCATAATCACAAACAATGGCCACCCATTCAAAAAACAAGAAGTACGCGATATATGTGAAGAGTTCCATATAAAACATCATTTTTCCACCCCATATTACCCACAAGGTAATGGCCAAGCTGAGGCATCTAATATAACCATTGCTAGAATCCTAAAGAAGACTGTCAATGACGCTGGCCGTGACTAGCACCTACAACTAAATCCTACCTTATGGGTTTACCACATGAGCATCTGTACACCCACTGACGCCACTCCATATTCCCTAGTATTCAGATTTGAAGCTATCTTACCTATTGAGGTTGAAATTCCTTCCCTGAGGGTATCCTTGAAAGGTCACATTGACGATGAAGAATACTGTGTACCCAGACTACAAGAGCTAGAATTACTGGATGAGCGAAGACAAAAAACACTAGACCATTTGCAAGGATATCAGAAATGTCTTCATTGAAGCTATAATAGGAAATTTCTAAATAGACACTTTGACATTAGTGACCTGGTTTTAATGGAGAATCCCAAGAATCAAGATGAAAGGGAAAAGTGAAGAAAGTTTGAACCTAACTGGTTAGGGCCTTATATTGTCACAGAAGCTTTTGGATTAGGAGAGTACCAACTCTCTATTCCTAAAGGAGAGCCACTTTTGTCAACAATCAACAACCTCCATCTAAAAAGGTTCTATGTGTAGCTTCTGAGAGTCTTTTGTCTTAACGAGAAAAATACAAAAAAACAAAAAAATGGTTACCTTGATGAAAACCAGGCAAACATGCATCTTTGTAACACCAAGAAATATATATATATTGGAAAAACAACAAAAAAAGTAAAGAGAAATAATCCATCCAATAGTGAAAACTGCTTTGGTGGCGCTATGGATAAGTACCATGGTGAAAACCTGGAAAACAAGTGCCATGTGTAGTCAAACTCACTCTTTCGTCTACCACCATTCCAATCGGAATTTTGCACCATCCATCATAGTAAATGGTTGTCCTATCCATTAATTGAGATGATCGACATCTAACGTCCATTCCATTCCCCACTCCATCTCACATGTCTTATTCCCGATTGGGGGAAAATCCTTGTTTTGTGCCATGAAGACCTTGTACATAGTATTACACCATTAGAAAATGTCTTGAAAAAATCCAAAAACATTAGAAAACTTCAAAAACACAAAAAATTAAAAAATGTCAAAAAATACCAAAAACAGGGTCAAGTCAGTCATATCAAGTTAGTCATGTTAAGTCATTTGTAGACATAGTCGAACTATGTTGTCTCTGCAACTAGGACATAGGCAAGGCCATCAATCGATGTGCCCCTGAGGCATTAGGTTTGTTTATCTAATTTTTCATGAATCACACACATTAAAATCATGACTCTTTGTACATTCAAAGTCATTGGTTGTGTCGAACTACAATGTCTCTGCATGTACAACGTAGGCAAGGCTAATCAATTGATGAGCTCTCGAGACTGCACTAGGTCGGTCCAATAGGGTTCATTCACATTCACTATCACATGCCTTCCATATCATTAGCTTAAGTACATATCTTTAGTCAATTTTGTCAGTTAAATTTTGGTCAAACTACGAGGTCTCTGCGTGTACTACATAGGCAAGGCTAATCAATCGATGAGCCCCCGAGGTCACATTAGGTTAGTCTTTTAGGGTATCATCTCATGTCATACGCTTTCAACACACACACTTTTTAATCAGTCAAAGAATCAAAACAAGGGAAATATGTCAAAGTCATCAAGTCAATACCAATCACATTGTCAAAGTGATCAACTTATGTCTTAGCAAGATATGTCTTTTTAGTCAATAGACGTCATCAAATTGTCATAGCCTCATGTAGCTTGTCACATCAACTTCATCAGGCTCCAAAATCTTATACAACACGTGTCTTTTTGAAACCAGGCTTTGTCATGCCTTATACAGATAGTCACCAAGTCGAAACTAGACTCAATGTCTTATGCGGTATGTGTCATCCCTCACATTACGCTATGTCAAACATAAAACAATCAAACAATCCCACAAGATCAAGTTTTGGCGAATAATTTTATTTGGCTTTATGACATTATATCTTATTTTGTCTTATCTTTTTGTCAATTTGTGAATTTAGTCTGGTTACTAGCTTTCTCGAGGATGTCCCTTGAAGGATTTAGAGAAGCAAGGATGTCTTAGGACTCTTTTTATTTGGCTATTGTCTATCAACTACCTTTTTACATTGGTTTTTGAGTCATGTAACTAGTTTCCTCAAGGACGTCCTATCAAGGATTTAGAGGAGCAATGACGTCTCATGACCCATCTTTTATTTGTTTGCTATGTGTGGTTTGTTACGACAAAACTACTAGGGCAATCTTGTCCTTAGTATGAGTTAAGACACTCCTTGTCTACGATTGTCTGTTTTTCACAAATGAATGACTTTGTACACTATGGTCTATCTCATATCATGGTGTGTACTATCCATTTGTGTCATGTCCCGCCCAATGATGATAACAACCAAGCATAACATATTTGGCAAAATATTGAAGATCATATGTTTTTCAATCAATCAACCTCCCTTATTTCTTACTAACATTTTAAATTCATTCATGCTAAAATTTATTTTCCAACATAATGATAACGTCTTGTGGCACAAAAAAAACATTAGATAATCTAAATTTGCATACATTCTATAAATATTTCATACAGTTACATTGCATTTCAAACATATAGGAATATATTTATGAAATCATTGCATAATAGGCATCCCATCATCATACATAATGGAAAAATTACATGTACATTTCACCATCACATATACATAACATCATAAACATTCATTACTTCCATTATGATAAGTAAATAAAGACATCCATAACATCATAGACTGCATAAACTCATCACATGTAGAAGCATTCATTCATAACACATATATATCATCTAGGAAACATAATCTTATAGAAACAAATGCATCACCATAAAATAGAATTGCATATCATACAAAAGCCACCAAAATCATATATATATATATATATATTTCTCAAAATAATGTGTCATAGTACAATGTCAGAATGTATCCATAAATAAAAACATGCTCGCAGGCTCTATGATCAAAAACCAGTGTCTACATGTATAACAACTGTCATCATGTCCCATTGCCACTACTATCCCATGGTGAAGGTGGCAGAAACTGCCTCGAAGGTGTTCTTTATGAGGTGGAAGGCCTGTCATACAGACCTATCCTCGGTGGTCCTACCACACCCTCTGTACTTTGTGTCCTGGTATGACTCCTGCTCTGTGATATCTGGTTGTGAACCTTTGAAAAGCTAGGAGCTCATCTCTCTACTTGTACCACTGACTCATATAAATCCTTGTAATATGACACCCTCTCTATGGATCTGACTAAATCTCGTACCATGCCATCATATGAAGACCCACTGATCAGGTGTCTGACCTCAGTATACTGCTGCTCAGTCTCCTATCTCTGAGCTATGGCCTGATCCCTCTCCATGAGTGCATTGTCTCTCTCTGCATGAGCACTATCTCTCTCTGCATGAACACTATCTCTCTCTGCATCGGCACTGTCTCTCTCTATCTGCATGGAATCAAGCTCTGTGGTCATCAGTCTCAGTCTCTCCTCCATGGCCTCCCTATCACCATCCCTAGGGGCATCATCCTCCCATCTCCCCTCCATAATCTGATCTCTAAGCTCTCTCTCCTGCTCCTCCATAGGTGCCTCCTCCTCAACATCGTCCTCCCCATATCCTGCCAGAATACCTAGAGGATCTATATCCATATCCATATCCTCATCCTCTATGAAATCCTCTCCCCCAATATCCACATTAGCTAGCTCCTCTACAGCTACCTCCTCAACAACATGCTCATCTCTTACTTGTGCATCAGCTCCACCTCTGATGTCCAACATCGGTACATCCTCTACCACTACCTCTCGGATAGGTGAAATTCCACCTACCCGACCCCCTCTCCACCCTCTTCATCCTCACCTCCCACCTTTGCCATCATCCCCACCATCCCTCCCTCCAACTCTACCACCTCTACCTCTTTGTCGTCCTCTCATTCTTGTGCCTCATCTCTCAACTGGTGTTAGCTGATCCGAATCTGTGTAAGGAATTAGACGATGCTCTACCCACCATGCGTCATATGCAGCTATCATCACTGGATCTACTGCTTCGTCTCTCCATCCCCACTATATTGGTTGTAAAGCTTGTATCTCTTCCTCTACTGTAGCAATAGGAATCATGGGCCCCCAATATGGAACCTCTCTAGAAGAATTAGAAAAATCTGCTCTACTCCAAGGCTCATCCTGAATCTCTCCAAACTGTCTCAAAACTCAATCTGGCAAGTGTCTCTCTATGATGTGCACACTCAAAATAGTCCTCCCAATCAGGTATTGTTTCTGTCTACAATATGGAAAATGTTTATCCTCATCGGACCACTGCTTCTAGTCCATGTATGGTCTCCAAGTGAACTCATCTAAAATGTTGAGTGCATGTCTCCAATATCCAGTATCTCCCACATGGCTCTGAGTGATGTTTCCCATGTACCAAAAAACATACGGAGATCTAGCCTGTCGCTCTATAGTAACTGGAGGAAAAAAATAAGCTATCCTCTACCATGCCTAAACCAGCAGCAGAGTGGTCCCACAACTCATTGACTGTGCATCTCTGTATGCAATATCATGAAGACTAAAATACAACATCCCTAATAGACACAGACCCCGGGCATACACGGTCTCTCTCTCTAGCATACCCACTAACATCTCTCCCCATCCAACTAGAAAACCATGACCCCGTCGACCTGGTAATACTATCCCACCTATCAAAGTACATAGTATACAGTCAATCCTCTTGTATTTTTTTCCAACACCGGCCATCTGATGTCATAATTCTCAATGCCAAGCCTACTAATATCGTCAACCTGATAAAATCTGGCTAGCTCAGTCAATCCACGCTGGGTATCATACATCACCCACTCTCCTCTGATCGAAAGTCTAAGTATCCTATACACATCCATGTGACAGTCGCCTCCCCAGTTGGCATATGAAATGATGATGTCTCGAAGTTCCATCACTCACACAACGTGGTGAGCATCCCTCTATTTTCCCGAATGGTGGGCATTGAAAGACAATAACGAAGACCAAGTCTCCACAATAGTTGTATCTCTATACTACTCAGACGATCTCTCTGATCGAAAGTGTCAGGACGTGTCTCCCGCGTGTAAATAGGATCTAATACAACCTGCATTTCAACCACGATGTCAATATTTTCAAAAACAATTCCTTAGAAATTTTTTCCAAAATTTTTCCAGCCAAATGCGGCTCACTTTTATGGATTTGGTGCATTCATACAAATGTGTTGCAAGACAATGCATTTGCAATGCATATTCCATATGTGTTGCACATTACCAAAAAAATTTCTATCTATTACACATGTGATACATAAAAGAAAATGTGGTGCATTTCCTATAACCTATCTAACTGATGCATATGTGTTTCACTAATGCAAATGTGATTCACTAACCTACATGCGTATATTCCTAATGCAGATGCGTTCCAAACATACATATGCGGCTCACTAACCTACATGTGTATATTCCTAATGCAGATGCATTCCATACATACATATGCAGTGCATTATACCACAAATGTGTTTAATGCCTAAAATGCCTATCCTAGCTTAGGCATGTTTTAGCATATGCATGGTTCTGTAGTCAAATGCAGTGCATACGACAGAATATGCATTGATCCTGAAAGATCGCATATGATTATTAAATTTTAGAGGCCTAAAACTACGTGCAAAAATAACTTTCAAGAGTTAATTTTTGGGTATATACCGATGGTCCTACGTCAGCTGGCCGCCTGAAGGTCTGGATCTGATATCCTCAATACGCAGTGTATGGAATGGGAGCCATCTTCATCCACTAGTCCGAGCAAAATCTCAGTTTTCCAAACTCTTTTGGGTGCAAATGAATTGGTTTTCAACCTAATTTTTATTTATAACTAGGGTTTGGGTGGCATTTCTTCTGACCTTGTCTATTGGTCGCTTAACCTTTCAACTTCTCCTGACCCATACCCATCCATATCACATCCAAATTCAATTCCGTCAACTCTATAGCATTTCTGACTATCAAATTGACTTATAGGGAACATTTCTTGATTTTTTTTTGAAATTTTTCAAAAATTTGTCAATTTTCCTGAGGGGGCATACCCTAACTTTTTTCATGTTGGGGCATGATCGGGGCATATTTTCTTTGACACAACGCTGAAACAACATTGTATCAAAGGGGCAAACTATAGACACCGAAAATTGGTCTAGGCCTGCGAACACCACTTTCGACATAATTTTCTAATATCCTTGGTCATGATTAAATAATGTTTATTATTTAATTACATTTCTAACACATATTTTCTCTATTAATTAAATACCCCTTTTTAATTAATTCATTAATTCATAAATGACCTTTATTCAATTTGATTAAGCTAACTAATTAATTCTTCCTTTTTAATTAAATAATTTATTATTAAATTATCTCCTTTGTCATACTTTAACAATAATTAAATATTTATTATTTAATTATTCATTTAACCCCCTTTATCTATAATTAAATATTTATTATTGAATTTATTCAATTCCACCTTTACAACAGTCAAATTAAATAGATTAGCTTTATTTATTTAATTAAGTCTTTCATTAACGAATGTTGAATTAAATTAGCATTTAATTCATTTATTAATTATTTATTTCACATTCTTCTATCATTCAATTATCTAAATCATTCACTCACCTTATGAATCACGATCTATTTTTAAATCCGCCAGTTATCTCCGAGTTCGGTATCTGACTATCTCTACGAGAGGACTCTCTGTCACAACTAGTCAGTTAACTAGTTTTAACTCATGTGCATGAATGCATCTATTAATTAAATTTATTTATTTAATTAATTAATTCATGTATGCATTCAAATTTTTCATCTTTGAGTTCTAACTTTTTCTTTGACATTCAAAGTCTATTTCTTCTATTTTTTGAAGACTCTTAACTAAAGATTAAGATTCAGAACTCTTGTTCTTTCTATTTTTGAATAGTCTTGACACAAGATTAAGTTATCGTTCTAATTTAATATTTATCTTGCAGTCTTTTTCTAACTCATGTTCTAACTAACACACAACTCACATCGCATGACATTCATCAATCTCGTCTGTCAATCTCTCTTTGAATACGAGTTGATCGTTTGAAAACCCAAAATCTATAAAATGGCCTGTCGTTATCATTACTCCTCCTCCCGAAATCATACACTTTTGAGAAGAAAATCATCTTCGATATTTTCCTTAGACATTCAACAAGGCTATGTTTGCATCCATACTAAAAATTTGAGGGCAAGAATACTGAAACAACAAAATGGAGAAGGACAAAACAAGGCTATGTTTGCATCCATACTGAAAAATTTGAGGGCAAGAATACTGAAACAGAAAAATGGAGGACAATTGAGATAATTCGAAGGAGTAGACACATATTCGGTGAGAGCTTTCCAATTGATTTGTTAGCTTAAATATATTTACTTTATTTGTTCTTTTTTGTTTTGATTTAGCTTGTTTTTTAGTTTAGAATTGATCATTGTAATTTGTGCAGCTATTAGCATTAATCTCCAACAAAATCTAGGTCATACAGATTGCATATAGTTCATCAATCATATTAGAATTTATAACGTATCACCATCATATTAAATTAGTTTTTATCATGTTTTGTTCATCTATAATCAATTTTGTTCAATAAAACTGATCGAAACAAGCTCATTATCCAAGGGATTGGAAAAGGGTCGCCATTCCACGTCAATGTGACACCACTCCCCCAATAGGATGAAACTCAATGGCTTAGAATAGATGATTTTCAAGCTTTCATGTTTTAGAATGTTAGTTTTAATGGCTTCTTCACTTTCTTTACATTAAATATCTTATTGGGATTGATGCTTAGTGGATTAAATATGATTCAAATCCATATGGATCAAGTGCAGTTAACATATACTATGCCATTGGTCACAATATGGTAGCTACACATGCCTCTAAGGAGGTAGTTTGGCTATAGAGACTAGGTAATGGCATTGGTTTTGATTACAAGATAGTGAGGATTGGATGTGACAATCGAGTGCCATATGTTTAGCTAAAAAACCTATGTATTATACTCCTACTAAGCATGTTGATTTTTAGTATCACTTTGTGCAAGAAATGGTAGAGAATTGTAAGGTTTTGATCGAGAAGGTTGAAACTTTGGATAATTTTGCATATTCTCTCACAAAGTCAGTGACCACAGATAAGTTCTCTTGGTGCAGGAAGGCCATGGGCCTTGATCACTATACTTGATTATGTTTTACTTGTATCTCATGAATGTAATTGAAATGTATAATGTCAAGTGGGATAATGTTAGGATTGGTGACATTATAATTGTTATCCTAAGTGATTTATGTGTCTCCACATTATTTGGAAAGTGTTCTATGGGACATGAGGGAAAAAATATTTATTATTTATTTTCCTATGACAAATTTTAATTGCATTCAAAGAGGTGGACCCATTACAGTGGAGGTTATAGAGGATCTCGAGAGAATATTCCTCTTGGGTTTCCAAATTTGTGAGTAAGGACCACTTTGGTGTGCATTTCCTTGCATGTTATTTGCATGTTTTCAATGCTCTTGCATGGTTCAGAACCCAGGTTTCCATATTGGTGCATACTCTTGCATGAATCCGCCAGAATAGTTAAGATTTATGGAGCACTCATGTTTGACCAGTTCTGATTGGCTATGGATTAGGCACCCATGTGAAGGCCATGTGATAGTTTAATATTTTATTCTATCTATGGGTTCTCCACTAAGGGGGTGTGGGTTTTTCTAGGTGGTTTTAATTGTTTTTTGGGATACCATTTTTGATATTCTCTCCCACAAAATTTTATATGTTGGAGCCTTGAGATGGTTTTAGAAGATTTTTTTATAGGTTGATAGAGCAATGAAGTGATGTCAGATTACAAAGAGGATTTTTGTATTTATGTACTCCCTTGAAGATTAATACAAACATTGGATCTCTTTGGGTGTGGAGTTTTTTCCTGCAATGGTTTATCCATGTATATCTTGTGTCACTTGTGTTTGATGACTTGTGGTATTACTGTTTTTTCTATGATTCTTGCAATTGTCAATCACATAATCTTTCCATGGTAATCTTGAATATATAATTATATATTTGCAACCACTTTATTAATTTCATATTGCTACAAGTTATACATTTATTTCCAACATCCTCCATCCAAGAAAATAGTGCATGACCGAAAGAAATTTTCCCTTATTTCTCGAGGGACATGCCTTGCACTTGTGCCACTAGGATGGAATTTTTCATCCTTGGGGATTGATAGACATATTCACTGATATCAGCAGTAATTCTTTGGTTCTATTGTTCTAAGAACTTTTCCTAGAGATTAACCCTACAAAATTTCTAAGGAATGTGTGCATCATTACAAGGGAAGCACCATGAATTAGTGTCATCTACTAGGCTATTTTTATTGGAAATGAGTTCCCTATTATGATTGTGTGTTGTGACTTGTAACGGGGTTAGGACTGAGACTATTTGATTTGAAAGTTGAGCTTGATTATTCGCTCGCACTCCTCCTTGGTATTGGTTATGCTGGAAAGGAGGTATATTACCTTGAAAATTCTTGTAAGGTAGATTAGGAGGCACAAGTTTCTACCTTTAAGGTAAATTAATTTTCTAGATAAGGTTGACAACATATTTCTCAAATAACTCACTTTCATGGCTAATGAGGTAGAATCAATTGCATTATATTGCACATTAGTATAGACATACATCAAAGGAGACACAACAGAGGTACTGGGGGAATCTTCTAGGGGTGGAGTGGTATTTTGAGGAATATAGGAATAGGAAGCTAAGGAGGGAGCTTTCCAACATCTAAAAGTTTATTCTTGACTCTAAAAATCAAGTCGTATGCATCTAAAAGGGTTTTTCCACTCGATGACTCAATCATTATGGATATTTTGGAATTAAATGCCTTCAAATAGAAAACAATAGCCATACCTATTGGTATTATAGTTGTCATGGGGATCCTTTGCTAGGTTTTGTGAAACCTAGTTTTGAAATTTCTGATAGCTTCTTGGGGATCTCTTATGATGGTTATCAATTGTTGGAGTAAGGAAGATCGGTCGCCTTTCTTTATAAACTGGTCAAATAAGCTATCTTTGAGTTGATCCCAAGTACCGATTGAATTAGGGGGTAATGATCTATACCACTCAAAATCTTTCCATTTGAAAGAATAAACCTTAATTGTACATTTTTTTGTTACATGATGCACCATGCACATGTATGCGACATCTTGCAAATGTTCCACCGATGTCTTAAAATCTTCTCTTGTGAACTTAGGGAGCATATTTAGAGAATTAGTAGGAATTGGATCCCATGTAGCTAAAGGGATTGGATGAATGATTGGGATTTTGATATTCCATGCTACAAAATTTCTAACAGTCATTGGTGGTTGCACTTATTGTACTTGAGCCTACACTTGCACTTTTTTTTCTCTACTTCTTGTAACTCTCTATCATCTAATAGATACCAATGGGGGTAAGAGTAGTGTGATATTACACACTATAAATTATCTTGTGATAGGTATTTTTCTCATAAAAATTCTTCTAATCTAACTTGAAGTCTTTTCGATCTCACCAAATGTGCCATAAAGAAATTGTTTACCCTGAAATTTGATTCTTAAGAGATGTAGTTCTGGGAAGTTCTGAGGATGTAGGACTAAATTTCTATCCCCATAATGAACTCTAGGATTTTAGAAACCAACTCTTCATTTTAATTTTGTATATGTGAAACTAAAACTATAAAATCTTTCTATAATAATCAACAATTACAATCTCTCAATAAAAATACAAAGAATAATTATATTTTAGACAAAGGAAATAAAATGCACAACAAATGCCAATAGAGAAAAAAATTACGTGTTTAGTCTTTCTCATACAAAAATAACTACTAAGGTCTGAGAAATTATAGAAATCGACTACTATTCTTCGAAGTTTTTTTTTGGTGGTAAAATGATGAACCACAAAACAATGCCACATGATGAGAAATAAATAAGTTCAAAACTAATTGCTGGGAAATGCAATCTCTATCCAAAAATGACTTAAATATATTAGATACAAGGCTTGGACTACAACAACATGAAAATATGAAACTTAAATGAAAATCGAAGAATTAAGTTTCCTTAATATGGAAATACTATGATTAAATCTATCTACTTTATGATGTAAAATAACCAACATAACATGCTTATAAACACTACCTTATGCGAACTTATAACAATAAATAAATAATAACATCATAATAAGATAGTAGAAATGAGGCACAAATCAGAAAAATAAGAGTATCACATAACACAACATTTATGTGGGGAAACCCTTGCGGGAAAAACTCCACCAAGAAGAGAGGCCAAGTATGCATTATTATCAAATAAATGAGATTTCAATACAACCACTTCCATTCTCTTCTTTTCCTCCAACATGGCAGCACATTTTTACCTATGAAAAACCTCCTTATGCCTTAATATGGCCTTGTTCCTGCAAAGTAAAACTACATTCAATTGTTCCTCTCTAATTCTATGTCCAAGAGGCTAATTTTATAAACTTGTGAAGTCATCTAATGTACCAAACAAGGTACCCAAATATGACCTTTCATTCCAAATGTCTCCAACCTTTGGATTAGATCCTCGACATTCAAAAAGACACCATTTTTGGCTCCAATACTTTCCTAGGTCCAAATTTGGCACCCAACCATGAGAGATAAACATTACATTAAATGTAATAAATGATAGAAAAAAGAGTGACACCTATTTCCTCTATTCGAGCACCCGCTTAGAGAATCCCAACAATCACTTATTTATGATTTCCTTTATCTTTTATTATCCCATTCTAGGTGTCCACATGTGGGTACAACAATATTAAATATTTATGTCCACAACCCACCTTTACTGCTACTAGCAGACCCATCACCCCTTATGAGTTTATTACAAACAATGGTGAGATTAATATTACAAAAAAAATTTGCAATTCAACCTAAGTGCTTAGGGACACTCTCCAAGAATGTTTGAACCATGGTATATTACATAGGATTTACAAGTTGGATGACACCTTAATCCTAACATTCTACCACTTGACATCAATATTGTAAATACGCCCATAGGAATCACAAACAAGGGAAAATCATCCCTTAGCCAAACATGTACCATCTAAATATACATCATGCTCTCATGCTTCAAAAAGATACCTACAAAAGAAACCATGATAATTTTTGCAAGGTATGTACCCTTGGTCTCCTTGTGTTGTGCAACACAAAGCTCGAGTTCATGACATGGCTTAATTGCCTCATGTGGATTCATTAAATCTGGCAGTTGTATCAGGAATTAATAGGTTGATCTTTTGGTGCAATGACAACCATATGTGAAAAAATTTGTATCCAAGTCTAGGTCAAGGGTTTGAATTCCTCACTTACACTAGGGGGGATTGTTGCAAGGTATAGCGCAGTGCTCAGGTTTGTGACATGGCTTAACTGTCTCCTATGGATTCATTAACTTTGGTGGTTGTATTAGGCATTAATGGATCGATATTTTGGTGCAACGACAATTGTATATGTAACAAATAACCACCATAAAGAAGAAAAACTCCTTGCATCCTCCAATATGCCACCTATGGGAAAAATGAACATGCCAAAGTGAAACATATCAGGCATCATTGAAAATTGCACCAATATTTACATGAAAACAAGCATCAAATTTAAATGATAACAAAAGCTTTGATTACTTGCCTTACTCATACCACTTGGAATAGAAACCACAACAAATTTGAACTCATCCAAGGTAACCATACCTCAAACCAAGGTATACCAAACATAGATATATCTTCATACCATCAACATACCAACCTAAAATTTATAATCAATTATCTTTACATCCATCCTCCTATCTCAATGCAACATACCAATGAACAAATGACCATATACAAGGCCAACTAACAAGTCTGCATAAACATTGAAATAATCTTGTGGATATAGACAGTCCATATTCAAGTTATCCCATTGCAAGAAAGTGGGTAGCTAGTCCACAACATGCATAGCTCGTATATTCAAATCCAATTAAACATGAAAACTCGTCATCACATCAGTAACGAGCATACCAAGATATCATATAGGATAATTAGACATATATCCAAAAACTCCCACTTCCTGAGTAATATCAAATCTAAAAATAGATCAAGGAATATCAAGTAGATATCTATAGTACTTCACATAGAGGATGTGGCTAAATCCTCTATTAAATAGTGTCAAGGAAACATACGATGATATGAAAATATTGAAAACAAATATGTTGCAATAAATCTCTCACCATTAGTCTCCATAGCTCTGCCAAGTTCTTCACACTCAACCATGTGGAACCAAACATCCAAGAAGAATACCATGACCAAAGAGACAACTTTCAAATCAAACCATATCCTTGTTCCACACTAACATGTACCAAGTTGTGTAATGTAAGATCTCCTTCACCATTCCCAATTTGAAAGGATATCAACATCTAACATTCAAATCAAATGAAAACATAATAGCAATAGATGTAAACCTCTCAAACTGAAGGTAGATCAAACCAACCAATGATTCCCACAACAAATTGAATATTCCCAAAGCCACAAACCATTTATTCTACCTCTCAAAATAAGTCCTTATAACTAGATCCATAGCTCAAGACCAAAACAAGGAGAACAATAAAAATCCATAAACCATGCATCTTCTTCATAAAACGTCTTCAAAATGTTTATATTCAAGACTAACTCATATTAGAAGACAAGATACAAAGTAAGAATGCATTTGATAATCAAGTGATAATTACCTCTTAGATTATTCACTTTTCAAGTAGACAAAGAGTGGGATACAAGATTTTCCTACTTACACAACACCAAGCAATGAAAATCTTCTCTTCAAGTCCATAACTAGGTTTAGGCTCCTTGGTCTTTCTATTGAAATCTTCGTCAAAGAGTAACCATCTCAACATATGATCCCTTAAATAAGATCAATATATTAACTGAGAGGGGGGTGAATCAATAGATACCAAAACTCTTGTCCTTACAAACATTTATGCAGATTACTTCCTTGACTCCAATTACCTCATGTAGAATTTTTCTTTTAGCTCTTACTAATTTTATGTAGAATAATTCATAAGCCCTTAATGTGTAGATTAATAATACAAAAAGACATAAATATGCATACACAAAAAAGCATCACATAACACCATATGTACGTAGAAAACCCAAGATGGGAAAAACCATGGTGGCTAAGTTTGCTTGAGTCTAATGCTCAAATCCAGCATCACAATCCAAATCTAAGTTACAAAGTTTTAGGGCCACAACCCAAGGAAGCATCAACTACCTAATTTAAAAGAAACCACTTCAAGGATGCAAAAACACCCTATTTTAGGAGCCACAACTCCAAGGAGAATAAAATCCCCTAATTTGAGCCACATCTTAGTACAATGATAACAATTTCAAATATGCATAGACTTGGTTCTACAAAACCTATAATGCATCATTACATTCTATACTTTGTTGCACATACTACAACTCACACCCTACTGCTCAAGTTGTGCTCTCACCAACACACCCCTGCTCTGTACTCTCTCTTATGTGCACAAAAATTCAATGTTCTATCTTTATCCCTCTCTTTCTTCTCTTCTACACTTTCACATATACTCACCTAGATAATTATCTGCATTATAGTCTAGGTTTCTTTTTCTTGCTCTGTCTGCTATAGCTCAACTATACATTACTCTATTTAGTTCTCTCTTTGTTTGTAGACTACACTCACTGCCCTCCCATTATAGGTTACTCCAAAATATACCATTCTCTGATTGTCTTCCTTTTTACTTAGCTCCACCGACCTACAATCTCTACCTTGAGATATGCATCACCGTCCAGATTGTCCAATCTTGTTACATGCATTACATCACCACTAAATTCATCTGTAGGGTTTCCATACTTTCTATCTTCACCAACAACCTTCCTCTACTTCGAGCCACTCACAAATAATTAAATAAAGATTAAACACTTTATTGATTAATTGCCATATTCTCATGTTTAATTTAATAAACAATTTCTATAGTTTATTTTATTAAAATATTTATCCTTGTTTTGCTAATTTAAATAAATCAAAAATATTTAAATAAAGGCATAAGGAATATTCCTCTATATTTCCTCAAAATTGAATTAGATATCCTATGTCTAATTTATGTCAAAATTATGTCAAAATTAATGCTTTGAAACTTCACATGAAGTTTTGGAGACAAATTAGAGACAAATTCCAAATTTATCTCTCAATCCTCCTCCATCAATCTTTCCTCTTCTCTTGCCTAGTGTTTTCATGGGTAGAGACAATCTCCAAATTTCTCTCAATCTCCTCCATATTTCACCATTCAATCCTCCAGATTAAATCCAAGCCTCTCTTTGCCATCCCTATGCATTTCTACAACCAAGAAATCAATAAATAAAGCCTCATTCAACCAAGAAAAGGATCCCAGGTTATCAATTTTACTCTGCAGAAAATTCATCAAGCATCCAACATTCAACCATCAAGCATTCAACATCCAAGTATCAAGCATCAAGCATCAAGTTTTCATATCATGGTTGCCTCATGTAGCTGCATTTCTTAGTTTTCATGTCAATTCATATTGCATTAGTTTCTTTTGATCATATACATATTATCAACATCCTTCTCATTCTCTGAATTGTCATTTTAACAATCATAGTGCTCACACGATCTGAGAGCCACAATGATTTAATAAATATTTGGAGATAGAGAGCAATATGACGTTTTTAGTAGATTATTGTTTTAAATTAGTTTAATTTTTCTTGATCTTTGATATAATGTCATATTAAGAAGTGTTTTATTTGTTTCTCCTTATTCACACTTAAAATTTGGCACCCACCGTGGTGCAATAACCCCATATTTTTATCAATTTTTATGAAAAGTGTCGCGCAGGTTTCCGACGTGTTCTATTTTAGCGCTTTTTGTCAAAAACTATAGCACATCCATGGAAAAATATAGCTGTTTCGTGCTCTGTTTCTGCACTTACGTGATACTATAGCGTCAAAAATTTCTACACTTTCAACTCTAGCACTTCCATGACCTATTTCAGCGCATCGGTAACCCATTTCCAAAAAAATTGATTTAGGGCTTTCGTGACAAAATTTGGCACTTCGGTGCTTTTGATTTTAGTGCATCAGGTAAAAGTTACAATGCTTCAGTGGACTATTTTAGCACTTTTGTAAATTCAGTCTGGATGCGACACGACCGCGACCAGATTTTAATTTTTTTTTCAGAGTTAGAATAAAATTTACCAATCCTAGGGTAGCCACTTCTGGTTTCTAAAAATTTATTAATCCTAGGATAGCCACTTCTGGTTTTTAAAATGTATCAATCCTAGGGTAGTCATCGCACTTTTTTACAGTATCGATTAAAAAGAACATCTTGATTTTTGTGAAGCAAAAAATCTTCACATAGATTAGAAAATTATCTTTTGGGGCTTAAAATAAAGAAAACTTATATGTTGTGCTTGTGTGGTGACTAGGATTATGCTCTCCCCTTAACTAGGTGATCAAAGCGCCAGATTCATCTTTATTTCATGCTATTTACGCATTATTAAATCCTTTAGAAGGCCTCTCATAGTGGGGAAAAGTACTCACCCTACGGGAATGACCTAAGTGGGAATGCCTAAAGCCAAGGATTCCAACCCACTATAATCAAAATGCAAGTTGTTGATGAAAGACCAACTTGACGGTAGTGAGCAAGATAACCATCCCCAAAATCTTTGTTCTAAAGATTCGAAGGTCTCTTGAGGGAGTTTATCAATTGTCGCACCACATGAAAGCCCTATCTATGAACCATATAGTAGTATCCCGCCGAGTTAGTATCCAAACATTGTCATACTCACGGTGCAAGGGGAGGGAAGAAATTTCCCCCAAGACACTCATCTTATAATTTCCAAGGACTATTTGCTCAAAGGACGAGAAATCCAACTCTGAGTACGCACCTGGAAATGACAAAAAAATGGGTGCCCTCTAGGGGTGACACAGCTGTGTGCGTCAACGCAATTTCAAGGTGTGGGTTGTGAGTATAATGATGACCTATTTGTCCTTAAGTGTGAGTCTATTTGATTTTTTCTACATTTTTCAAAACAACCAGTGAAAATCAATAAGTTCCATTTGTGGTTCTTGAACATACACGATCTATTCAGTTTAAAATAATTATCTCATAATTGTTTGTTGTGTTTTCACAAAAATCATTAAAATTAGATTAAAGATCATCCGAAAAATGACAAGTCAAATCAGTTCAATAAATTCATGATTCAAAAGTGGAAGTCCACCACATTTGTCAAGAGAACAATCAAAATCACCAAACTCAAGAAACCTCTCAGTTATCAGGATAATTTAAGGAGAAGACGTTTTTTATATCAGAATCAAAAAATATTTTTATAACATAGAACCTTCGTCCATAGATATCGCAATTTTGCTAGGGGTCACACTCTTGATTACACTATAGAGCCACTTTATTCATGAGCCTTCTTCCAAAGGAGGGCTCTCATACAGTATCACAACCGTAGTCAATGCATACATCAATCTTATTTTCCATAACCCATGATAGAGTATGCCACAAGGCCAGATCAAATTTTATAATAGTCTCTTAAAAATCCTGTTTTTAGTGCTCTAGAAACCTGTTTCAGTGCTTCGGGTCACTTTTTTAGCGCTTTCATAAAGCAGTGCTTCTGAGCACTATTTTAGCACTTACAATCTTTATTTTAGCACTTTCATAAAATGACGCTTTCATCATCTTTTTCAGCGCTTTCGGGCATTGTTTTAGTGCATTTGTCAAGATAGTGCTTCCATCACTTTCTTCAGCGCTTTCGAGCACTGTTTCAATGCATCTGTAAAGATAGTGCTTCCATTGCCTGTTTCAGCGCTTCGGGACTCTATTCTAGCGCTTTTGTGAAATAGAGCCTATGTACTCTGTTTTAGCGCTTTCAAAACAAAGAGTTCAAAAATTGTACCAGTCGTTCTGTCTGTCATTTATCCATATTTTTTAACCAGAAAACAAGTTTCTTTTTCTCAAAATCACTGTCTAAAAACCGAAATCAGATAGGTTTATACAAATTTCCAATCTTATCAACTGAAACAAGATCATGCAAATCAAAAGTGTCAAAATCAAATACACAATCAATTACTACACTGAAGTTTTGTCATCAAGATATCATCATCCTTAATCACGAAATGAAGTATAGTAATCCAATTTTTAACCTAGTCTTATCAATAAGATCAGTCATCTTATTCGACTTTGTTAAAAAATCAATTGACATTTTCCAGCATAGAAGATTCAAAATTTTGGAAGAAAGAGCAAAAATTTGTATGCCAATCTTCACTAGGTCCTAAAAATAGAGACTCTTAGAGCAAGAACTTGAAACATCCCAAACAATGGCAAAGAAATTCCTTGGAACATTCTACACCAAAATGATAAAAATGAAATAACTCCAGAGGATATTCAAACAACCCAACAAGATCCCAAATTCCATAAATTTATGGAAAAGATTTTAGAACAAGACATGGATAAACATCTTTTGATGTTGGTTGAATCAAGGGATAAACTTCCCAAGGACTTCGACATAAATCCTCTCAAGGAAGCACCTGGAACAAGTGAGACTGAAATACCACAACCCACACAAGAAATAGATCTGGTTGTTGCTTTAACGTCCTAAATGCAAATGTTACAACAACAAATACAGGATATGACGAAAGGGAGTACCAAAAGGTATGCGATATAGGACATTTGTCCTTATCCTTTTGATGCAATAGTTGACATGATACCTTTTCCTAAACATTGTGAATTCCCAAATTACAACAAGTACAATGGAAGAATGAATCCAATTGATCATATCCGGGAATTCAAAACAATGAGCCTTGAGTTTTCCCAAGAAGCTTGGGAGGTGCATGTATGGAATGGTTTTCAGAATTAAAACCAGGTATCAGGAATTTTGAGGAACTTGTCAACAGGTTCATCTCCCAATATTCTTTTAACATCCAACACGATGTTAAAATAAAGGATCTTTATAACCTAAAACAAAACAAAGGGGAGATGTTCTTGTCTTTTATACAAAGATGGCGATGACTATTCTCTAGATATCCTTGATCCATTCCTGAGGAAGAAAAGATGGAGTTGTTCATTGACAACTTGACGGAGGAAATGAGTTATAGACTTGAATTGCATTGTCCTCCCACATTCGAAAAACTAATAGAAAACGGTCTTAAAATTGAAGAAGCGCTAGTCAAAAGAGGAGTTATCAAGCATTTCAATGATAAAACAAATAACTCCTCCAATCAATACTCAAGCAGTGATAAGCCAAAATTTTGGAAAAAGAATCGAAACATGACTACAAATGAAACAACAAATGATTCCCAAAATGTCAAACCATTTCTTAAATCGACAAAATCTACATCAAAGAATCAAAACAATGATCAAATTGTCAAGTTGAATGTCATTCAAAGCAACGAGATCATAAAAACATAGTCATATCAAAAACCATCAAATCGACATATGTTCACACCTTTGGGCCAAACGATAGAATCAACAATGAAATAATTAGTCACTAGTGGCCTTATTACTGCACGGGAGGCTAGATTCTGGGATCCAAAGGTCAAACCACCATGGTGGAATGACGCAGATTACTGCAACTTCCATAACAACAAAGGTCACAAAACCAACGATTGTATGGAGTTGAAACATGCGGTATAAGATCTGATTGACAACAAAAAAATATATGTGGAGGGACCTCAAAACAATAATGATCATTCAACCTTCAAGGACCCTTTGCCAAACTATACAAAGGAGCATCATCCTCTACAAATAACAAAGGCAAGAACATCAATCATGTCTATGACAAAACAATCCTTTGTCTTTTTGAAGTAGAGAGTGATCATACAGTTGGTCATAACATTAACGAACATGAAACCAACAACACTAACCCTTTGGATTTTCTCCCAAGAATACAAAACTCTGAAAATCAAATAAATGTCTCAAAAATCAGAGACCGTTAGGACTATCAACTAGAAAATGTAATGACTAGGGGGCAATCCAAGGTAGTGTTAAAGGGAGTTGGATCTAAAAATGCATATCCACCTCCATCTCATTACAACATTTTCAATCAACTTCAAAATATTCCAACACATATATCAATACTAGAACTCCTCAAACTATCTCCATCACATAAGGAGGTTCTAGAACAAGCATTAGTTGCCACTACGGTATCGAAAAATCTAGACATTTTCCAATTCCAAGCTATAGTGGGGCATTTGACTACCCCACATTGTTTATCATTCTCTGAACAGGATGATGTCTCACTCAACCATCCCCATAACACCACACTCCATATCGAAGTCTTGATCCACAATCATCATGTCAAAAGAGTCTTAATATATGGGGGGGTTGGTTTGAACATTTGCACTCTAAAGTTAATTTGTGCACTAGGGTATTCCGATGATGCTATTGATGCCCAAAGGAAAATGACCATAAAAGCATATGATGAGGAAGAGAGATCTTCAAAGTGACTAATCGTATTACCAATTCAAGTGGGACCAATGATGAAACACATAGCATGTCAAGTATTGGAAAAAGAGTTGACTTACAAGATACTCTTAGGACGTCCTTGGATCCATGAAATGTAGGAAATACCTTCCACATATCACCAATGCTTGAAGTTCCTTGTAAATGGATAGGAGGTGACTGTATCTGCCGATTATAATCATCCTCAACATTTTGACACACTTAGGAACTCTCAAGATACCTTTGTACCTCACAATCGGGAAGCATCCAGTTTAAATTCATCAAATGAAGAAAAACGCCCAAATATCATCACCAAATGGGTAGAGAATAAGGATAAATAAAAAGATACAAATCTTATTGACACTCAAGTAACAAAAAATTCAAATCCCCAAACTTCTTCATCGTGGAAATCTTAGGAACAGGTCTAGTTGACAGACAAGGGAATGGGGCAATATTCTATGGAGCAATTGCTTAATCTTTCACAGTTAATGCCATCTCCTAAGACATATGGCCAACCATCAATGATCAAACATCAAACATCACTACTTTTCATAGCTCTAGAAGAAATTTTTGGAAAAGTTGGTACCATAGAGGACGAATCAGACAATAAAACAATCCTTGATTGGTTATACAAGGATGAAGAACCATCAACATCAAATAACAATATCAAGAATATCAATATCAATACAAACAAATACAACAAAGGGAAAGCTATCCTAGAAAAAATGGGTTATGAGGGACAAGGACCTGTTGGTTTAAGAAAGGAAGGAATAATTGAGCCTATTTAGTCCCTCACTCTCCAATCAAAATAGAAAATAGGACTGGGATACTCTGAAGAAGAAAAGTAGGAACTGACAAGGAAGGTTGTAGAAAGAATCCTTCAACTTAGAGATAGCTTTGAAATAGTTTCAAATGAATATGAGTGGGATCTGTGTTTCAATGTATATTTTGGGCAGGTGCATGGAAATGGGTAGCAATTCCATGGACACCCTAAAAAAAAAAAAGTTGAAAAGAATAACGTGAGCGCGTTATAACGCGCTCGCATTATGTCTTCCGTTAAACCTAGGCAAGATCTTGGCAGCCACAATTAGAAAGCCATAACGTGAGCGCGTTATAATGTGTTCGCGTTATAACGGGCTCACGTTATTGACTGTTAAAATAAAAATAAAAAATGCAATTCTCTCATTTGCATTTCGACTGGTTTTTTTGCTCCACCTACGGCCAAAAACCCCAAACTATCGCACTCGTGTTCTAGGAGAAGAATTTCTTCACAATTTCTTCGCAACGATGGTGCCACGACAATGAGGAGCTGTAAGAGGTAAGGATTCTATGCTTTTTGTTTTGAATTTGTTAGTTTTAGGTTGAATTTGATATCTATTTGTTTAAATTTTTAGGAGATGCAAATTAGCCTGCAAACCCTCAAAATCCTCAACAGGAGGACCAACCAAATCCTCAAGATCAAAATCAACCACAACATCAATGTTCTCCATGAATCACTCAACCCCCTCTTGGCACTCAAAAAAATTTAATGTGTGAAATTGAGAACAACAAAAAATAAATTAAGGATTTGATCAATAGGTTGAGTGATCCAAATGGTTCAACCATAGAAAGAATGACCCTAGAAAATTCATTGAAAGATATGTTAACAAACGTAGATTCAATTAGTGAACAAATAACTAGATGGGAAGATAGGAGGTAGGCGGCTAGGGAGTATTATGCAAATAAACTATCATACAAGGATGTGAAAGATTTAAAAATAAAAAAAGGTGATTTGTGCTCATTATTCACCGACCCACGCACAAATCAAAATATTACCCTCAATGCGAAGATGTTTCCTATCCATTGGTGCCACCACCAACAAATGATGGAGCGGTTTTATGATAGGTGGTACATGGTCTTCGATTACCCACCATGCAACAATTGCGAGGTCCCGCAATATTTCCTTAGGAAACTATACAGTGAGTTCATATTGAACAAAATCCCAAATTATTTTGATATGAGGGATTTCTAGGGGAGAGGTGGGGTGTTAGCTCAGGATAGACTTGGTGCACAGTCGGATCCTATGCGGCAAGGTAGACGACCTCTCACTAGGCCACATCATGAGCACATTGTTATGCCTTCCGTTGTGAAGGAAAGTGCTAACGTAGAGACATTGTAGGCAATCAACACTTTGACCCAGAGTGTCATCCATCATGCTATCCCTATTCTACAGTGCCATCCAGGGGAGTCTTCTAGTGGTGCTCTTCGAACACATGTGTGTCAATCTTGCGGGGCTACTTGTTCACATGACCCCACCGACCCTCAGGAGACTGGTACGCAGGATCCGTCTACAACTATGGAGATGGAGAGGGCAACTGACACTTTGCATGAGGCATATGGCATTGATAGTTAGGTAAAATTTAGTGCATGTGTTCATTGAATTTAATTTATTAAATTTTGATTTTGAAATGCAAGATTAACTAAAAATGTTTTATGATTTTAATAAAATTGCAAGGTCACAGTGTTGAGACTGGATACACCGCCCCCCCCACCAACCTATTTTTGCAGTACACCTATCACTAGGGTATGTAACTAGTAAATAATTATAAGTTTATTGCATGTTAATGGCATTATTTTACGAATGGTAATTTAATATGCAATTTTGGATGTTGAACAAACTTATATTGGAGGTTTTGATGGAACACTTCCTAGTGGTGGTGGATTTACTCAAACCTTCACACAGGTAATAGAATAAAGAGTTTAACGAATGAATCAAATACTTAATAGATTTTTGTAGTTTATACATGCACATCGTTGATTACGTTGAATAATTTGTTGTTTTATTTTCAGTTGTTGCGAGACGATACACCTTCGAATGTGATGAGGGCAATGGATATTGGTGTGACATCTGCTATACAATCCTCGATGGCTCTGACAGAAGAGGTATGAGGCAAATTAGTAAATTTTAATTTACACTGGTTGTTATAGATGTTAGTTAGTGAGAAATCAAACCATTATTGATTCATGTAGTTTTTGTCTATTTGCATGGTTTATACAAGGCTTGAGCATTCCTGAGCATGGGCATGAGGATATTTCCCTCATGGAGAGAGATCGCGAGATGGTTGTAAGTGATTATTTTGTCAAATATATCATTTTTTATAATGTAATTTCTATATATTCATGTCTTTACTTCTTATTGTAATAGTTAAAACTTCACCATGAACTAAACCCTAGGAGGAGTAGCAGGAGCATTCCATGAGCGCAACAAAAATGAGTGACAGACCTATCGCCATCCGAGCAAAAAGGAAAGGGAAAGATTTTATTTCCTGGGCATGGAGAGCAATGACTTTTGATTCCAGAGTCCTTTATTGTATGCCTGCATGGCAGTTTTGTACATATTTTTTATTGGACATATTTGACATTGTATGCCTAGATGGCATTCTCGTAAGCCTACATGGCTATTTTGTACATATATTTCATACTTATATCGACATATATTTATGTATGCCTACATGGCTATTTGGTTAATACAAATATCTTTTTTCAATGCTTGTCCATATTTGCATTCTAAATTGATGGTTCAATAGATATGAGTTACGTATACTCAAGTGTATACTTTACAACTTACGTGTATACTTTGTGACTTACGTGCATTCGAGTGTATACTTTCTGGCTTACATGTTTTCATGCATATACCTTATATTCGTGCATATACTTTGTTTTAATTTGTGTATACTATGTATTCGTGTGTATACTTTTTGAGGCTTACATTTTTATGAGTACTTGTAGTTCCCTTATTGACATGTACATGTTTTACTTATTCATGTGTATAATTATTAATTGGTTAGCCCTAGCATTGATCTATGTCATCCTCAATGCATGATCCTTGAGATGGAGTACGTACACCCTCAAGGTCAAAAGGAGTTTCACATGCATTCTTCATAGGCTCATTTTGGTAGTGAAACCAAAAACCTCTTGCATCATTGAAACAATTTTTTTTTTCCTTTATAGCAGGTCTGAAGCCATTATCATTCTCCATCAGTTCTTCATGTATCCACTCCCCATTAATGGTTGTCTCATGACCTTCATGAAACCAAACACTTATCTCATTTGTGATAGAAGAAATGTATGAAGATTTATCTTCCTCCTTATGAACCATTCATTATCATGAGAGATGGGTTCTTGTGAACCACTACTGATGAATCATGGGTCAATGAGTTTGACTTGTAAAACTACACGATTGAATCCTGATAGCAATATCACAATATTTATATATCTAAATGTGTTATTTCCTTTAGCTAAAATTTGTGCTTATACTTATGTGATTTATGTATGTTTGTGTATGGGATCATAGTAATTTCTATTTGATGATGCTATTGTGTCTTTAAGGTTTATTTATTAAAGGGTGCATGAAACAAGTTTTAAATCCTTACAAATCTTTGAATTTCTTAGGTTTTTCTATTTGTTGAGTCTGGGCTCCGAGCCTGAGTCCAATTCAAAAAATGGCTTGTCAAGTCTGAGGCGAGTCCTAGTCTTGGAACACTGGTGTGAACACATCAAGGAATGATGTATATGTCGATGAAGAGAGAACCCATCCTTGTTTCCAAACAAACCATGGTATAGATATGGTTGGTTGAGATAAAACATCACTCTCTTGGATAGTTCGAACCATAATCTTTCATGGCTACAAACACACCTTCATTATGTGTGTTCTTGATCCTACTAAAGAAATGGTGGAACATGTTGTAGATCAAATATTGCAACCCTAAGTCCACAAGAAGGTTACTTTCCTGATTTCCGCAAATGTCTTTAAGATGTTCATCCTTCTTGAGTAATGTGAACTATTGATGTTATCTAGATCTTTGAAACTATCTACAATCATGTGCAATACTATAGAAGCTAGAGCTATATCTAATACTACAAATGACTGCTCAATGGAATCCTGGTAGCAACATCACAATTTGACACATTGTAGAAAATACCTCCTACTTATCAATTGATGAGCTAAAGTGATGGGGAGTCCTATCCCTCAAGAGAACTCTTGCTCTTCCCAAGACCTATTTTCTAGTATTCCTAGGGTATTCCTCTCTACCCTACTCAGGGATCACTCCTAAACCCCTCTCACTAGGTAAGACTCTCCACCAATTTCAAATTCTTCTCCGTCACTCCCAATCCACCACTAAGCTTCCTTGGGCTCCACACTGACCCAAAGTGTCATAACCACTCCAAGGCTAGGGAAGGGTATCCTAGTTGTCCCTTTATTTATTTTTCTCCTCACTAATCCATCTTATTGGATTCTTTCACCTTTTACCCATCGCTTTCTTGAAAAACTCAATTTTAGGCCTTGTAGCCTTCTGCCCCAATTTGGCCTCCTAGAACCCATTTTCTTGACTTTTCTCACAAACAGTCTTAACAACCCCCAAATTTTTTTGTAGATTCTTTCTTTTGACCATCAAGACTCTAATATTTACTAGGCCTTATGTCCTACAAGTGTCCGTACATATGATTGTCCTCAAACCCCCTATTTTCAAGGGTTCCTAGGGTTTTTGGCTCTTTTTCCTTCTTTGAGGTCTTCAACGACCTCCTCAGCTCTCCTCCTAGCACACACATGACTAAGATACATGTGCCTACACTCCCATACTATTTATTGGCATAAACCAATCCATTTACCAACTCTCCTTGCTGCTATCCTCTCCAAGCTACTAGCCAGAATGCACTTGCACTCGCCTAGTGCTTGATGATTTCATCACCTTCCCTGAAAAACAAGACCCCAAAACCTATATGTACACTATTTACATAGTCCCAAACTTGATTCCAAGTGGACATGAGAGGAAAGCCATGGGAAGTCAAGTGGGACTCATTATTCACAAAACTGGCCTGAACCGGCAATGACACCAAGAACACCAAAAACTTGCAAAAAGATAACCAATCGGTCTAGATGACTAATCTAATGCTACACAAGGTAAGTAAGTGAAAAAAATGGAAGACTCAAAGCATCAGATAAGTCCTTTCAATCCATTCTTGATTGGATGAAGGCTCAAACACATAAATTCAATGAAAACTTGCTCTCTTCCAATCACAAAAATGTACTCTCCAAGTCTCAATTCATGAAAAGAATCCTCCAACCCAGGTATTAGGGTTTTTCTAACCTTATATACCTTTCTCCCATGTGCTAGGACCCTTGGGTCGGGCTTAGAGCACCATTAATGCCATTTTCCAACTTTTAGGACAAATAGCCAAGGCAACATTGCTCAAAATGCTCACAGTGTCCAAGACTTATTCAAACCGCAAGCCCCTAACAAACCTATTTCCAATTCACTCATCAAAAACACTCTTGGGACTTTACATTATAGTCCTTATTCCCTTGGTGGTTGGCTGGAACGACCTACAAGCCAAAATTGCAAAGATCTCTCCAAAAGACCTTAAGGTGCTCCTGCACCATTCTCCTCCCTGCAACAAAGAAGTTAAGGAACTTGTGGCATCAAGAGCTCCTCACTAATTCCATGCTTCTTGAAGTCACTTTCTGCTATCCAAGTAGCCTTTGACTCTAGTTGATGTCTCCACTTCACTAGGTGCTCCATGTATGTCTTGTGCCTAGTCTTCTTCTTCACCCTTGAGTCTAGAATCTTGTCCACTTGTGGTCTGATTTGATCAGGTACCTTGAGTTCATCCACATCCTTACTCACCTCAGCACTATATTGTTCGTCATCCATTTCTGGTCCTTTATACTTCACCAAGTTCTTCACATTGAAGATAGGCGAAATGGACATCTCCTTGGGTAACTCCACCTTGTATGCATTGGATCCATACTTAGCCAACACTTTACATGGCCCTCTCCTTTTCATCTGCAGCTTACTTGGTATGCCTTTCTGTAGTCTTGCCTTGTTCAAGTACACCATCACCAAATCACCTATTTCAAATTGTAGATCTCTCTTCCCTTCATCTCTTTTAGCTTTCAACTTCTGGTTAACCTCCATTAATGTCTTCTTTACCTACTCATGAACCTCTCTCATTGACTGAGCAAAATCATCACCATTTCCATTGATTCCTTCATAACCTTATAGGTCTCTTAGCTCAAGTACACCCCTTGGATGTAACCCATATACAATTTCAAATGGGCTCTTACCAGTAGACCTGTTTGTGCTATCATTGTAGGAAAATTCTGCCTATGAAATGACTTGTTCCCATCCTTGTCCATACTCCTTAGTTAGACACCTCAACAAGTTACCAAGTACCCTATTTATCAAGATTTATGGTGAGCTTCTCCTCTTGAAGTTTCTTCAACACAAGTTCTAGGTGCTTCTTATGTTCTTCTTTTGTTTTTCTAAAGATGAGGATATCAACTAAGTAGACTACCACAAAGACTCCTATAAAGTCCTTCAAGACCTCATTCATCACCCTCATAAAAGTGCTAGGTGCATTTGTAAGCCCGAATGGCATTACTAAACACTCATATAACCCCTTTGTGGTTTTAAAAGCTGACTTCCATTCTTCTCCCTCTTTCATCCTAATCTGTTAGTAACCAATTTTCAAATCAATCTTGGAGTAGTACTTAGCACCCCCTAAATAGTCCATTAAGTATTCTATCCTAGGAATAGGAAACCTATATCTAATGGTTATCCTATTTATGGCCCTAGAATTAGTACACATTCTCCACTTATCTCCCTTCTTAGGTGCCAACACCACTGGAACAACACATGGGCTTATGCTTTTCCTGATCAACCCTTGGTCCAAAAGTTCTTGAACTTGCCTTGCTATCTCCTTGTTCTGCTCCGGTGTCATTTTGTATGCAGCCTTGTTAGGCAATGTTGCTCCTGGTACAAAGTCAATTTGATGACTAATTGCCCTCTTACATGGTAGTGTAGCTGGTGTGCCTTCACAAATGATATCCTTGAACTGATCCAACAGTTGCTTCACCTCTGTTGTCATAGGTAGCCAACTAGGTGACTCCTCCTCCTTTGGCTTCAACATGATTGCATAGACAACTCCTTCTTCCTCCTTCATGTCTCTTAGGAATTCCTTTCCACTCATCAAAAGTACAGTGGATTTTGCCTTTTCCACTGTGCCTTCTTGGGGAAAAAACTTCATGGTTAAACGCTTGAGCTGGAGTATACTGGAATGGGTGACCTCCCGGGAAGGCCTAGTGCCTCACCTCTGTGAGCATCACTTAGATGCAATGAGTGCTAAGTGGTCCATTCAATATCATTTCAAATTTGTTGCTTTAAGCAACTTACAAATTTGCAACTTAAGACTCCTCCAACCTAAGGGATCGATCCGGTGGAACATAGCTTGGAGAAATTCCACATATTTCAGTGCAAAAGAGGAACCTATCTAGCATAAACATACCTATTTGGAAATTTTGGAATAGTTCACTTGGTCACACAAGTTGCAGAACAAAAGTTGCACCACTCTGCAACTTTGCACTGCTTGCATTTGATGTTTTTTCCATCAAATGAAAATCCGCCACCACTGGAAAACCTCTCCGTGATAGCCAAAACTGAGAGAGGTTTTTGTAGATAGGCTCAATGTGATCCTATAGGATTAGACAAGAAGTTTCTAAGCATCATGACATCTGAGTAATAGCATGCTGAAGTTTGCAGCCATTTTGCACTTTGGACCCTTACAAGATCGATCCGATGGAACATAGCTCAGAGTGATTCCACATGTTTCGATGCGAAAGACGACCATGCCTAGTATAAAAATACCTATTCAGACATGTTGGAATAGTCCACTTGGTCATAGGAGTTGCAGAGCAAAAGTTGCACCACTTTGCAACTTTGCACAACTTGAATTTGACACGTTTTCCATCAAGTGAAAATCCGCCGCCACGAGAAAACCACTCCAAGATAGCCAAAATCGAGAGAGGTTTTTCTAGAGGGGTCCAACGCCTTTTTGTAGGATTAGATGAGAATTTTATAAGTGTCACGGTATCCAAGTAATAGCATGCTGAAGTTTGCAGCTATTTTGCACTTTGGACCCTTAAGGGATCGATCCGGTGGAACATAGCTTAGAGCGATTCCACGTGTTTTGGTGTGAAAAAGGACCATGCCTAGCATAAACATACCTATTCGAACATGTTGGAATAGTCCGCTTGGTCACATGAGTCGCAGAAAAATATGTACAAATTGTTTACATTACCTTTATATGACCTTTTTCACATTGTTTACATTTCAAAATTCAAAGTTTGCAAATTTTCCTACTCAAGGCATTTACAGAACAAGGTGCTACTACACCAAACATGAAATTCAACCTTACAATATTTGAATATATCTCATTATGTAATTAAATCTTATTACAATGCCTCCGGCACTTCGTTCTCTCAGATCTTTTACAATGTCACTCATACATTCAAAATTCTCTTTAAATGTCTCAATCATAGGTGCTCATCATGAGGTTAACTTCAAATGAGTAACTTGAGATTCCCTCACTAAGCTTCACATGCTCTCTTACAATGGGTTGAAATCAAAATTGAGATTTGTCAAAATCATCAAAATAAGTATGTTGCATTGCTTTTTTGGCTGAGATTTTCTTTGATGGCTCTTAAATCAACATTTTCTGCAATGAAAGATCAATCAACCCTTAGTAGTTTACTTACAAATACGCAAAGTAAAAGAGAAAAAGAAAGAGCATCCAAAATGGAAATGAAATAAAAATAGATGGAAGGCACTTACAGATGTTGCATGCAGGCATCAAAATAAGGATGTTGCATTGCTTTTCTGGTTGACATTCTCTTGGATGGCTCATATATCTACATTTTTTGCAAGGGGACACCAATCACTGTAAAAGAAGATGATAGCATTGGCATCAAAAAAATTAATGTGCATAGAAGTATAAATTAACAAGAACCAATGTACATACACTTACAAATTAATCCAACGAACCATCCGGGTCTGCTCTACTCTTTATTGTGTCAAGTATTGTCTCATGGTCAGACTCACGAACCTTCCATAACGACTTGTTCAAAGGTTTACCCCCATATTTGGTCAAATGAACATTGGATGCCATGACAAGGTTCGAGTAATGAAGAATCTTACGATGCATATAAAAGTTTTGATGTATACACCTAAAAATGGTCTAGAGCATCCGATTAATTAAATACAAATTATTTGATTAATTATCCTAATTTCCTCTACTATTGAATAAATAGAAATATTTATTTATATAGTTCACAATTAATATCTTATCTTAATTAAATAAACAAAATTAAATACTTTGTTCGATTTAATTATCAAATCCCTATTTCAATCTATCACATACATCTTAAATTAATTAAATAAAGACAAAACACTTTATTTATTAATTGCCACATTCTTCTGTTTAATTTAATAAACAACTATCCTATAATTCGTTTTATTAAATTATTTATCTTTCTTTTGCTAATTTAAATAAATCAAAATATTTGAATTAACGCACAAATAATATTCCATCTATATTCTCTCAAAAATGAATTAGATATCCTATGTCTAAACCATGTCTAAAATATGTCAAAATTAATTGATTGAAACTTCATGGGAAGTTTTGGAGACAAATTGGAGACAAATTTGGAATTTGATCTCTCAATCCTCCTCCATCAATCCTTCCTCTTCTCTTTCCTGGTGTTTTCATGGGTAGAGACAATCTCCATCTTTCTCTCAATCTCCTCCATATTTCACCATTCAATTCTCCAGATTGAATCCAAGCCTCTCAAAGCTTTCCCTGTGCATTTCTACAGCCACGAATTCTATAAAAACAAACTCATTGAACCAAGAAAAGGATCTAGATAATCAAGTTTATGCACTCTTACTCTGTAGGAATTCAAGCATCAAGCATCAAGCATTCACACATCAAGCATCAAGCAATCAAGTTTTCAACCATGGTTGCATCTTGTACCTGCAATTATCTGTTTCATATATGCTAGTTTGCATTGTTTATCATTTAGTATTGCATTGTTTATCATTTAGTATTGCATTAGCATCATCTCGTTCTTTGAATTGTCATTTTAACAGTCTTATTTTCCTAAACAATCTAAGAGCAATCTGGATTTAATAAATCTTTGGAGATAGAGAGCAATATGATGCTTTTGATAGACAATTCCTTTGAATCGATTCATTTAACTTGTCTATTGATATAATGTCATATTAAGAAGTGTCTTTTGTGCTTATTCACTTATTCACACTTACAATTTGGTGCTCACTATGGGGAATTAACCCCAATTTTTTTGGAAAGTGTCACATAGGTTCTCGACGCGTTTTTCTTGTAGCACTTCCATTAAAAGTTTTAGCGCTTTTGGTCATTGTTCTAGCGCTTTCAACTTTAGCGCTTCTGGTCACTGTTATAGAGCTTTTGGTCACTATTATAGCACTTCCGGTCATTGTTTTAGCGCATCGGGTTTTAGCACATCAGGTAACTGTTTTAGCGCTTCGGTACAATATTCCAGCACTTTTGTAAAAATCAGTCTGGATCCGACGCATCCGCGGCCAGATTTTATTTTTGTTCACAGTTGGACTAAAATTGATTAATCTAGGATAGTCACTTCAAAGTTTTCTAAAATTGATCAATCTAGGATAGTCACTTCAAAGTTCCTAAAATATATCAATCCTAGGATAGTCACTTTCTTGTTTTTCCTAAAGCAAATCTATCAATCCTAGGATAGTCATCACATTCTTACAGTGGAAGTTAAAAAGAACATCATGATTTCTGTGAAGCAACACCTTCACATAGATTAGAAAATTTCTTTTTGGGATTTTAAAATAGAACAAACTTATATGTTGTGCTTGTGGTGATTAGGCTTATGCTCTCCCCTTAACTGGGTGACCAAAGTGCCAGATTCACTTTTACTTCATGTCATCTACGCTTTATTAAATCCTTTAGCAGGCCTGCCGTAGTGGGAAAAAGTACTCACCCTACAGGAATGACCTAAGTGGGAACAACCAAAGCCAGGTTTTCCAATCCACTATAATAAAAGTGCAAGTTGTTGATGAAAGTCCAACTTGACGGTAGTGAGCAAGATAACCATCCCCAAAATCTTTTTTCTAAAGATTGGGAGGTCTCCTGAGGGAGTTTATCTATTTGCCGCACTAAACAGAACCCTATCTATGAACCATAGAGTAGTTTCTCACCGAGTCAGTATCCATACATTGTCATACTCACAGTGCAAGGGGAGGGAAGAATCTGCCCCCAAGACACTCACCATATAATTACCAAGGACCACTTACTCAAGGGATTCGGTATCCACTTCCATCACTTTGAGTACGCGCATGGCAATGACAAAAACATGGGCGCCCTCTAGGGCTGACACGGCTGTGTGAGTCAACATAATTCAAGATGTGGGCTCTGAATATAATGATGACCCTTTTGACCTTAAGAGTGAGTCTTCTTGAAGTGTATTCTTTATCAAAAAATAGTGGAAATCAAGAAGGATCATGTTTGATTCTTAAACATACACTTGTTGTTTAGACTCTAGAAACAACTATTTTACAAATGCTTGTTGTGTTTTCAAAACATTAATTTAGATAAGATCATCCTAAAAAACACAAAGAAAATGGAAATCTATTGGAAACCAATGTCAGACAGATAAAGTCAAAATTTGGATTTTTTTATCAGAACATAAACTTTCCTAAATCAAAACAGAGTCTTAAACTTGCATAAATTAGACTTTACTATAGAATTTGTTCAAATCAAACCAAGATCTACCATCCAAAAGTGTCTCAATCAAACACATTTGATTAGTAAGTAAAGTTTCAGGATTAGTCATCCTAAATCAAAGAAACGAAACCCTATAATCAAACTTATCAACTTAGTCTAATGAATAGAATCTATCATTCTATTTGACTTAAGTTAATATCCTTGACACTATACCAAACTAAGATCAAAAAGATTATTGGAAATAATAATGTTCATATATCCATTTTAACAAGGTCACGAAGACTAAAAATCCAAAGAACAGGAAATTGAAACTCAAACCACCATGGTTAAAATAGATGAGAATCAATTGAATGCTCTAACTCATCAAATGAAAAAACTTCAACAAAAAATCTGGGATGTGCAAAGGGAAAGAACCACAAAGAGATATTTGCTGCCAGACATTTTTGCTTATTCCTCTAAAAAAAACCTTGACATGACACCTCTCCAAAAACAACTACATCATCCAAGTTTGATGTCTTTGGGTTTTTACAAAAGATCCATAAGCCCAAATCTAAATCCTCAAACACAAATGATATTAAGAAATCCTATCATGTGACCCATTTATCTCCATCCACAATAAGCCAAAATAAACCTCAAGATTCTTTCACTCAAGCTAAAAAATCCATCCAATCATCCTCTTCTATCATATCTTCAAAATCCAATGATTCATGTCAATCTCCCAATCCAAAGCATACTAGCATAGACTCCCCTACACATCAAGATCAAAATATTCTTTCCACTCCATCCAATGATATCAAAATTCCACAAACTCTTCCAATCTTTGATCAAGATCCCATTTCTCAAGAATCTTATGGTGATCCCCTCCTTTCACTTTTCATCCAAAATAATTCCCTTCCATCTCAAGAGACAAGTATCTTTCCACATCATGTCATCAATCCATATCATCTCATGATTCTATTTCATCACAAGAGCATGGTAGTTCTTCCATCCTATCTAATGATGTCTTACCAACTGATGATCAAGACATGCTTTCTACACAATCTCATAATTCCCTTCCTCATCAAGGTCAAGATATGCTTCCATTCAAGGATACCCTTTCATCCCATGAAGATGTTTATTCTTCTCATGATCAAGATATGCCTTTCATACCACCTCATGATACTTTTCCAATTCAAGATCAAAACACCCCATCATCCCCATGTCAAGATCCTATCACACCTATTCAAGCTATCCATGAACCCCACACCTATAAATTGGGATCCTCCACCTTTATCCATTCTAGTTTACTTCCAACACCTATCCTCTCATCCATATCATATCCTCCCCAAAATGGACTCGCATCTTGTTTCACAAACAATACATATCCCATTGGTAAACAAATGTGTCAAAGTATGAATTACAAAGGAAAAGGATTAGGCCTTCATGAACAAGGTATCCTTGAACCCCTTTTTGTTCAAAGAAACCCATATCACCACGGCCTTGGTTATACACCTAAGTGTCTTAGTTCATCAGACCTACCATCTATCTTAGGTCCTCATCCTAATCCTCCAAGCATACCATCTATCCTAGGTCCTCATCCTAGTCCATAAAACCTTCCCTCTATCCTAGGTCCATATCCTATTTCTCAAGAACAACAAAGGCACACATCCTTGATGCCCTTTCAAAATTCTACCCACATTAACTCCTCCATAATACCTCCATATCATTCATCTCAATCCACCTCTCCCATTACTCTTGGAAGAAATTTGGATGCCAAATATCAAAAGCTTCTATATCAAAATCTGCATGTATTAAAGGATCAACATGTCTCCTCGAAGAGACATGCAAAAATAAAAGAAAAATTAATCCAAAATCAAAAGAAATTTTCAAAAGGCCACAAAGGCCCATCAAAGAAAAAATCTCAAAGACCACAAAGGTCCATAAATCAAAAGAAATTTTCAAAAGGCCACAAAGGCCCATCAAAGCAAAAAGGAAATTTTCAAAGACCACAAAGGTCCATAATTGAAAAAGAAAAATGTGAAAGGCCGCAAAGGCCCACAAAGAAAAAATCAAAGTCAAAAATCATGTGGATTCCTAAAAGTCTCATAGAAGCAATAAAATATAAATTGGCATCCAAATTTTCTAATCCAAAAGCTTCCTCCAATTTTCCATCTAATAACCTATCACCTTCCGAATCCATTTTTCCTCCATCACTCCACCACCCTTCAAGGTGTGTGCCAATGTTGATCTTTCCATCCTTTCCATCTATCCATCAAAAAGCCTTCCAACCTCCTATCCATTATCCAACATTCATCCCCCATCATTCTCCTTTAATCCAAACCTTTGGATAAGTCCTTAGATTCTTCCATCATATCATTAATCCACCAAAATTTAGGAGTCTAATTCCCATTGCCATGGTTTATTAGAGGGATATTTTGTTGTGAAACTTGATGCTTAAGTCCTTTCTCCATTTCCCTATCATCCATATCCTATCTTCCATATTCCTCTTTCACTCTACACTTAGGAACAAGTTTCATCCATCTTATCATTCATGGTCATTATCCTTTCTATGCTCATTCCTTACATATCCACCTTTGATCTTGACAAGGTTAAGAATCTTCTTGAACATCATATATCTTATCCTATATTCTTTATCCATATCTTCCATACCATATCTTTTATCTTATCCATATTCCATCATTCTTACTAAATACTTCCTTTCTTCCTTTCCTTGGTCTTGATGAGGAATAGGAGAAAAATACTTTGGCCTTGTGTCTGTATCTTATCTAGTTAATCTTGATCATCTCCATTCATCATTTTTTACTCGCTTTCTTCCATTCCATATCTTCTAGCATATCAAAATTCATGTCATCATGTCCATTTGTAACCTCGAATCTTATCATACAAATCATACTTAAAGCCTAGCTACAAAACATTATCCAATCTTCATATCTTTTGTCAATCAATCATCAACAATCATCAATCTTATCATCATCATGTCTTATGGAATCGATCATTCCTGACATCTTAATCAATCATACAATTATCCTCTTTCGACAAGAGATATGTTGCTTATGTGACATTTTTTGTAGTGAAACTTTCATTTTGATCTATCAATTATCCATGGTTGCATTAACCCCATTGAAGGGCATCTTGTTCCTTCAATCAGGCATATCATCTCATTTCATCTTAAAATATCCTCAAAAATACAAAAAAATCATAAAATTTGAAAAAGGTGTAATAAAATCTCAAGTACATATCATTACAATTTGGTCATATCTCACCCTAGCTTGGGGGAAAAATCTTGAAATCACTTGGCGCAATAAAACAATGAGCTTAGCAAAAAGACAACAAAAACAATGATCGAAGTGTAAACATCAATCACCATCAGAACACTTTGAACGTCTGTATCATATCAAAAGTCCAAAAACATGTCAAAAATCAGTCAAAAAATCCAAACAAAGGTCAAAATTCTGTCAAAACTCCAAAAACATGTCAAAAAAACATTCAAAAATCCAAAAACATGTCAAAAATTCAATCAAAAATCTCAAAAATCACAAAAAAATAAATAAATAAAATCACAAAATGAGGATGAATGATCTAATCCGAATAATGATTGAAATACTTTAAGCAAAGGTTGAACATGTTTCATTTTGATCATTGTTATCATTTCTTTGGAGCAACTCAATGATGTATTGGACTAGAGAAGGAAGGAAGGAGAATGATATTTTTATTGTTTGTTGTCTGTAAGTTAATCATATGAATGTATGAATTGTTGGGGGGATATGAATGTATGAATTGTCGGGGGATGTGCTATGCAAATGTATCACCGATGACATTCAAAATTCACACATTGAAATGATTAATCACTGCCTATTTACGCAATGAATGCGCAGGTCATCTCGGTTCAATTATACCTCGATGCTTGTGTTCGCTTGAAATATCAAAAATCATGAAAGTAGTACTCAGGTCGTCATTGCTCTAACATATACCATTGATGCTTGTACTCACTTTCAACATCCAATAAAGCTCTATGATGACAAAAAAGCACAAAAGTACTGTTAAAATGACAATAGTTTGCATATAGTTGCATGATAAAATTAAACTGCATTCATATTAGTTTTGCATTTGCATTGTAGATTTTTCACATCGATTAATGATATCTATATCAGCTTATGCTAGATGCGGAATCATGTCCCACATCTTTGGGAAAAACTCTAAAATCCTCCTATAATCAATCAAAAATAAAGCAACCTATCAATCTAATCAGCTCTGGTGAGACTTCGATCAAATCTCATGAGCGACTATCATTAAACCTCGCCTATCATGAGGTCAATCAATCAATCCATCATTGATCCTCACTTATCATGAGGTCAATCAATCAATCTATCATTGATCCTCGCCTATCATTAGGTCAATCATGAATCTATCATTGATCCTCACCTATCATGAGGTCAATCAATCAATCAATCATTGAATCTCACCTATCATGAGATCAATAATCTTCTAATCTATCAGGATCAACAATCAATATCAAATCAAAGGCTGACACGATTGAAAATCATCAAACACAAGGAGGTAACGCAAGGCAACATTTTATCATCTGTAGGCTATATTTCTTCATCATTGTTGGGAGATAAATTATTTCTTCATCATATCTTCATCATAAGATCATAAAAATATTTCAAAATTCCAAAAAAATCATCAAATCATTAATTTATCTCCCGAGGGGGCATATTATCATCCATCATCTGAAAATCAATGTTTGGGGCATGTTTGGGGCATATGGAATTATTTTTTATTATCATCGATCCTGGCAGTAGCAGCAAAATTTTCTTCGAAGCAACGCGTAAACACATCACTTCGAAGAGGGGCAAAATGTATACACCTAAAAATGGTCTGGAGCATCGGATTAATTAAATACAAATTTTTTGATTAATTATCCTAATTTCCTCTACTATTGAATAAATAGAAATATTTATTTATATAGTTCACAATTAATATCTCATCTTAATTAAATAAACAAAATTAAATACTTTGTTCGATTTAATTATCAAATCCCTATTTCAATCTATCACATACATCTTAAATTAATTAAATAAAGACAAAACACTTTATTTATTAATTGCCACATTCTTCTGTTTAATTAAATAAACAACTATCCTATAGTTCATTTTATTAAATTATTTATCTTTCTTTTGCTAATTTAAATAAATCAAAATATTTGAATTAAAGGACAAATAATATTCCATCTATATTCTCTCAAAAATGAATTAGATATCCTATGTCTAAACCATGTCTAAAATATGTCAAAATTAATTAATTGAAACTTCACGGGAAGTTTTGGAGACAAATTGGAGACAAATTTGGAATTTGATCTCTCAATCCTCCTCCATAAATCCTTCCTCTTCTCTTTCTTGGTGTTTTCATGGGTAGTGACAAACTCCATCTTTCTCTCAATCTCCTCCATCTCTCACCATTCAATTCTCCAGATTGAATCCAAGCCTCTCAAAGCTTTCCCTATGCATTTCTACAGCCAGGAATTCTATAAATACAGCCTCATTGAACCAAGAAAAAGATCCAGATAATCAAGTTTATGCACTCTTACTCTGCAAGAATTCAAGCATCAAGCATCAAGTAATCAAGTTTTCAACCATGGCTGTCTCTTGTAGCTGCAATCATTTGTTTCATATATGCTAGTTTGCATTGTTTATCATTTAGTATTGCATTAGCATCATCTCGTTCTTTGAATTGTCATTTTAACAGTCTTATTTGCTTAAACAATCTGAGAGCAATCTGGATTTAATAAATCTTTGGAGATAAAGAGCAATATGATGCTTTTGATAGATAATTCCTTTGAATTGATTCATTTAACTTGTCTATTGATATAATGTCATATTAAGAAGTGTCTTTTGATTTTCAGATGATTTGATGATAATATGCCCCCTAGGGAGATAAATTTTTGATTTGATGATTTTTAGAATTTTTTTTTTTTTTTGGAATTTTATGATTTTTTGATGATTTGATGATGAAATAATTTATCTCCCGATATAGAATATTGATTCTGCTAGATGATAAAATGTTGCCCTGCTTTTCCTCCTTCTGTTTGATGATTTTTCATTGTGTCAGCCTTTGATTTGATATTGATTGTTGATCCTAATAGATTAGAAGATTATTGATCTCATGATAGGTGAGATTCAATGATTGATTGATGATTGACTTCATGATAGGTGAGCATCAATGATAGATTGATGATTGACCTCATGATAGGCGAGGATCAATGATAGATTGATGATTGACCTCATGATAAGTGAGGATCAATGATGGATTGATTGATTGACCTCATGATAGGCAAGGTTTAATGATAGTCGCTCATGAGATTTGATCGAAGTCTCACCAGAGCCAATTAGATTGATAGGCTGCTTGATTTTTGATTGATTATAGGAGTATTTTAGTGTTTTTCCCAAAGATGTGGGACATGATTCCGCATCTATTGCAAGCTAATATAGATATCATTAATCGATGTGAAAAATCTATAATGCAGATGCAAAACTAATATGAATGTAGTTTAATTTTATCATGCAACTATATGCAAACTATTGTCATTTTGACAGTAATTTTGTGTTTTTTTGTCATCATAGAGCTTTATTGGATGTTGAAAGTGAGTACAAGCGTCAATGGTATATGTTAAACCAATGACGACCTGAGTACTACTTTCATGATTTTTGATATTGCAAGTGAACACAAGCATCGAGGTATAATTGAACCGAGATGACCTGAGCATTCATTGCGTAAATAGGTAGTGATTAATCATTTCAATGTGTGAATTTTGAATGTCATCGGTGATACATTTGCATAGCCCATCTCCTGACAATTCATACATTCATATGATTAACTTACAGACAACAAATAATAAAAATATCATTCTCCTTCCTTGCTTCTCTAGTCCAATACATCATTGAGTTGCTCCAAAGAAATGATAACAATGATCAAAATGCAACATGTTCAACCTTTGCTTAAAGTATTTCAATCATTATTCGGATTAGATCATTCATCCTCATTTTGTGATTTTTTTATTTTATTTTTTGTGATTTTTTAGATTTTTGACATGTTTTTGGATTTTTGACTGATTTTTGACATGTTTTTGGAGTTTTGACTAGATTTTGACACATTTGTTTTTGGATTTTTGACTATTTTTTTGACATGTTTTTGGAGTTTTGATGGAATTTTGACCTTTGTTTGGATTTTTTGATTGATTTATGACATTTTTTTGGAGTTTTGATATGATACGGATGTTCAAAGTGTTCTGATGGTGATTGATGTTTACACTTCAATTATTGTTTTTGTTTTCTTTTTGCTAAGCTCATTGTTTTATTGCCCCCAACGATTTCAAGATTTTTCCCCCAAGCTAGGGTGAGATATGACCACATTGCAATGATATGTACTTGAGATTTTATTGCACCTTTTTCAAATTTTATGATTTTTTGTATTTTTGAGGATATTTTAAGATGAAATGAGATGATATGCCTGATTGAAGGAACAAGATGCCCCACAATAGGGTTAATGCAACCATGGATAATTGATAGATCAAAATGAAAGTTTCACTACAAAACATGTCACACAAGCAACATATCTCTTGTTGAAAGATGATAATGGTATGATTGATTAAGATGTCAGGAATGATCAATTCCATAAGACATGATGATGATAAGATTGATGATTGTTGATGATTGATTGACAAAAGATATGAGGATTGGATAATATTTTGTAGCTAGGCTTTAAATATGATTTGTATGATAAGATTCGAGGTTGCAAATGGACATGATGACATGAAATTTGATATGCTAGAAGATATGGAATGGAAGAAAGCGAGGAAAAAATGATGAATGGAGATGATCAAGATTAACTAGATAAGATACAGACACAAGGCCCAAGTATTTTTCTCCTATTTCTCATCAAGACCAAGGAAAGGAAGAAAGGATGTATTTAGTAAGAATGATGGAATATGGATAAGATAAAAGATATGGTATGGAAGATATGGATAAAGCGTATAGGATAAGATATATGATGTTCAAGAAGATCCTTAACCTTGTCAAGATCAAAGGTGTATATGTAAGGAATGAGCATAGAAAGGATAATGACCATGAATGATAAGATGGATGAAACTTGTTCCTAAGTGTAGAGTGAAAGAGGAATATGGAAGATAGGATATGGATGATAGGGAAATGGAGGAAGGACTAAAGCAGCAAGTTTCACAACAAAATATCCCTCTAATAAACCATGGCAATGGGAATTAGACTCCTAAATTTTGGTAGATTAATGATATGATGGAAGAATCTAAGGACTTATCCAAAGGTTTGGATTAAAGGAGAATGATGGGGGATGAATGTTGGATAATGGATAGGAGGTTGGAAGGCCTGTTGATGGATAGATGGAAAGGATAGAAATATCAACATTGGCACACACCTTGAAGGGTGGTGGAGTGATGGAGGAAAAATGGATTTGGAAGGTGATAGGTTATTAGATGGAAAATTGGAAGAAGCTTTTGGATTAGAAAATTTGGATGCCAATTTATATTTTATTGCTTCTATGAGACTTTTAGGAATCCGCATGATTTTTGACTTTGATTTTTTCTTTGTGGGCCTTTGCGGCCTTTCACATTTTTCTTTTTGATTTATGGACCTTTGTGGTCTTTGAAACTTTCCTTTTTGCTTTGATGGGCCTTTGTGGCCTTTTGAAAATTTCTTTTGATTTATGGAGCTTTGTGGTCTTTGAGATTTTTTCTTTGATGGGCCTTTGTGTCCTTTTGAAAATTTCTTTTGATTTTGCATCAATTTTTTTTTAATTTTTGCTTGTCTTCGAGGAGACATGTTGATATAGAAGCTTTTGATATTTGGCATCCAAATTTCTTCCAAGAGTAATGGGAGAGGTGGATTGAGATGAATGATATGGAGGTATTATGGAGGAGTTAATGTGGGTAGAATTTTAAAAGGGCATCAAGGATGTGTGCCTTTTTTGTTCTTGAGAAATAGGATATGGACCTAGGATAGAGGGAAGGTTTGATGGAATAGGATGAGGACCTGGGATAGATGGTATTTTTGGAGGATTAGGATGAGGACCTAACATAGATGTTAATTTTGATGAACTAAGACACTTAGGTGTATAACCAAGGCCGTGGTGATATGGGTTTCTTTGAACAAAAAGGGGTTCAAGGATACCTTGTTCATGAAGGCCTAATCCTTTTCCTTTGTAATTCATACTTTGACACATTTTTTTACCAATGGGATATGTATTGTTTATGAAACAAGATGCGAGTCCATTTTGGGGAGGATATGATATGGATGAGAGGATAGGTGTTGGAAGTAAACCAGAATGGATAAAGGTGGAGGATCCCAATTTATAGGTGTGGGGTTCATGGATAGCTTGAATAGGTGTGATAGGATCTTGACATGGGGATGATGGGGTGTTTTGATCTTGACTTGGAAAAGTATCATGAGGTGGTATGAAATGTTGGAGTTGAGAAGATACAACACCACAGAAGCCCAAAAGATCTTTGCAAGTAAATAACCTGTTACAAGGAGAAACAAAGAGAAGCAACAAAGGAAATGCTCAAGAATGTGGAGCAATGTATTCACCTGAAAATGTAAAATGAATAATGATACAAAAGATAGTTTTTAACTACATATAGATGAAAACCCTATGCTTGCACAATAATAATTAATAAAGTAATTAATTATTATGTACCTATTGTTAGCTTAAGTGAAAAAGAGTTAAAAGGAATCTTTACGTAATTAAACAAATATTGATTAATTTATAAAGTAAATGTCCAATTACTCTAACACCCCCCCTTAAGATAGACATAGGGAGAAGCTAAAACCTAGAAGAAGCTAATGAAAGCAAAAGCAATGGGTCCTAGCAACAAGGCCAGATCAGGTACCCAAGTACAATGAAATCTCTATGAAACGGAGAAAAGGAGAAAACCCAATGGGAAAAAATCCTCTCCAAAAAGAGATAGAACAACATGCTGAAAGAAACAAGAAGGAAGGAAGGCCTCATAAAGACCCCCCAAGGACAACTTCCTTCACCCCAAGCATAGAGTGCAACTGAAGATAGTGCGGAGATGCAAAAGGTTTCATGAAGATGTCTGCAACCTGCTCGGCATTGGGAACATACTCCAAGATGAGAGAACCATCCTGAATCAACTATCTGATGAAATGCATATGAAGCTCAATGTGCTTCATCTGCTGATGCTCCACCGGGTTGCGTGAAATGTGTATAGCACTCTGATTGTCACACCAAAGAATAGTGGGACTATTAGGAGGAAAACCAAACTTAGTCATCAACTGACAAAGCCATAAAATCTTCTGACTAGCGAGCACAGCAGCTCAGTACTCAACCTCTGTAGATGATAATGCATGAGCAGTCTGCTTCTTGCATGACCATGTGATAGGACTAGAGCCAAGACAAAAAATAAAGCCAGAAGTAGACTTACGATCATTGAAATCACCAGCCTAATCTGAGTTAGTGTAGCCAACAATGTGAGGATCCCCTAATGTGTAGTGAATGCCATATAAAGTGGTGCCCTGAATGTACCTCAAAATACACTTGGCAGCTTGCCAATGACTCTCATGAGGATCATGTGAGAATTGAGAGACAAGACCAACCACAAAGGAAAGATCAGGATGAGTGTGAGTCAGGTACAACAAACTGCCAACCAACTGCCTGTAAAGTGTAGAATCTACTGAAGGAGTGGGGCAAGTAGTAGTCAAAACAACCCCTGACTGAAAAGGTGTGGGGGTAGGCTTGCAATCAAGCATGCCAAAGCACTGAAGCATATCAAAAGAATAGTTCTGTTGGTAAATGGAGATCCCCTCTAAAGACTGAATCACCTGAAGACCAAGGAAATAATGTAGAAGGCCAAGATCTATCATCTCAAATTGCTCCATCAAGGCTAGCTGAGAATGCTGAATCATAGAGGATGAGCTACCTGTGATGAGAAGATCATCAACATATAGCACAAGAATCAGGATCTCACCCTCAAGATGCTGAATATAGACCGTGTGATCAGAATGACAACGAGTGAAACTAGTGGAGAGCAAAAAAGAGTCCATCTTCTCATACCAAGCCCGAGGGACTTGTTTGAGACCATATAATGAACGTTGAAGTCTGCAAACCAAAGAAGAATCATGAATAAATCCCTGAGGCTGCTCCATATAGATCTCCTCCTGTAGGTCACCATGTAAGAAGACACACTTCACATCCATCTGAAAAATTAGCCATCCTCTAGAAGCTGCAAGTGATAATACAAAACGAATAGAATTCATCTTGGCGATAGGGGCAAATGTCTCAAAGTAATCAATACCCTCAACCTGTGAGAAACCCTTCACAACAAGATGTGCTTTGTACTTATCAATAGAACCATTAGCAGCATACTTGGTGCAATACAACCATCGGCACCGAACCATCTTTCTGCCCTTAGGAAGAGGATAGAGATCCCATGTATTATTCCTCATCAAAGAAGAATACTCCTCCTCCATGGAACTATCCCACTCAGGGTGACCTGTCGCCTCTAAAAATCTCTGAGGATCATCTGAAAGAGCATGAGTCAAAAGACTAGAACCCGTGGTATGAGAACGAGTGCGACGAGTGTCTGAAGGATCACCGGCCATAGATCCTGCTGCCTCAATAGTAAAGTGAGTCCATTTGGGCCTCTAAGGTGGAGCAAGTGGAGGTGGAGATGGGGGATCATCAATATACTGATTAGAATCCTCAAAATAATCCTAAAGAGCTATAGTGGGTGGAGTAGGTAGTGAAGTGGACACTGGAGACAGGGTATCAACTGGAGGAAGGCGCTCATCAAACTGAACATCCCGTCAAAAAAGGACCTCTCTGGAATCAGGATCAAACAACCTGTACGCCTTAACATCCTCACAGTAGCCAACAAAAATGAGGGGTTGACTCTTCCACTCCATAGATCTCCTCTGAGCATCAGGAATAAAAGCCCATGCCTCACTACCAAATACTCGAAATGATGAAATATTAGGCTTGTCATGAGACCAAGCCTCCTCAAGAGTCATATGTCGAATCACCTTGTGAGGCATCCGATTTTGAATATAGTTGGCACAATTGACTGCTTCAGCCCAAAAAGATGAATCCATGGACCTGGACTGAATCATATAATTAGCCATCTCCCGTAAAGTCCTGTTCTTTCGCTCACCGATACCATTCTGTTGAGGGGTGTAGGGAATAGAAAACTGATGCTGCAAACCATGCTCAGTGCAAAAATATCTAAAGGCCTGATTCACATACTCCCCCCCATTATCTGTACGTATCCACCGGATAGAAAGACCAGACTGCTTCTCTACAAATGTCTTGAAGACACAAAAAGAATCAAAGACATCAGACTTGTACTTAAGAAAGTACAACCATGTGCGTTTGGAAAAGTCATCAATGAATGTGAGTACATACTTGGCCCCTAAAAAAGAAGGAGCGGGAAATGACATGAGGTCACTATGAATCAAATCCAAGGGTGCCAAAGCACGCATGGTACTTCCCTTCGAAAAGGGATCCCTGTGATGCTTGCCAAGCACACAACCATGACAAACACCATTAGTGCAGGAAATCCCTGGAAGACCAAGAACAAGTGATTGTGTACTCATATGCTGAAGATATCTGTAGTTGACATGGCCCAAATGCTCATGCCAAAGCTGACTCACTGAATTTGCATGTGCTATAAGAGATGAACTTGTACCCTTAGAAGGCGCAAATCCATCAAATCTGTAAAGATGAGATGCAATATCAACACTACCAGTAGCCACAACCAAATCAGAATCATGGAGGTCCCGAATAACCACATCATGAGGTGAGAACTCAACTATCTTACCAGAGCCAGTGTGGCAAATCTAATAAATGGACAAGAGGTTCGTCGAAATGTCAAGAACAACCAAAACATCCTGTAGAGTGCCTCCATCCAAAGAGACAGAACCTGAACCCAAGACGGAAAGCTGTGAAGAGTCACCCACTACAATCTGTGAAGTACCACAAGAGGCAAGAGAAGTGACCAACTGCTGAGTGTGAGTCATATGGTGAGAAGCACTAGAGTCTAAAATCCAAGTGGACCCATTGGTCGATGCTCGTGTAGTGAGAGCATGACCCTTCCCTGTGGTGGAAGAAGAAGAAGACTGAGGTGAGGAGATGTGTTGCTGCTGCATGGCATCCTCTAAAGCCTCTAATCATTTCCAACACCTAGAAATTGGATGACCTTGCTTGCCATAGAAACTGCAAGTGTCTCCTGATTTCTCCTTAGTCTTGGAGAAAGACTCACCAGACTTCGAAGATATCCCATGTTTTGGATTAAATGGTGGTTTAGAATCAGACTTAGGAGGCAGTTTGGAGGAATGCTCACTACCTGCAAAATCTTTCTTGGGCCTTGGTTTCTGCTTCTGTTTCCCCTTCGGTGACTGAGCAACCAATGCTTTGCTCTTTGAACCTAAGAACATATCCATCTGAGAAAGGTGAGACTGTTCCCGAGACAATCGCTCACAAAATAAATCAAAGGAAGGCATGGTAAAACTAGCACCCAAACCATCCATGGTGGAGTAGAAGGAGGAAGCAAATATCTGAAATGGACCACGAAGCTTCGAAAGAATCAAGTAAATGCACTCTGTGTCTATCTTGTTCTTCCCACAACCCTGTAAAATAGTACGGATAGTTTTGAACTTGTTCAAAAAATCCTCAATAGTGGGAAATGAATCAGGTAACAATGAAGTCATTCTGCCTCAATCTATAATGCGCGGAACTCATTAACGGCCCCAAAAAGTGTCTCAAATTCAGCCACATGGCTCGAGGAGTGAGCAAAGCATCAAGGTGAAACAAAAGACTGTCTGAAACATGCATACATAATAAACCTATAGCCTCATCCATCTTGTTCCTGTGCTGCATAATCTCAAAAAGACATTGCAACTGAGGCTGAACCTCATCTAAACAAGACCATAACCCTCGTGACCTGAGTAGCCTCATCATACGAGACTTCCAAGTGTGATAGTTATGTGATGTGAGTAGCTCAACTGAAGAGTCTGCCATGAAACCCTGCACCTATACCTGCTTGTGTTTTTTATTATTATGTGATCTTTTAGAATAGACAGAAGATGCAGAAGGGTTTATATTTTTGAGAGTTTTGGTATTTTGGTTTTCTGATATAAATGACAGAAAGCAAGAGAAAAACACCCCCCACAAAAGATAAACCCAAACCCTAGTACAAACTGAGAAGAAGGAAGCAATGCATAAGCAAAAAATACTTCAAGAAAAATTCTCGTGTAATTGGAGAAAATTCTGATAAAATAGATCACATCACTGAATAGAGCATGTTGAGAGCTTTCTAACACCTATTCAAGTTTGAAAAATGGAGTCTGTTTGCATCTTCTATGACCCCGGAAGTGAAGAAAGTAGACCTCACTTTGACTCGTAAAAAAATCCAGACTGTTAAAAAATTTGTAAAATTACCTACACCATCTGATCGGTGCCGAAATCGGCTTTCCAAAGCTTCTTCCTATTTGAAAAACGGAGCTAGGATGCCCAAGTTATGCCCGTTTTCGTGAGAGCAAAAAAAATGCCCTATTTGACTCCTCTAGCACCCGGGAGCTTTAAAAAAAGAGCCCCTAGTCGCATGGGCGAATTAGGGGGCTAAAACGGGCAGAGCCCATGGTCGTTATATGACTAGGTGGTGGGGGTTTAGAGGCCTGCGGGGGCTGGCATGGCCGACTCGGGTCGGCGAGCCTGGTGGCGAGCTCGGGTCGGCGGGGCAAGCTGGTGGTGTTGGTGTCAGCAGGGACGAGCCCGATAGTGAGCGCAGAGAGCTAGGTGAGCTCAGAGGAGCCCAGCGGGAAGCTATCGAGAGGAGTCAGGTGGAGTCAGCTCGGCGGAGCGCAGGAGAGCCAGGAGGGGTCGGCGCAGCGGCAGCGATGGGAGCTCTGGCGGAAGCTGAATGGCCGGTGGAGGCCCGGCCGCTGTGTTACTTGGCAGCGGGTGAAGCGTGAAACCAAAATACGAGCAGCAGTAAAGGTATCAATAAAACCCTTTTTTTTTTTTTTTAATATTTTTTTGCGATTTTTGCTCCGTATAGCCCTAGGGAAAAAAAAAATTTGCCTTCCAAATTGATTGTAACCAAAATCGACGATTTGACAATCAATTTAGGGGTTTTTGGGCACTACGAATCCAATGGCACTGTTCATTTGAGCCCAAATGGAGTATGCTGACCCAAAAAAACTTAGAACCCTAGATTTGCCTCCAATGCAAAATCTCAAAACAAGAACAAGCAGCTGCAAATCTGAAGCTCTGATACCATGTTGGAGTTGAGAAGATACAACACCATAGAAGCCCAAAAGATCTTTGCAAGTAAATAACCTATTACAAGGAGAAACAAAGAGAAGCAACAAAGGAAATGCTCAAGAATGTGGAGCAATGTATTCACCTGAAAATGTAAAATGAATAATGATACAAAAGATAGTTTTTAACTACATATAGATGAAAACCCTAAAAAAGGAAAACCCTAGGATTGCACAATAATAATTAATAAAGTAATTAATTAGTATGTACCTAATGTTAGCTTAAGTGAAAAAGATTTAAAAGGAAACTTTATGTAATTAAACAAATATTGTTTAATTAATAAAGTAAATGTCCAATTACTCTAACATGAAAGGCATATCTTGATCATGAGAAGAATAAACATCTTCATGGGATGGAAGGGTATTCTTGAATGGAAGCATATCTTGACCTTGATGAGGAAGGGAATCATGAGATTGTGTAGAAAGCATGTCTTGATCATCGGTTGGTAAGACATCATTAGATAGGATGGAAGAACTACCATGCTCTTGTGATGAAATAGAATCATGAGATGATATGGATTGATGAGATGATGTGGAAGAAGAACTTGGAAGGATACTTGTCTCTCTAGATGGAAGGGAATTATTTTGGATGAAAAGTGAAAGGGGGGGATCATCATAAGATTCTTGAGAAATGGGATCTTGATCAAAGATTGGAAGAGTTTGTGGAATTTTGATATCATTGGATGGAGTGGAAAGAATATTTTGATCTTGATGTGTAGGGGTGTCTATGCTAGCATGATTTGGATAGAGAGATTGACATGAATCATTGGATGTTGAAGATATGATAGAAGAGGATGATTGGATGGATTTGTTAGCTTGAGTGAAAGAATCTTGAGGTTTATTTTGGCTTATTGTGGATGGAGATAAATGAGTCACATGATAGTATTTCTCAATATCATTTGTGTTTGAGGATTTAGATTTGGGCTTATGGATCTTTTGTAAAAATCCAAAGACATCAAACTTGGATGATGTAGTTTTTTTTGGAGAGGGTGTCATGTCAAGATTTTTTTTAGAGGAATAAGCACAAATGTCTGGCAGCAAATATCTCTTTGTGGTTCTTTACCTTTGCACATCCCAGATTTGTTGTTGAAGTTTTTTCATTTGATCAGTTAGATCATTCAATTGATTCTCATATATTTTGGCCATGGTGGTTTGAGTTTCAATTTCCTATTCTTTGGATTTTTAGTCTTCGTGACCTTGTTAAAATGGATATACGAACATTATTTTTCCAATAATCTTTTTGATCTTAGTTTGGTATAGTGTTAAGGATATTAACTTAAGTCAAATAGAATGATAGATTCTATTGATTAGACTAAGTTGATAAATTTGATTATAGGGTTTCATTTCTTTGATTTAGGATGACTGATCCTGAAACTTAACTTACTAATCAAATGTGTTTGATTGAGACACTTTTGGATGGTAGATCTTGGTTTGATTTGAACAAATTCAATAGTAAAGTCTAATTTATGCAAGTTTAAGACTATTTTGATTTAGGAAAGTTTATGTTTTGATAAAAAAATCCAAATTTTGACTTTAACTATCTGAAATTGGTTTCCAATAGATTTCCATTTTCTTTGTGTTTTTTAGGATGATCTTATCTGAATTAATGTTTTGAAAACACAACAGGCATTTGTAAAATAGTTGTTTCTAGAGTCTAAACAACAAGTGTATGTTTAAGAATCAAACATGACCCTTCTTGATTTCCACTGGTTTTTGATAAAGAATACTCTTCAAGAAGACCCGCTCTTAAGGTCAAAAGGATCATCATTATACTCACAGCCCACATCTTGAATTACGTTGACTCACACAGCCGCGTCAGCCCCTAGAGGGCGCTCGTGTTTTTATCGTTGCCAGGCGCGTACTCAAAGTGACAGAAGTGGATACCAAATCCCTTGAGCAAGCGGTCCTTGGTAATTATATGGTGAGTGTCTTGGGGGTAGATTCTTCACTCCCCTTGCATTATGAATATGACAATGTATGGATACTAACTCGGCGAGAAAATACTCTATGGTTCATAGATAGGGTTTTGTTCGGTGCGAAAAATAGATAAACTCCCTCAAGAGACCTCCCAATCTTTAGAACAAATATTTTGGGGATGGTTATCTTGCTCACTACCGTCAAGTTCAACTTTCATCAACAACTTGCATTTTTATTATAGTGGGTTGGAAAATCTGGCTTTGGTTGTTCCCACTTAGGTTGTTCCCGTAGGGTGAGTACTTTTTCTCACTACGATAGGCCTGCTAAAGGATTTAATAAAGTGTAAATGACATGAAGTAAAAGTGAATCTGGCACTTTGGTCACCCAATTAAGGGGAGAGCATAAGCCTAATCACCACAAGCACAGCATATAAGTTTGTTCTGGTTTAAAATCCCAAAAAGAAATTTTCTAATCTATGTGAAGGTGTTGCTTCACAGAAATCATGATGTTCTTTTTAACTTCTACTATAAGAATGTGATGACTATCCTAGGATTGATAGATTTGCTTTAAGAAAAACAAGAAAGTGACTATCCTAGGATTGATATATTTTAGGAACTTTGAAGTGACTATTCTAGATTGATCAATTTTAGAAAACTTTGAAGTGACTATCCTAGATTGATTGATTTTAGTCCAACTATGAATAAAAATAAAATATGGCCGCGGATGCGTCAGATCCAGACTGATTTTTACAAAAGCGTTGTAATATTGTACCGAAGTGCTAAAACAGTTACTTGATGCACTAAAACCCGAAAGTGCCGAAACAGGGCACCGAAGTGCTGAAGTTTGACATGGAAGTGCTAAAACACTCAATGCGCTAAAGTAATGACCGGAAGCGCTAAAGTTGAAAGCACTAGAATAGTGACCAAAAGCACTAAAAATTTTAATGGAAGCGCTACAAGAAAAACACACTGAGAACCTGCATGACACTTTCCAGAAAAATTGATAATTTTGATAAAATTTGGGTTAATGCCCCACGATGGGCACCAAATTGTAAGTTTGAATAAGTGAATAAGCACAAAAGACACTTCTTAATATGACATTATATCAATAGACAAGTTAAATGAATCAATTCAAAGGAATTATCTATCAAAAGCGTCATATTGCTTTCTATCTCCAAAGATTTATTAAATCCTGATTGCTCTTAGATTGTTTAAGCAAATAAGACTGTTAAAATGACAATTCAAAGAACGAGATGATGCTAATGCAATACTAAATGATAAAAAATGCAAGCTGGCATATATGAAACAGATAATTGCAGCTACAAGAGGCAGTCATGGTTGAAAACTTGACTGCTTGATGCTTGAATTCCTACAAAGTAGGAGTGCATAAAATTGATTATCTGGATCCTTTTCTTGGTTCAATGAGGCTTTATTTATAGATTTCCTGGTTGTAGAAATACACAGGGAAAGCTTTGAGAGGCTTGGATTCAATTTGGAGAATTGAATGGTGAGAGATGGAGGAGATTGAGAGAAAGATGGAAATTATCTCTACCCATGAAAACACCAGGTGAGAGAAGAGGAAAGATTGATGGAGGAGGATTGAGAGATCAAATTCGAAATTTATCTCCAAAACTTCTCGTGAAGTTTCAATCAATTAATTTTGACATATTCAAGACATGGTTTAGACATAGGATATCTAGTTCATTTTTGAGAGAATATAGATGGAATATTCTTTTTGCTTTAATTCAAATATTTTTGATTTATTTAAATTAGCAAAAGAGAATTAAATAATTTAATAAAACAAACTATAGGATAGTTGTTTATTAAATTAAATAGAAGAATATGGTAATTAATCAATAAAGTGTTTTGATCTTTATTTAATTAATTTACAATTGATGTGGTAGATTGAAATAGGGATTTGATAATTAAATCGAACAAAGTATTTAATTTTGTTTATTTAATTAAGATGAATATTAAATGTGAACTATATAAATAAATATTTCTATTTATTCAAACAGTAGAGGAAATTAGGATAATTAATCAAACAATTTGTATTTAATTAATAGGAATTCTCCAGACCAATTTTAAGCGTATACACCTGAAATAGCCAATGTTTAACACTTGAATGTGGGTACCTTCTAAGCCATGTTCCAGTAACCACAACTGACCTTGTAGGGTATTCGATGTTTTCTCCATCTATAACTGGGGCCTCCAATTTCTTTTTTGTCTCAACACAACGACACAAGTAATAATATGTTCCCTCTTCATTGTCTTCATCCACAATAACTGCATAAACATGCCCTGCATTGATATGTGCAAAAAATCTCTTGAAATTTGTCAAAATTATGAATATAGTACAAAGTAAGATCTAATGATATGGAATTTCAACAACTAAAAAAGTAGATATATCATCTCATTGAACTAGATCTGATATGTTGTCAAAGTCGACCGATGATTCTATCTATGTCAATTCCAATGTCGTCGGAGGGTGATACATGTGAAGTGGGCTAAGATAACTTGTGAACCATTTGTCAACCCACTCCCCTGACTCACAATCATTCTAGTCTTGCATTGTACATGAAGAACAAAAGCATGCCATCTTTCGTGTATCAATACTCCATGAACCTGTATTTGAGCTAAGGAAAGAGTGTACCTCACTCAATCCTATTAGTGTACAACAGTCTTCATATGGTGCAATGTTAGTATCATCCATCAACCAAAAAAATCTATGAACTGAAGACGTACCTTCATTACCTAGACCCATCAAAGCATTACACCGCTCGACGATTGATTTTGCATCTGTCAACTTTTCATTGTCTTTATACTTTAACTCTTCTTGTGCTAATGCTCTTTTCACGCATACTCCTGCACCATCATGCTCCCCCTTTCCATGTCTAGCCTCACAAAAGTTCCACATATGTTGAACACCTATAATGGCATGCATCCTGCACAACCAGTAGAACATGCGTGAGTTCTTGAACTGTGTTGCATAGTTATCAGACCATATTATATGTTGATCGTATTCTATGCCCCTCTGAGCCAAACCATTGTAGAACATCTGGAAGCAACCTTGCACGAACTCTAGAGAATGTGTGTGATCATCACTAATGTAAAAGTGGTACTCCCTCAATACCTTCCTTTGCTCATCTGTACTATTAGATGCATGAATGAATGCTATGTGCACAAATATCAAAACTTGTGTGGAGTTGTAATACTGTGACTGCACCTCATGTTGTGGCTGTAAAGTGTAGTTCTCTACAAAGTCAACCACAGATACTATGCTTCCAACTGGAAAGGTGTTCTTACATAGCTTGAACTGTGTGTCCAACCATCGGGCTCTATGGGTATGCATTGCATACTCGGACAGTTTACTATCACGAAATGTGGTCATAAATTTGTACACTGGAATCTTCTCAATAACCAAATCACACCTTTTTGCTTGAGACCCATCTTTTTTAGCATATACCACTGTTTTATACTTCCCGAACTCTACTAGTTTTTTTCCCACCTCATCTATGCTTTCCATATGTTGACATACTGGCATACGCTGGAAGCCACCGCAACACTCGCATGAACCATCCAAGCATGTTTTTCTATAGAATATCTGGCCATCCTCTATTTCACATAAATTTTTCGATAAGAACTCTCTTGAAGATTTTGGTGGGGCTTCTATGCCACAATCCTGCAAAACTTCGTTAGTATGCAAATCTAAACATATAGAACGATAAACATCATAATGGTTAGAAAATTCAATATGTAGTCTACAACAAAAAGTAGTGCATGTGTGATTTATCTTGACATAAAAAGGTTTAAGCAGTTCAAAAAATCTTTGAGAAATACTAATTTGAGGATAATCATTTTCAAATTTCCGAAAAAATTGGGTTTGAGTCATATCCAAAAAATGCTTTGGATGTGGCTCACGATTCCGACTACCGATTCTCATTCTTACCACATCCCTTTGATTCAGAGATGGCCTTGTGTTATTCTTCCAATACTCTTCAATTAGTGTTCTCAAGGCTTCGACAACTTCTTTATCTTTTCGTGACAGTCTCCCTGAGAATTCCCATAATTCATTTGTATAATTGCCCTCAATTCTTTGTCGCCTTTGAATGGCTCTTGATAAAGTTTTTCTACTAATTCCCATTTTTTCACTAGTCTTTTTAATTAGGCGAGTTCTCTTTGTTTAACAACTTACCAAAGTCAATTTAATGACATGTCGGGTGACATTACTATCCTTTGAGCGTGAGGTCTTACCCACACTCTCATAAGCATCCATTAGATTCTTCACAATAGTGTCTTCACTCGATGCATTCGATGTTCTCAACCCAAGAGTCTTCATGATGTTCCTATACTTTACACCCCACATCATTTCAACAAATAGTTGACATCTTGCAGTCTCATTTAGCCTTTCAAAGAATCATTCCCAAATCTTATCAACATATCTTCTACAAGTGTGTGTTGAAATCTTACCTTCCATGTGCTGCAAAATCTCATCATCAATATTAATCAAATACTTTGGCTTTCTACGCAAAATTATTGGTGGTGTTCTCCTAGGTACATACATCTCAACATTAGGAATTTCATCAATATTTAATTGAGGTGGGCTAGATTACATACCTTCGATCGAGGGTGGAGAAGAAGACATACCTTGAGGTTCACATGGTAATGATGGCATACCTTCTTCATCAATTTCGAGTGATGATGTACTCTCAACTTGAGATGTGTTGAATGGTGTCCAACAATATTCACTTGTGGTAAATGGTGTCCCTCCATATTCACTTGCAGTAGATGGTGTCCATCCATATTCACTTGTGTTAGATGGCGTCCCTCCATATTCGCTTGTGCTTAATGGTGTCCCTTCATATTCACTTGTCGTAGAGGGTGTGTCTCCAACTATAGTATTTGAATCTATCTTACGATGATGCTTTCACATTCATGCCTTTTGTGCTGCCAATTCTCGTTCTCTTTTTGACAGTTTAGGTTCCTCTACAATCGGGTTGTTTTCATTAATCGTTTCCAATTTCTTCTTTTCACAATATGCCGCCACCTGAACTCTCTCCTTTTCTTTCAAGGTTTCGTTCTCTTCGTCTGTTAGTTTCCTCTTTGTCTTTTTCTTCGACATGGCAGATAATTTTATTTGTACCATGGTAATGAGACGAATATTAGTTCCTAAAAAATGTATCCATTCAAGATAATTGAAAAATATGTCATTGAAGGCTTCATTTAAATAATACTTACAATCATCTTGTACAAAAGTAGGGTCTTTTATTGTTGAACATGCCTTGGAATGAAACTAATGACAATAGGATCTATGGTTCTTAGCTCAAACAAGCTCTTTTCCATGAGAATTTGAGGAACCAAGGAGTGATTTTGAAAGATTATTGGTGCAGGAGCACCTTAAAGGTCTTTTGGAAGATCTTGGCAATTTTGGCTTGTAGGTGGTCCTAGCCAACCACCAAGGGAATAAGGACTATGATGTAAATTCCAAATAGTGTTTTTCATGTGTGAGTTAAGGAAAACTTAGGGTAGTCTAGAGCCTTGAAGTTTGGAGAAGCCTAAATGATGAAATTAGGCAAATTAGTCCATGTAGACTTGGCAATTTGTCCTTAAAGTGGGAAAAGGGCATTAATGATGCTCTAAGCCTGACCCAAGGGTCCTAAAACATGCGAGAAAGGTATATAAGGTCATAAAAACCCTAATTGAGCATGTGGGAAAGCTATTGTATGATTCGGAGTTTTGGAAGGGGAATTTGTGAGTTGGAAGAGTGCAAATTTCATTGAATTTCTGTTTTTGTGCCTTCATCCAATCAAGAATGGATTGAAAGGACTTGTCTAATTCTCCGAGTCTTTCAATTTTGTCACTTAATTAATTTTTGAAGCATTATATTAGCCATTTAGTTCAATTGCTTTCTGTTTTGCAAGTTTTTAGAATTTTTGGTCTCATAGCCGGTTCAGGCCAGTTTTTGGAAATAATGATCCCCACTTGAATTACCATGGAAAGGCTACCATGGCCACTTTTAATCAAGTAGGGGAATTTTTTTACAATTTACATATGGTGTGTGGTGTCTTGGTTTGTAGGGGAGATGGTGAATTCATCAAGAACTACGCGAGTGCAAGTGTATTTTGGCTAGTGGCTTGGAGAGGACAACAATAAATAAAGTTTCTAAATGGACTGGTTTGTTCCAATCAAGAGAAATATAGTGTGGGCACATGTATTCCAGACATGTTTGTGCAAGGAGGAGAGTTGAGGAGGTCATTGAAGCCCTCAAAGTTGGAAAAAGGAGCCAGAACCCTAGAAACCCTTGAAAATAGGGGGTATGAGGATAGTCCTATGTACGGATGCCAAAGGGACTAAACACCTGGTAAATATTAAAGCCTAGGGTACCACTAGAAAGAATCTATAAAAATATTTTGGTGTTGTTAAGACCATTTTTGAGAAAAGCCAAGAAAACGGGTTCTAGGAGGCTTAATTGGGCAAAAGGCTGCAAGGCCTAAAATTGGGTTTTTCAAGAAAGCGATGTGTACAAGGTGAAATAATCCTATGAGATGGATTAGTGAGGATTAAAATCAACAAGGGGATATTTATAATACCCTTTTCTATCCCCTCGAGTGGTTAGGACACTTTGGGTCAGTGTGGAGCCTAAGGAAGCTTAGTGGTGAATTGAGAGCAATGGTGAAGAATTTGAAATTGGTGGAGAGTCTTATGAGGTGAGAGGGGTTAAGGTATGTCTTGAAACTCTCAAATTGTTTCTACAATCATTCTTTTATTTTCCTAGTGTTTTTGAAAGTTTTGGAGTTAAGGGCCCAAAACTGGTTTTGCACAATAATTAGATTCCAAGGGTGAAATTTGGGAAATAATGTTTTTATTTGTTGTCCAGCTTAAAGGAGTGTTGGGATACGTCCATTATGCCTTTTTAATCTTCTTAGATGGCTCTTGAAGGAAATTTGACATCTTCAATGGTTTTGGGTCCTCTAACTTTGCATAAAATATGAGTATCACGGTTTTAAGTGTGTGCATGGTTTGGGAGATACATGTGACAGTTTGTAGATGTTTGGGTACTAGTAATGTAGACAGCGAACAAAGGAACTAAGTTTGTGTGTAAGGGAAAACTTCTGAAATGTTTCATTTTTTTTGTACTAACTCAAACAAAGATTTATCAAGCAAATAATGGTTTGGTTGTGCCTTAAGAATTATAGTCTGTGTTTGTAAACAATGGTGCCATTATGGAAGATTTAAGATAACTTGTGAATGACATAATCATTGGTTGATGTTTTGAGGAACCTAGTTGATTGTAATAAGTTATCTTCAAGATTTTCAAGGTTTTTTGAAGGTCCTTAAGGAATTGGGAACTCTTAATGCTAATTTGAGTATACGAATCAAATGTTTTGTGAAGGGAAATATAGTTGAATAAGTGTGTCAAGAAAGGTGTTGATTTCTTCCTTTGTACTGCATCAGTTTGTGCAGACATATTGGAAGGTGTTTGGACCCTTCAGAGGAATGGGAGAGGCTTGGAGTTGTCTTAAAGGGTGAATTTTGGTGAATGGTTCTGAATTTCTATAATTGGAAAGTGTAAAATGGTAATTGGCAAGTGTAAATAATTGTGTATATAATTTGGTAATTTAAAATGTACATTACAACCTAAGGTTATAATGACAAACAAAAATGAAAGCAAGCCATAATAGAATGAAAGAAAATTTGTAAATACTTCACATACCTTAAAAACCAGACTTTCAAATGGAGGAGTTCAACCCAATTATGTAGCCTTAGCTTCTTCTTTCTTCAAACTCCACAACAATTTGACTTGTTCAAAAGCTTGTTCCCTTCCACACTTCAATTGTATATCAGTTTTCAATGGAATTCAAACTTCAATTGATATTAAATGTCTTTCAACATGGAAACTCTGCTATTTCATGCAAAGGTGGTAAAAATATCATGGAAAAGGTGATGGAATGTGAAAAAGATGCTTGCACACTTCACAACATCATCAAAAAGATATTTTTTGTTAGAGCACGCACAGAACCAAGGGAATATGTAGACTGTGGGCCTTCAAATCACGGGTATATAGATTTTTTTACTGTTTTAGTGGACTACAAAACGCGCTCGTGTCTTTATGTGAAATTTGGTTTTCTTAGTGTACTTATGAGAGTATAGGAGTTTTTGAGAGAGTGGGAGGGAGAGAGGAGGAGATTGGAAGATAGAGAGGGAGGGAGAAGGGGAGAGTGGGAGAAAGAGAGAGGGAGAGAGTGGGAGATAGAGTGGGAGGGAGAGGGGGGAGAGTGGGAGATAGAGAGGGAGGTAGAGAGGGGGAGAGTGGGAGAGAGTGGGAGAAGGGGAGAAGTGGAGAGTGGGAGATAGAGAGGGAGGGAGAGAGGGGGAGAGTGGGAGAGAGTTTTAGAAGGGGAGAAGTGGGGAGTGGGAGATAGAGACCTAAACCCTCAACCCTTAAACCCTAATCCTTGAACCCCTATACCCTCTTAATCCCTCAACCTTTAAACCCTATACCCTCTTAATCCCTCAACCCTCAATCCTGAACCCTTAAACCCTAATCCCTCAACCCCTATACCCTCTTAATCCCTCAACCCTCAATCCTCAACCCTTAAAACCTAATCCCTCAAACCTTAAACCCTAATACCCTCTTAATCCTGCAACCCTCAATCCCTCAACCCTAA